>BGPT01000621.1:84661-126425 GCA_003297045.1 Symbiodinium sp. clade C Y103 | reverse complement strand
ATTACAAGGGCCAGCGCGGCCTATGTCATATACATCGAAACAACGTTGCCAAAAGGATGTTTGCTCATGACTTAGGAATCCAAAATTTGGGGGTATGTCCGACGGTGACTAAGTCACTGGTACCTAGTATANACAACGTTGCCAAAAGGATGTTTGCTCATGACTTAGGAATCCAAAATTTGGGGGTATGTCCGACGGTGACTAAGTCACTGGTACCTAGTATATACAAATATATAGTGAAATTGAAATGAATTGGTCAAGATGGATCATTTT
Source organism: Symbiodinium sp. clade C Y103 (assembly GCA_003297045.1). Lineage (NCBI taxonomy): Eukaryota > Dinophyceae > Suessiales > Symbiodiniaceae > Cladocopium > Cladocopium sp. clade C. The sequence continues at coordinate 126,152 of BGPT01000621.1, read as the reverse complement.
GGGGGATACGCCTATTGTTTCTACCCGTTTTCAGCTGGCACCTCTGTGGATGTTCGAAGGCTTTCCTGATTCTCCTGGCGTGTAACTCGTTGAAAGCTGAGGCCGAGTTTCTGAGGAATCAACAAATGGCAAAGGTGCAATGCAGGTACAAATTGAAGCATCTTGGATATTTCTTTACTCTGGGTGGAAGTTGAACTGAGGTCATCTCATGTTCCAGTGAAGTAGCCATAAACGAGCCTCTAGAAGCTGCGCCACGTCATCAAAGAAGGAGAGAAATTCTTCCTTTCCGATAAGACCATCCTGGCACTGAGGAATTGGACCGAGGTCCTGGGAACTTTGGATGCTGTGGGATTACCAAGGTCTATGAAAAGCACATTGCGATTGTTGTGGTAGCAAGCTGCCCACTGCAGTTCAGATAGGAAAACTCCAAGTGAAACTGAAGCCTACTGGAAAGCTTCAAACATTCAAAAGCACCATGTGGCAATTTGAAGCGACATCCTCGTGACATAAATTAATCTGCTCTTTGGATTCCCAAAAGCAGCACAGTGCCTTGTCTCTGTCTAGCATTCCAAAGAGGTCCTGCCGGTTGAATCAAACCCAATGATAGAAAGGTTGGTACCTGACCAAAAAGTGTCGAAGCTAGTTTGGCACAAAGGTTGGTTGGCTGGGGTGCTTACTATGTCTGTGAACTGCGAGAACAAACCCAGGCCCTGGATCCGAAAGTCAGTGAAAGGGTGTGAAAGACAGATACAAAACAAAAGCTGCATTTCAGCATTCATTGCTCCGGAGGCTAGCAATGGGAACAGCTATGAACATGTTTTGTGAAAAGTGGGCTGTGTGTCTTTTTCAGGGCAGGATCATAATCCCAGTAGTTGGGTCTGGGCAGCATGGTCAACAACAATGAGATTTTTGTGCTTCTTGAGGCGTGCAAATAGTCATTGATAGTCATTATGACTAATCCCCACAATTACCTTCAATCAAATAGGCACACCAATCAGCCATTGGTAGTTACCTTGGCCAACAATGGATTGATTCTTTCTGACTTTCTGCACATTCCGCACCATCGGGCAATCAAACCTGGTAACAAAAAATCCACCATCGATAAACGATTTTCTCATTAGAATTAGAAACTCAATTTGTAGCGGATACAAAAGGGTAAATCCACTGGTTGTTCGCTGATAATGGATTTTCACCCAAAGAATGGCAGCACGTCAGTCCTTCGATGGAAGTCCTTCCAACCCTTTGCCGGCTTGGTCCTCATGTTGGCGATGGCAAACTACCATCGGACCGATAATAAATTGAAAAAAAAATGTTCAGGGGTGATTTCTTCAGGAGCAAAGCATCCATTTTCGCTGCATGATGTTGACTGATAGCGTATGATAGCATGAGGAAATCATCATGGGAGACATTGGCATGGGGAATTCACCAAGAGTCGCGAAGAATTTGGTCGGTATGAGATCCCCATCCCCATGGGGCGTCCTCTCGGAAGACATCCATCAATCCCAGAACCTTCGTCCGCAGGCCTTTGAGTCTCAGGCCATCTTTTTGTCGGATCCTGGGAGGCCCCGGAGGCCCAGGAGGGCCACACCATAATTCATCATGGGCAATGGGAATTATGGTTCATGACTGGTTCATGACTGGTTCATGACTGGTTCATGACTGGTTCATGGTTCATCCATAGTTCAAGACTTCAAGTTTCAGTCGTGAACCGATTTCAAGACCCAGTGAACATTGAAGTACTGAACGTCCCAAATCACGAGGTTTTGAGATCAGCCGGGACTCTGGGAATGGCATTTGTCCAGGATGCCCTTGACTCGTTTCACGCGATTCTGGAAGAAGTCCACCTTCTGCCGGAGTCCTGATCTCTTGGCAGAAATTGCTAGAAATCCAATGAAATCCAGTAGCGGTGCAGCAAAGATATGGCTATTGGTGTATTGCAGCAATATCCAGTGCCTTGGTGAACACTGAAATGAATGGTAAATGGGTGTTCATTGAAATCCATCCAAAAAAAACACAATGGTATTTCATAGCGTTTCGACCCATCCCCATATCCCTTCACCGTGGCACCTGCCGCTGCAGTCCTTTGAACTCAGCCAGGATGTGCTTTCGCAAGGTCTGCTTCACCTTCTCGTCCACTTCTTCAGTGATGTGGTCCTCGTGGAGGAGTTGATTTTGGAGGCTCTGTGGGGGTCGGGCCATGATAAGCCAGGATAAATGAAGAAATGATTACCATGGTTGTCAGTGGTTGATGCATGGGACCGTTTTTGCAAAAGATCACTTTTCTTGGCCTTCCACAATAGGGTGGGCAAAGACAAAAGCGAAGGACACATGACGTCAACCATCAAAGTGCTGCGTTTGCCATCTGTTCTGCGACTAGTGCCTCTGCCATCTCTGCAGTTTAGTACTGCGAGTGGGAAACACAGTACCTGGAATATATTTTCTAAAGCACAGTACCAGTACTTCCTGGAAATTCCTCACTTCATGAGGGGCTTGTCCCAGGTTCATATTGATGTGGCACGCCCAAAACCATAAAACCATCATAAACCATCGTAAAACGTCATGAACCATCACCAACCATCCCCTGTGACTTAGAATTCAATGACATTTCAACTGACATTTGGATTTGTCTGAAAATCGGATATCCTAAATCCAATGGTTAATCATCATTTTCCCGTATGAAATGGCTAAGAATTGGAGGTATACCCCATTTCCAGACACACCCATTTCAACCATCCAATTGCCAGTGCACCTCCACAGGGCAGATCTGCTGCTGGAATCCTTCAAGGCCATCTGCTGCTTCCGCGACTTTGGCATCAATCTCTTTGGCAGCGGCCTGGCAACGTTTCATGGCGTGGCAATAGCAATGTCATGGCAATATAATGGGAATATAGTACTGAATATTGACCAGAGCATAGTGACCTATCAGTAAACCATGATTCATCCTCCCTACAATATAAATACCCGATTTTCAATGATGGAAACTGATTGCATAATGTGCTGGAAATATGTCAAAATCCTTGGCTTGTCCTTTCCGGGAAAATATAATCTATAAAATAGTATAAATTGGCATGTTGATTTCTTCATGGTGAATGTTTCAGCATGCCAAGTTAAATTGCTGGGGGATGCTGGCGACAATGCAAGGACGTCGGACACATCCAAAAACTATGTTGCCAGTATAGTCACCAATTTGGGATGATGTTTCATCACCTACCCATTTTCAGGGAGATCACAATGGCCCATCCACTTTGTTGTTCTCGGTGCTCAGATAGGCTCAGTAGCGCATCGCCTGAAGATCCTCCAGGGACATGCTTCCCATAAGTCGAACTTTTTCTGACAGCACTTCCGCCTCCTTGATTAGAGTCGTCACCTGGTGCGCAAGCCGAAGTTGACCCTTGTTTCGCCTTGTTTCCCCCGAATGCTTGGAGGGAAAAGCCATGATGAGCCATGATGAAACATGGTGAGCCTGCATGCTTGATAGCACCAAGGTGATGATTTCCTCCGAGTTCTATGAAAGAAGTTTCCAACTCCCAGCATGTTGACGCGGAACTCACCACTGCTACAGTACCCTGCTACGGAAAGTGATCCAAGGTGTTGAACCCCCAAAAAAGACATTGTCGCACCTCTGCGGCTGCATCATCAACGTTCACTGCCTCCAATGGATGCAGAATTTGGAGATGCAAAAAAACTCAGAAACCTGGGGAACACTCGCAGCCTGATCATCCTATCAGGTCCTTCCAGGTCCTATCAGGTCCTACAGAGATCATTCAAGGGCTGGTTCCCCGAATCCCAATCCCAATCCCTTTATGATCTTTGTATGATCTTTATCCAGTTCACTCATATTTTGCTCATATTTGGATTGGTCCAAGTTGATCCAACACACCAGCTGTGTGCCACCGACCTTCACCTGCTCCACAATCTGCGGCTTTAGCTCTGCAATCAGCTCCTTACTCTTGGCATCCTGCAGGTCTTTCCTCGGTACAACACCATCGGTGATCCATCGTTTTGAAGTGTGATGGCTTCAAGTTGTCCATGTTTTGCCATCATTTTAGTTGAGATATAATATATGTGTACCTACCTATATATATATATATATATATACATATATGTGTATACATGTATGTGTATATATATATATATTATATAATATTATATATATGTAAGATTATACAACTGATGCCGGAAATGCTGAAAGTGCTGCTGCCAAGAGTCTGGTAGTTGGCCACTAAGTTTCGAACTCTCCGCGTTCGTCTGCCGAACTGCCCCAATGACATCCTTGGAGTCAGGGAACTGTTGTGGCTATTGTGGTTGGATTGCCATGGTTGTGTTTAAATATCAGGGAACTGCTGGCGTTCAACTCACCCGGCAGAGTGTCAACAATCTTGCCTGGGAATAGCCAAATGTTCATCAGGATTCTTGACAAGTCCGATAAGTCCATTTGGATTTTCCAAGGTCTAATCAAATACAAGTCGCTGCAGCTTCTTTGCCTCATCTTTGAGGTATTCCTTGATGTCCTCTCACAATTGGAAGGACATCAGCTGAGGAGCTCAAAGAATCTGGATGCTGTGATTTTGCGACTGTGACATATTTCTATTGCTGAGCATACTAGCCATATCTATTCTCTTTCGTTCTATTTCGTTCTATTTCGTTCTATTTCGTTCTATTTCGTTCTATGTTTAGCCAGCCACGTGCTTTGTCATGCGTTGCAGCCATGTCAGGATATGTCCACACAAAGCTTCTGCATCCTCTTTGATCTCTTCTTCGATTTCAATCTCCATCTTCAGGGGATGAGAGGCGACTTCAGACTTGGCAGCATCGATGGCTTCGTCAACAGATTCAATCATCGGCTCGAGCTCCTGCCCAAACAACAAGGACAACCCGCAGCCACTTCTCTGGTCATGAGGGGAGTGGTCAAGACCTGGATATCTCCCTGATTAACCTCTTAGAACATCACATCTGAAGACTGGTTTGGCATCTGCTGACTCCTTGGCCAGCCATTGCATCTCACCTTCATCTTTGCCTTTGGGAATTCCAATGAACGGCTCCACCTGTCCGCAGTTGGAGTGTCCCGCAAGTTGTGCCGGAGACGTGATTTGCCTTTCTGTCGTATCCCGAGGTCGAGGGCAGCTAGTACCGAAAGCAAAAATCATCAGCCCGGGCATGATCCCCACCTTTTTGGGATAGTCGCCCTCTTTGATTCCTATGCTCCTATGCTATCCTATGCTTATCAATTGTGCTGAATTCTCACTCGTCACCACCCACCTGGCCTTTTCTGGATGAAAACCCATTTTTTGGTGATTCCTGCTATGTGTGTGCTCGCATGTGCAAATGACATTCAAGAGCCTTTTGTTGCAAACCAATGAACATCCATCATGAAAATTCCCATCTTCCATCTAATATCCAATGGGAAAACCCACAAGTTTGTTCAATAAGATCATATAAACTCCCATGAAATCTGAAAATTCATATCCAAGATCACGACAAAATCCCAACTTTCCCATACTTTCCCCAGGCCTTTTCTTCAACGACCTCCAGCAATTGTCGAGCTTTGGCGACGGCGATCTCCCCAGGATCATCCTCTAACTGCAGTTTCGCCTTCGCAGCCCGTAACATCTCCTGGTGAACAGTTGGTGATTGGATTCAATGTGGGTCAAAACCAACCAACTCAATTTCACCAACTTTGGGATTTAAGAATGATGTTACACCAACCAAAATTGATAGAAATTGACCAGGCTTCCGGGAGTTTAGCAACCAAAATATCGGATTGAATGGGATTGAATGGGGTTTGACATTGGGGATTGGTAAATTTACCATGTAGAAATCATCCCATCCAAAATTGGGATGTCAGCAAACTTGGGTGGTTTTCCGATGTGATGCGATTTAAGCCACAGTTCCTGGACATGTCTTACTATGAATGGTTCAATATTTCAATAACGAGTAAACGCCCAACATAGGGGTTTACATTCGAAATTACAAGATTAGGGATCTATATATACAACTACCCAAAATATGGGACCGAACGGGAGTTTGCCAGCCAAATATGGTAAATCAACCCAAAATACGGTCATTTCACTTGCCCGTGCTCCCCAAAAGAATGAACATGAAGCAATCTCACCTGGGATGTGAAGTACCTGTTTCGGGGAAGAACGAATTTCAACCCATAGCCACAGCCTGTTTGATTGGACGCGTCTTATGGGACATGGATCATCTGCGGGAATTACTGTACATTTCATGACATGCGAGATCTTCCAAAACCAACGACAGATACTGAATTGAAAGCCGCCTACCCCAGCTGCAAAGATCATATTTGTAAAGCAAAGATATGCAAGGTGCAGTCTATCGTCACACCGATCACACCCTTTCCCACTAACATGCGATTCCCCGTGCCAGTTGGAAATCAGGCGCTCCTTCTTAGCCAAAGCTTTGGCTTCGTTCGTTGCAGCACGCACTTTCTCTAAGGATTCGCCAGCCTAGTTGACATGGGCAATGGAATGTCTGCTCACGTAACGGTTAACCGAAAAAAAGGGCGAAAGCATTGCACACACATTGAGCGGCCTCTTTTCTCAGTGTGCCACTTTCATTGAGAGTTTGCATCCAACCTCAGCGGTGGCAATGTTTTTTCTGCCTCAGGCTCACCAGCTCAATGATTCCAATGGATGCCAAGTGGGATCTTTGCTCTGAAACCATACGAAATCATCCAACATGGTGGTCTCTACAACTTTGATTTTCTTGGGCATGCACCAGCCTTCAAGAAGTTCTATCTTCCAACAATGGGGTGCCACGGTCACCCCACCCGCTTGACCGAACTCTTGGTGATTCGGTTTCAGTTCCTTCAAAGAAAAGATGCTCAAAAAGATCTTCAATGTAGCTCAATGTCGCAATTCTCTTGGAAGCTGCCGACGAGAATCCATTTTAATGGGATTGTCCATTATAAACCATCCATTTTGGGGATCCCGCATTTGTGGAACCACCATAAACTTAACCACCTACTGACGTCTCTGTCTCGAAGTCTCTCCGCCCAGGAACTCCGTCGGACGTCCATAGGAAGGCCCGGCACAGTGAAGTGCGCAGAGCATTTGGCAGTGATCTCCTACACGCCCCTTAATCAATGGATTGGTTGGGAAAATCTACATGAAACCATGCTTTTTTACCATGAAATGTACAGTAGGGGATTCCTGTAGATGTTTCCCTTAAACCAATCCAATGACTTAAAGAAAAGGGATGAACAACTACGATGTATACGCAACACAAATGAGGAGATGACCACGAAATGTGGGGATATGTGGGGATATGATATCACCAATGATCAGCAAACAATAAAACATGGAGATGTAATCATCAAATCTTAAACATGGAGATATAACGTGATCTCATGATATAGCCAACGATGTAGAGTAAGGATGCACCAAGGGGATTTCACAAGATGGGAATGTTTGGACAAAATCAGTGAGAAAAAGGACATTAAGTGACATATATTGTCATGTAGTGGGTGAAGAACAAATGATCAATATCACCCAAAAACGCAAACAACGATCGTGCGTGGGAACATAGCAGTATAGGTCAGACAAAGCAATGGGTATATACACAATTGGGATGATTCACCAACCAGAAGTGGGATACCATGGGCGCTAAAATGGATAAAATCTATGGATGCTGCCACCATTGGTTCCCCCACTCCTCACCAACGATGCGCAGATGGAGTCCAACTTCATGGGATGGTTGAAGGATAAGCTCAGCAGTCTCTAATGAAGAATCCCTGGCATGACCGATAGTTTCAGTCATTCACATCCCCCTTAAATCGCTCCCACCAGTCCATCAGTCCACCAGTCCTTGACATCCAAACCAAACTGCTTCAGGGTGTGCTGAAAGTCTTCCATGGATTCTTCCAGTCTCTTCACCTGTGCGGGGATTCCCTACAGGCTGCTTCACCCACATCTCCACCTTTCCAAATGCAGTGAGCCGGAACCGGCTGACCTCTGTGGCTGCCATGCTGGGTTTGTCACTAACTTTGTTCATCTCCTACAAGACAGGCACGGTTTGTCGCTGCCTGGGAGTTTATCAATGAATTGGTTTAAGGATTTTTGGCAGGAAATCATCAAATCTAGGGGGCTCCTGTGAATTGTACCTCAAACATCCTGAAAGTATCGTAGACCGATTCTGGGAGGTTTCACTCTGGAATTCATTAAGTTGAAGGACAACCACGCCAACTTCGGGGTTTTGAAACCCAAGACATGAAGGGAAAAAAACTTGGATCAGTTTGGTTGTGAAATCACTACGGGTGTCGTCTGGGCACTCCTGAAATTCCTTCGTGCTCAGCCGAAAGCTCTGGAGCATCTCCTCAAAATCCTGCGAAGGATAGTTCTGCTCAAAACAACATTCTGATTGTTCTGTCCCTTTCCCACTCAAAAGAATAGCAAGGGTTCAAGTTCAACAAGCAAGGAGCGCATCGAAATGTTTGCAGTCATCTGTCATCACTCAGTCGAACCTCGATCTTCCCTCCAACTGGAGTTGGTGCAAACCTTGGAAAGCCCTCTGTGGTGTCCTGCAGACTTTGATGCGCTCTTTCAAGTTTCTCCTCCTTTGCAGGTGACACGGCAGCGCCAAAAGGCCATCCAAATTCATCTGCTCCAGGGGTGGGGTCATATCTTTGTCCCTGTAACCGCTCCACTCATTTTGTGGAGTTGGTCGAGTTCGCCTTGCTGTAGCTTGAATCCTCAACTCCACACTGATGACTCTTTTCCAGGAAACTCTAATGCCAAAATATAGCTGCTAGGTGCCAGTTCGCGAGAGACTGCCAGAGAACAACATTAAGGTCTTTTAAAGACAACTGCAAATGGTCGACCCCCCCCAATTACCACTGGAGCCAGTGCCTGAGAGAGCGCCATGGTGGCCAGGGAAAGCTATCAACGGTAAGTAACTTTGCTCAAATGTTGCTGTAAAGCTATGTGGCTCAGGTCTTTGAACGCGCTGCACTGAAAGGACATGTCTACGGGATTTCAGCAGTTTTTTCCCAAATGACAAGGTTGACAGGAAATCTTTTTTGACTTCAACCTCGGTCACCTGGATCTGATTGGTTGCAGTCTTGGTTTCAGACTCTTCCGTTACCAGCTGTGGTGTGTTTCACTCAAGCGACAGTCCGTCACTGAAAGCATCAGTTGCGAGGAAACGGACAAGGTGCAAAATTGCAAGAGCATGGTGACGAATTGGACTAGACTAGAATCCCAAACTCAAGAATTGGATAGAATAGATAGGAAGAGTGTGTTTCTTACGACCAGAGAATCTGGAAAAAATCCGATCTGCTTCATTCTTGTGAAACACTGTAACTTTTTTGGGTTTCCTAAACTAGAGATGCCCTCATATGTACACTGCGTGTTTTGTCGGTTCATCAGACAAGAGTTTGTTCTCATTGCCTTGACTAGGCGAAGATGCTTCTGAGGTATATAACCTTCTTGTCTTGAATTGGTACATGAACGATGGGTGTAAAATGGCCATGGATATCTGGATGCATAACTCAAAACCCAACCTAATCCAAGAATTGCGCTGTAGGTGATGGATCATCATGGATCTTCAATTGCCATTCACATGGGAAAAAAACACAAAATCTGAATGGGAAAATCTCCATACTTCACTGGCCTTCACCGGGGCATCCCCGGTCCCTCCCCTTGGGCATCCCCCACTGCTACGGCCGGGCCGTCCGTGGCCAAGGCGTCACTGACGGAGGCCTTTGGAGGAATGGATTTGTTCACCAAGCGCCTTGGAGCGGCGAAGCTGGCCGTGTGTTGCTATTGGCTATTGCCTATTGCTGCTATGGTCAAGGTATGTCAAGGTCCAAAAGACTGATCTGTGAAGATCTCTGTATTCATGGTCTAACATAACTATGCTTGACATTACTTTGCCTTTTCAAGAAAAACACCCTTGCTACATGAGAATTCTAATCGCTGTTGACTGAAGAGTTGAAGTGGTTGCAGTTGTGGTTGTCCGCGTCATCAAGCTGCAGTTGCTGGTGCTGACATCCCTGATATCAAGTCCAATCGTGTATCTTCTATCTGCTTTACCCATTGTACCAATTGTTGTTGGTGCCATGCTACATCCCAGTCCTTTATCTGGTTTATGGGCTGATGGTTTCGGGGATGCCATCGTCATGAGTCTGATCATGTCGCACGCCTGTTCTCTATGTGTGGTTAGTTCTGCACATCACTTCCTCATCAGCCTCATCAGGGTTGATTTCATATGATTTCATCATTTGATATTGCCCACCATTGCTGCAAGAAAGGAAAAATATCAAATTTAGTTTTATCGATATTATTTCATGGGCAAAAAAAAGGGCAAAATCGGCTAAATAATCCATCTTAAATCCATATTGTATGATTTCACGTGTAAAAAAATAGACATCTTATATCCATCTTAAATCCATCCAAATCCCTAGTCATTGTTTTGTTTCAGGGTCTCCCCATGTTTCCGCCGAGCTGCCAGGATCCGGTGCCATCTGGGGCCCCGGGGGCACCGCCATAGGTGGCACAGACCGGAGATCCTTCCTGGGTGGGGAAAAAATGGAAAAAATCTGATGAAATGGGAAAGATGTTGGGAAAAAATCCAATGACATTGGATAATCTTGATGAAATATGGAGAAATATAGAACGGGATTGGAACCGGAAAGATGGAAAACTCACCAATTAGGGACCAATTAGATCAGTTGAGAAGGAATTAATTAGGAACCAATGGAAGAAATCATGAAAGATGGAACCAATTAGGAATTGAGAATAATTAGTGATGAGATGAATTGAACCAATTAAATCTGTTGATGCATAATCCTGGAAACATGGGTTTTCTCCGGAAAAACTCGAGAGCTTCCATCTTCCTGAGTGTTGAATAGGTTTTCTCTTTTGGATTGGAGATGGGCATCAAAGATGCAAAAGAAATAGCACAAAACCAACTGACCAGGACCGGAAAAGCTGACCCCAAGATCTGCCCAAGACCGGAAAAGCCAAAGTCTTGCAGAATGACAACTGTGAGCCAGGCAGGTCCACGCGTCGTCAGGTTCCAATCCTCGCAGTGGCTCAGTGACATCTCAGTCGACCTCTGATTGGTTTTGAAGTCAAAGCCTGTCCCTTTGGAAGATCTCAGATCAAACTCATCAAACTGATCAAACTGATCAAACTGATCAAACTGATTCATTTCTGCGCATCTCTACACCTTTGATCTTGATTGGTCTCAAGTATTGAATGGAAATATCCGCTAGATACATCCCGGCACAGCATGAACAGCCCCTCCAGTGGATTGGATCTCTCAGTTTCAGACCACATCTGACCATGGGTCAGTCATCGAAAGGATCTGCCGCAGAACATCACGTACGTACCAGTACCACATCAAGCAGGGTCTGAAAATCAGGGGCAAAACAAAGACGTTCCTGTGATTTCCAGTGTAAAATCAACCCTTTTTTTCGACTTTGATAAGGGCCCCAACTTTGAACATCCCTATGGCAGGATCAGAATGATCAGAAGGCGCACGTTCCTCCTGAAGCCCACCTGTGACACCTCCTCTAGCGTGGGATTTCGGACAGGGATGGAGAAGCCGTAGATGTTGATGCCCTTCAACCTCGCAACAGCGAGTGAAACCGTGGCTTTATTTTCTTGGAAACCCAAGAGCCGCCAGTTTTTCTTATGACGGATTTTGAGATCTCAGAAAGTGGCTTCATAGTGACTATGTCATAGTGTTTGATCGTGTTACACCTTCTCCCAGGCAACAGAAAATTAGACAGATACAAACGTCTGTGCCGGTTGTCCGTAAGTTTGAGCAACTTTGTCGATATCAATTTTTGTCTCAAAGTGGCAAGATTTGAGTTGATCCAAGGGCCGCAGTCAACTTTATCAAATGAGCAACAGTTGGAACTTGACCATTTCACGTCTCAGGGATGTTGTGTTTTCTGGACACGGAAAAGAAGGATAGCCGAACATATTTTTTATACCCCAACTAAGGTTGTCATAAGCAGGTTGAATGCTGGGTCCTATGTCCCTTTTCTGTCCTTCTTGGGGGGTTCTATTTCCCAGCTTTCTCAGCAGGTTGTAGCGGGATACAGTTTGTCCATGGATGCCGGGTGAGGGATGTTCTCAGATTTCCATGGATGACGATTGAAATACCACCCATCTCAGTTGATCCCCAACAACCATCTAGAAGTGATGTTTGGAACACCGGTGGGATTGGCCCAAACTTTAGGTTGCCATATCATTCATATCATTCAAATCATTTCATATCTACATCATCCCATCATCCTGAGATTCACACGGTCCCTCCACAAAGATGCGGGCAATGTTGTACGGACCAGCAGTCTGGCCGCTGTCGCGATAGCTGGTGCAGCCTGAGGCCAGCCAAAGTTGGGGAAGCCCTTGGCTAGGTCCATAACTTCGGGGCCCCAAATCACCAAACATATCTGGATATACCCGGATTTAATTCCCACACGGAAACGGAACAGATGTTGATTTTTGAAAAGGGATATGATTCTGGTGGTGAAACTTCGGTGAAACGCAACGGCAAGACAACGCATCTTGGGGAGCCAGGCTGACAATGCGAGGTAGTCGATGAACTGCTGGGACAGGGCCTGTCACATAGTACCTGCTGAAGACAGAGAAGTGACACATGGACGGACCAAGACCTCACCATGGAATCCAATGATAGTATCCAAGTGCCTGAGCTTGAGTCCTGACATACAAATTTGTAGGATCAGTTGAAAAGCCAAACCAATCATCGTGAGGAATCAATCATCCCCGAGCCGGTTCGCATCTGCATGTTACTGTGAATCTCAGATATTGTCTGGAGATAAATGAATCCAGCCTTCTAGCAGGCTTTTGAACGACAGTGTCAGCATGGTCCAAAAGATGCAGTTGCTCAGTGGCTCAGTTGCCTTCACAATGGATTCAATATGTTTAACAATATGATACATGTTGCACCATCTACACTGAGCCTTTCTATCCGATACTATCCTTTTTCCTCAGCTCTGGACCCATCATCCAGGTCAACTGCTCCACATTGCTCTCCGAAGTCAAAGACACGAGAAGCCTGGCAAGGACGGATGGCTATCACGGGCAGCGCAACTGGATTGGGACAACTTAAACATGCGACTTGTCTCTGTTGTCTTGGACATTGTATTGAACTAAATTATCAAACAACTAATAAATGTCATACCTGGTGGATCGCTGAGGAAGGGTAGACGGAGAGAGGACCCACACATCTCCACGGCAGGTCTGGATCGAGCATGAGCTTTTTCTGCACCGCATTTCGCATATTCAGGAGCCACTTTTGAGCAGCGCAAATCATGTTCCGTCGAAGCACGATGATAACGTTGTAGGCACTGGTTCCATTGTTGAGGTCAATTTAGCTTCAGCTCCAGGGACATCCTTGCCCTGCACCGTCATCGAAGCTAGGCCGACCAGGCTGACCTGGGCAGGCTGTGCTTTACAGATAGCAGCCCTGCAGTTGTGGGTCTTCAACTGCTTGTTGCAAGATGTGCAAAGCGAAGACTTGCCATGTAGATACCTTCAGGGCGGTTGTAGTTCTCACCAAAAAAAAAGAGGTGATATAGTTATGGCTGTGTCTGAAAATGGCGTATACAAAATGGTCACAGTAATAGGGAAAATATGGGAAAATGATGATCAATCATAAAATCCAGAGGTACCCTATTTTCAGACAGACCCATTTTGGAGTGCATTGGAATCAATGAAACTCCCAAGGTCTCATCCGGCGCCTGGATAGAACAGCCAAAGAGCTGCCCCCAGACCCCACCACCAAATGGCATGTCCAAGCCGAATCAAACCTCCAAAAAGCTCATCTGCATAGTCTGCGTAGCACCACGCAACATTTCGGCCATAGATCCAGTGGATGGCTGTTCCCTGGACAATCTCCAGGAGCCAAATATTCGCAGGAAATAGCAAGACATAAAGAATGGGATTCTGCAGAAGGTGACGATACAGATCCACAAGCACAGGCATGTAGACCACATTGGCTAGAAATTGAGCCAAGCTTGTATATGCCTTTCCCCTCTCGAAGAATGTAAAGTTATATTCTACGAAGCTGTATGCCAAGGAAAGCAGCAAGCATCGAAGTTTGACATCAAGCGGATAGACAAGTAGCCACAAGCATAGACAGAGTAGAAGAACTGCTCTGCGGGTCCTTGCAAACTGTGGATCTGGCAACCCCATCTCTGCTTTCCCAAATGTTGTGAATGGAAACTTGTCTGTGCAGCATTAGTGCACTCATTAGGAAAAAAGAACACGCAACAACTCGGAGGCCCTGTTAAGTTTCAACCCTCCTAAGCATCCTCCAAACCACTGCAGCAGGGACACATAATCTTGGCCTTGTTACGCCGCCTTAGGGTAGACTGGTAGCGCTAAGCGTGCACTCAGCAGTCCTGCCGAAGACGGGATGGCATGTGAAGTGCAGGAACTTTCTGCTCCTCTGCTGATCACCATAGACAAACTGCACATCATGGAGGCTTTGCTCCAAAGCCTTCCCTGTCTTTTTGGGAAAGAGCAAGCAGTGGATTTTCGAATTTGGCCGTGCCATGATATTCGCACGCTGCGATTGAGCCAGGAATTTGCTTTGCAACCGCTCCTTTGTTCATCTTCTCGTGATAAATAGAAAAGGCTGAAAAGGACAATGGAAAAGAGCCTGAAACTGCAGCACTGCAGTAGCTTTCCCAGGGCTGAAATAATTTCAAAGGATCCAAAACGTGGCAGCACCTTCGTCATCAGCACTGGCCTCAACATCGATGGAGCCGCCAGCAGGCACGTCTTCCACAGCCTTGAAGAAGATGGACAACCTCAGAGGACTGGCAATGGGTGCTTTTTCAAGTGGAAAACCCAAACAATCCACACGAATCCGCCAGTTCTATTCCTGTCGTGGTTTGTTGCACTTTCAGGATTTTGAGGATTTTCTAAGTTTTTGATGGGAAACCACCCCAAGGATGCAAGTAAATTAAGTAAATGCCACCCTGTGTCAAAGATCTGGGGTCTGAGAGCCCCGCAGCTGAATGGTAGGAACATCCCGGGACACCATGGGATCTACAGGCTGTATCAAAGCCTCAGAATTGCAACAGGGTCCGGCTGAGATGAAGGACGGCAGGCAACGGCTCGATCGTATATCTCCTTGCTTGCCCATCTTGCCCACACATTCTGGGCTTCCCGTAGTTGCAAAGCGATATGTCTGGAACTTGACAAACTGAGATTCCAGTTCCAGAGTGTGACTCGGTTTCCCTGCGTTTTGCAGCCTTCCAAGTACCGGGACACCTCCCAAACCAGTTCGATAAAATTTGGCCTCGGCAGCAGGTTCTCAAGCTGGATCTAATCCTCAATGACCCATGGTACTGTGGCCCAATTATCCAGAAATCATTTCTGCTTCTCATATCTCTTGAATGTTTGCAGCTTGGCCCATTCTTGGTCCACTGGGTAGACCACGGTGACCCACGGTGACCCACGGTGACCCACGGTGACCCATCCAAAACTGGGACTGGGCATTCACACGGTGAAATTCACCATGGTCTCATTGTGATCGCCTGGAGAAAAGACCTGAAGAACCATTGAGCACCAGCAATCAGAAAAGGCCTCATATGGAGGTACCGAAAAATGGATGGTTTATAATGGAAAATCCTATTAAAATGGATGATTTGGGGGTACCCCTATTTTAGGAAACCTCCATATTGGCAATCACTTGGGGGGATGGAATCGATGGAACCATCAGAATCGTCTGTCAGAAGGCTGGACATGGTTTTTTTTTCTATCGCCAGGCCTGCACCGACCAGAGATTCAGCGTATTTGTGATGGGCAAGCTCGTGTTGCCAGGATAGACCCGCAAGCCTCAGGAGTAAAAATGCAGCAGAACCCACATTAGAATATATCTTTATGTATCTTTATTGTGTCTTTCTTGATTATTGATTATAATATTCGTATTCCGAAGGTCTTGGTGGTCAAAGCAGAGTGTTCTAGAAGTCCTGAAGGAACTCAGTTGTACACGCAGGATCGAGTCTGGCCTCCACTGTAAAGCTATCCTAGATGTCATCCTGGAGAAAGAGGTGCCTATTTTTCGCATCTTGCTGGCAGGAAACGACCTGGGGGCCTAGTGCGGCACTAGGTTTCCCGACCCATCACCAAAGATGTCATAGCTGGGATAAGGCTTCGATCCTCGCCATCTGCCCGGTGATGAAATGCACTGGCGCGGAAGGCTCAAAGTCAATGAGGGACTTTGACATCTCATTGACAAGGGAGATGCTGAGGCTATAGCCAGTAGCTTGTACGTTGCTTCACCTCCCAAAAAGCTCCAGCCACCAAGATCAGGCCTGACTCAGCAGAGGATCAACCAGTCGACCATGAGATGTTGTCCACGAAATGACCACCTTTAACGCAAGATGTTTTCACTCATTCACCAGGTTTCCAAACGTGCCAAAGCCAGTGGGCGCTGGCTGAATCGTGTCGTTGAGACGGGACGCCTCAGGGTCATCTTTCTCAAGAGTTGGACATGCGAATTTCAGCTCAGGGATATGTTGTTGATGTGTGTTTCCGGCTTCATCATACTGTCCACCGTGGCGTTTGGCCTTGTCTGAAATCGGGGGATACCTCCAGAAATGGGGGAAATGAATGATTATGATAGTAGACCATAGACTTTTTTGATGATTTTCGGATGAACCCCAAGAAATGGCTAGCGGCATGGCATACATAGCGATCGAGGGCCCAAACAGCATCACCATCAGGTGACAAAGTCACCTTGCCCAAGCCAGCACCTGGCAATTTTTTGGTGTGGCCATAAGGAAAACCATGGGAAGTCGATCATACTGAGGTTTCAACTGATTGGTTTTCTTGGGAAAATCTGCGGTTGAAACCATGGTTTTTATTCCACATTATGGTAATGATCTATTTAGATCCAGTCAGGGAAAAATGTACTGCATGTATAGACATATATATATATATACATATATCTGTGTGTGTGTGTATAGCTCATATCTGCTTCACTATCAACCACCATGGATGAACCGAGCACAGCTGTTGCTGCAACTTCCAAGGGTCGACCATCGAGCCTTCGTGGACGATTGGAACTGCTTCCAGCATCCGGAATCCCTTGGCCACACTGTGGTTACTTGTGTAGCAAACACATGTTGTATGAAAGAAACCTGTCCAAACCTTCAAAATCCACATCCGGCTCCAACTCATCGGCACCGCAGTTCGGGACCCAACTGGCGGAGCTGAGATCACAAAGTAGGAATCGGGTCGAACGTCCGGCGGTGGCCTAGCTGTGAAGCTCTTCAGCTGTTGAGAGGTGGCGCTCCAATGGGAATATGTTCTGCAATTCTTCACATGCCGTGGCATTTCCAAACTCTTCTAGACTGTAGTTGAGTCATGGAAGCACAATTCTAGTGCGCACCCATCAGGGAAAGCATGCGTAAGACTTCCTTGAGACTCGTGGGAAGCACAACATCTTGAGAGGCCCCAGCCGAGTACGGTCAAAGCCGCGCAGTGGCACAGCCATCTGCAACATCACCTTCAGAGCACTGTCTTCGAACTGTCTCCCGATGTGTTGCTATCCAAACGCAAAAAAAAACATTCCATTGCAAGTCGTCAGAAAAAAAAAAAAAAAACTTCATCACAAGCTTCTGGGTGCGCTGCATAAAGCACATGGCTTTGAACACCCTCGAAGGGCTCCAAGCCGTTCTGCGCAGAGACAGTTCGCAGTTGGCAAAACAGAATGGCTTTGAACCCAGAGTGGTTCAAGACAAAATTTGATCAAACCCTGCAGGATTGCCGCAGGCCCTCCATGATGAGGCTCTCAGAGGTTCGGAGACCCTGAGCCTGACCAACCTCGGACCCTGCCTGAGGGCTGGTAAGCACACGGCCAATCGTTGCAAACTCCCGCGTGGGCCTCAGGGTGGTCGTGCACATAGGGATCTGCAGTTCATGATAGAGCTTCGTGGCAGTAAGGAGGTAACATGTCTTGCGGCTTTGGCTTATCACAACAAAGTTCCGGGCGCATTGTAGAAACGTCCAGTGGCCACCCTGCAGCAAACAGCCCTCTCTGCTTCCCGTTCCACCTATAGTTACACTCCACCTGGCTATATGTTACTTACATGGCACAACACACAAATGGAATATTTGGTCTTATACTACTTGCCTGCTCTGCTGAGGTCCAAATCTAACCACAAAATGCCCCTCTTCTCAAGCTAAACTCCACTGGGTCGTTTGCCCGAAGCACCATTTGCACACAGAAGTTGGCTGCTAAAGTGAGGTTGTTCCCCCATGTCCCTTCGTGACCTGAAGTGTGGCTTCGTTGCATCATCCTTCATGATCTGCACCATGAGTCTGTGCGGCAAAGCCTCACAAGTTGACAGCAACTCGCAATGATGAAAACCCTGGACCCTGCTGTGCCGCACCACAGCTGGCAAATGGATGTTCATCTTTGAATTCATCCCTAAAGAAATATGGGGTTAACTACCATCTACCAGCTGATTAAATTCCTAACTTAACTATGCTTATCCCGAACTAACAACATCGACTTCTTCTTCTTCTTCTTCTTCTTCTTCTTCTTCTTCTTCTTCTTCTTCTTCTTCTTCTTCTTCTTCTTCTTAATCTTCTTCATCATCATCATCATCATCTTCTTCTTCTTCATCATCCTCATCTTCTTCGTCGTCATCATCATCATCATCTTCATCATCATCATCATCATCATCATCATCAACATCACCATCCTATATGGTATATATAATTCAATAGTGATGTGTCAGTGCGCTGACCCTACTGGTGAAACTCCGATCTGAGCCCTGAACACCCTGGGCGGGAAGGCGGAAACTGTAGATGTCCATCTCGTAGACCTGGGACGCTGTCCCCAAAATCCATTGCTTACCAAAAAGTTCATATACATAGTGTACGTATATGTTTATACATATAGTATTATATATGTATACATATACTGAATTATATGCTTGTTTCATCTTATTTATTCTGCCATCCATATTGATGACACGCGGGTAAATGACGTTTGTGGCTTGGGGCGGGGTAGGGGTGGGTTGGGGTGGGGCAACGTTCATGTTCACTTGCACACTCCACTGATGCTACTGTGGAGATGTCTAATGCTCTTGACGCTACGAAGCTACGCTCTTAACTTTCTTGTGGTAGCTGCCATACGCTCTTGATGCTACTCGAAGCACTGGGAACACCTTGTGCAAGCCACATCTTGAATCATGTCAGATCTCCCTGATGTCGATATGCAAAACACCAAGCGTCACTAGCATGGACGCAACCTCATTTCTATACATATATCATATATAATCATCATATATACCTACAACGTCCTGCAGCCTTTTTTTTTGAAGTGGCAACAAGTGCTAGTCATTTGCCACGGCTGCAACATGTTGGCATGCGGCTCATGATGCTCTAACAGCTCAAAAGAGGTCCTGACCAACGGTCCAAAAAGGTCGTTCATGTTGGGCGGCATTTCAATGTCGATCTGTGGGACCTGGCAAAGAGTGTCCCGCTGACAGATACTTGACCCGCATGTTGGTCCCCAGATCACGGCCATCACAGTCCATCCCAGCCTGCGTGGCGAAAGGAACAACCTCAGTCAGCGAATCTTCACCCGCCAAACGAATGCCCAAGGCTCAGAACCCCGAAGCAACACGTCTCAAATGTCAACGTTCATTCTCCGTTGCCAGCACCAAGAGCAAAGCCATTCTGAAATTCCGACTGCAAATTCTCTGCAATGTTTTTAGTCGCAGGGAATCTGTGGATCAACCAACAATTTTTCCATTTTGAGGTATTAGAAGCCTGGTACCCTGGTGACCCCCCCAAATAACTGGTGTTTGTGGGTGTTCATAGCTTTCATCATCCCCAGTCCTGTGGGGTTCCATAGGGACCCATGGCCAGATCGCCACCAGCCCCACCACAACCCTTCAGCTCGTGGCCGGCTTCCCTGAACATGTCGCCACTTCTCCACAACGCCGGAAGGTGCCCAAGATCTGGCAGCTGAAACCACTTTGAATCAAAGTTATACACTGTGGAAAATTGGTTTCAAAATGGATGTCTTGTGCAACCTTCCAAAACCTCATGGATCACAATTTGTCGCAACATCTGCATCTTTCTTTTGGATCTCATACGCTTACCTGACTGGACCTCTTCCACGAGTGACAACAGACGAAGCAAATGCCCATCGCACCAGTCACAATCGATTTGACGATCCAACTTGTAATCTATCATACTGTACACACAGGGTATCCGGTTCTTTGGTGATTTTACATCCAAAAAAATGAACAACAAGTTGTTTGTGGGTTGGCGGTTGGCGGTTGGCAGCCTTCCCTAGCCACGTGATAATTCCAGGAACTTCTAGCCACGTAATTAAGTTTTGTGAGCCACGTAATGAATTTTAGCTATGAATATTAATCATCCGCGAAATCGTGTGAAAATTCGGTCCTTTGTGGGTTGACACAAAGAACCCCTTGTTTAAACTACACTCTCCCGCCGCAGCTTCAAACCGGTCGGCTGCACCACAAAGCAATGGATGCGGATACTACCAGCCGCCACACTGGCAATGCCAGATGGATTGCTGAATGGAAGTCCACTCAAGTCATGGGGTTTCAGGGTTCCGCATAGATGTCAATTGCACTCCACGACAAAATCGATGGGTCCGGGTCCAATGGTCCAACTTTGACTCTGGGGAATTTCCAGCCTCAAGTCCGTTTGATCCCCGCAGGTGGTTGGCAGTTGCCAAGCCTCAGGACCCCTAATCTGCGGGGAAAAAAAACCTTGGGAGATCCCTGTGCAACCTAGACGATGTCAAAGATTTGAGCGACTTGTGGATTCAATGTATGCATAGACATATATGTATGTATAGTACAATGTGTGTAAATATGTATACTGTATATATATATAGAGAGAGAGAGAGGTGAGGGAGCCAGGAAACAATGTTAGCAAGGAATCAATCATCATCACTGACATATGGCGTTTGTGCCCTTTGTCTGAGCCCTCCACAGTCAACGGCTCAACCCACACGCTCAGCAAGTTTCCTCCTGGACATGGGATCTTCAATGTCACAGCAACACAAGTGACTAGTCTGTCATAGTCTGCCTATTCATGAATGGATGTAATGTATGTGAATCAAAATCCTGGTCTACCACAATAGCTCATCGCCCCTCACATCATGAGCCTCGAAGATTTCTGGGGCTCCGGCGTGAAATCTTCGCCGTGGAATACTGGCCGCCCATCATTTGCAGTTGCAGCCGGGTGGATCCGTCTTGCAGCCTCAGGTTGCCAAAAACTCCAAGGCCATGCCTCTGATGCATAGTTTGGGAAGTGGTTGCAATAATTGGAGAGGTTCAACAAGCTGGGGGATTTCACCAGTAGAATCAGGAGTTTCACCAATCACATGGCTCAACAATTGGGGTACCAATGGACTCACTTGATGCAGCTTGATGCAGCCCAGAGAACGTCACCAAATTGGTGGTCTCATCACCACCAACAATATCCTCAGTTTCCGCCAACCAATCCGTCCGTGGATAGGGCACCAAGCAAAGTCTGCTGTTCAAAATTCAGGAGCCGGAAACTCATCAGGTTCCATCATCAAAAACACAAAGTGTAGTAGAAACGGGTCGGATCACAACGCAAATAGATCCTCTGATCCCCTCATAGCTTGAGATTTGACCCTCAGTTTTTTCGGCTCGCTGGGTGCTCACAAGATTCCAGTCCGATATTGGGGGCAAACTGCGGGTCATTGTTTCCGGCACCTTAAGAGCTGCCAAGGTTGCTCTGCCCCGCAATGTGGGGAAATTGGTATGAATGCATAGATCAATACAGTACGTCAATGTCAATATGGTAAAGTAAACCGCTTCCTCCCTATCTGGCTGATAGTCTTTCCAGACAAGGTTGGAGAAGGCAACGGCTATCCACTCTTTTCAATTTGCTGCTTGAAGTGTTGCCCCAAAATCGGAAGCCTTTGAAGTCTCAAGTGGTTCATATTGCTTCTCCTCTTGGCGCCTCTTGGCGCAGTGCATAAAATCATCCAGTAAATCTCCAGTTGGGTCCAGTTCAATCCTGGTTCCAGGCTCCAGGCCAAGTTGATACAGCGTCTCTTGCGAACTGAAGACGTGGCCCACCTGCCCATGGTGCCACGGTGGGAAACTGCCCGAAACCGCAACGTTCGCAACGGCTCACCGGCAGGCACAGCAGGCCTCGAGAGCCGCGTATCTGTAGCCTTCATGGTCATCATTGGAGCTGATGAAGAACAACTGGCGGAGCTGAAAGGGAATGAAACACTGAGCAGCAGTAGCAGTCCAACAAGACTGGGGCTTCAAATAAATTCGCTGTCGGGTTAAACCATGGGGTATTGAGATGGAAAAATTCTGCTGGCCCCTCAGAAGGTCTACCCCAACATCTACTTGTTGACTGTCTGTACATTCGAAGCTTTATCCACCATTTTGGGGCACGCCCAAGTGGCTGCCATTAGCAATAGTCAATGTTTCCCGGGGCTTGTTGCCAAAGGAAACCAGAAACTTTGGTTTTGAAACCTGAGACTAACAAAGAAAGAAAGTTATGTGGTTCTTGTGGTTCCTAGCTTGTGGTTTTAAGACTCCTGCGAAACCTACATGGTTATGGCCCGAACCATCGACGAAAAGATTTTTTTAAAAAAAAAAGCAAGAACACGGATTTAACAGACTTATGGACACCCGGAGCCTGGAAAGGAAAGGCCAGTTTGACAGGCTGCTTCAGAACCATCAGAGGCAGAAACATCTAGATAATATAGAGGTCACTATAGTGATATACACCATTTGATACTCAAACATCAGATGACTATACCTCAGGTCATAAGTTGGTACAGTTGAACAGCAGTGCTGCCGATCCACACCTCCCCAAGGCATTTTCCTGTCCTAAACCAAGGCACTCGCCTACGAGGCATGAGGCCTCCCTACGACTCGTTATGCACTGCCCTTCGGGTCCATGCGGCGAGGCTTGGGCAAAAGCTCAGAAGAGAGGTATCAAGAGAACTGGTTGGTGACTGGTTACCATTTGTTAGCTGGTTGGTGATTCTAACAGATCCAAATCCGTCCCCCGATTCCTCCAATCATTCTTTGCGACCACCAGCCAGACTGGCCTGTACAAATACATTCCCTTCCAAGATTGATGCACAGGCTCCTTTTTAGTGCCTACAAGTCGTGAGATCCCTAATGATTCTAATAATGATCATTAATGATCCAAAGAAACTTTTTGGCAGCCAGTGCACCGTGCTAGATCTCAATAACTTCTGTAGCTGAGTCTTATTGGCAAACTCAAGCAGCTTGTGAGTTTTGCTCAGCTAACTTCTCCTGCTCAACTTTCAATTCATCTTCAGACAGCAGGACAGCCGGCATGATCACGTCCAGCTGATCCTGCAGCAGAGAAGGGTGGGTAGAATGGGGGATGATATGATCAAAGCATGTCAAAGATGTGGCATGCAATAAGAATGGGATCACATCAACTCTTATCACATGTAGATTGGTCTCCCAAAATCAGTACATTTGTATATTCCATGAGATGCAGCTATACATGCATATTCACATGTAGAGTCCAGCTTTTCTTCATAGGATATACCTCAAATCCACTGGCTTCATGATACTGACATAGATTTACTCTATAGGGCTGCACCCCAATTAGGTCCTTGACGGTGGCATCGGTTTCGTCTTGCATCCACGAACGAAAGACCTGGCGCTGGATGCCATGTCCCAAATTCAGAGACCCAAATGCATTGATTTTCCTGCCGAATCTGTTGGTCCCGAATTTGGGGAGACAGTAGAATGAGAAGTCTCTTGATGTCAGTGATGCTATATCAATGTCCAGCTGGTCTCTACTTGAACTGGGTTCCTCTGCCTGCACAAAGCTGCGAAGATACTCACGTCCCTTCAGCGAACGGCAAAGGCCCATGCCGCACGCAGCGGCAGCAGAACGAACCGCCAAGTCACCTGCGAACGCCAACATCATGGAGGTTTCTGAGGAAAACCATGTCGTGAGTAAGTAGAGAATTCACCAAGCTTGTTCAAAATGGCGTCTGTCAAAGAATCATGACTTGCAAGACATCTAACTTTGAGACGGACAAGGTCCAACCTTTACAGATAGATTGCGACATGTCAAATACACACCTTGACTGGAACCCTTGATGCTCTCAGAAATTGGAGTTTATGGCAGTGGGTTGACAACACTACCTTACAATTCCTCGGATTACAATTCCATTCAAACGTCAAAGTCAGCCAAATTAACTGGGGTTATCTGACCAAATATAATAAGGTTCCCGATTAAAACTGCCGTTTTTATACGGTCTACTGTACCATGGACCATACCCCATTTTCGGAATTTTTCGGACCCGTTGGGTGACCTGTCAGGGTCGCACCCTCCTTCTCCAGAGATTCTCGAAGAGCACCTGGAAGCGCAGCACGCGACTCCGCATCCATCTTCTCCCATGGACAAAGGAACCTGCACATCACCAGCCCCAGCCCAGGAAGCCAAGGCGGTGCTATTTGTGCATGGGGTGGTCTCCAAAGAGGGGATACCATGGGGAACAGTACCGCATGAAATAGTTACTTTCATGGGGAAAGGGATAATAGACCATCGGGATTTGGAGGATCCATATTTTTGAGACAACACCATATGGAGTTGTTGTGGCTTAGGTCATTTGTTGTGGGTCGTGTCCAAACTGAGAGTATTGGGAAGCTGAGTGTGTCCGTAGACAAGTCCGCACGAATGTGTTGGAGTATTGAGCAAAATTCTATGCAGTGCCTTTTTGATGGTCTACAGTTTCTCGCTACTTCCCCTGAGACTTTGTTTGCTTCTTTAATTTGAAGACCATGTTCAAAAGTTGGAGCTCATCTTGTAGCACTCCTTGAGTGAAAATGGAGCACCACATCAGCCAAGGAGCCCTGACATCCAAAATCACTTAGGGTCCTAATTCGCATTGCAAAGTCTTGACTACTCTTCTTGTATTGGAAATGTGGTTACCTCCCACCTAGCCATGTGAAGCATCAGGTCGGTCTCGGTAACCACTTCATGGCATTCCTCAGAGCTCCAAAATCGGGAAGTGGGACCGCACAGGCCCAACTGGTTGGTCAGCATGTCAGCTGGCACATGGAACTGTGGGACCATCCAAGTTCTTGGGTCCATAATCTTGAACCTTCACAGGCTTCAAAAGGTTGGCATTTCCATGACCGATTTGGTCAAAAATCAACGATTTGTTGGAGAAACATCGAAATCATGGAATGATCTCATCAGATAAGGATGAATTTACCAAATGTACCCCAGACCTCTCACCTCAAGTCCCCCTACAGGATGAACTTGGACTCAAGGATCGCAACAGCTCCCAATTAGTGGGTGGAAGCGTTTGATTCCAATACCAAGAACCCATGGATTCCCAAAAACAAGAAGATCATGGAGATCTTAGTAATTCTCATCCAACCATCCCACAGGTTTTTTTCCGAAAGCGTCCATGTCTAAGCACACGTTCTTGGCGGCATTGACCATATCAGCTCGACGGGCCCGATCCGACATCTCCTTGAAGAGCATCTCCAACTCCTGCAATGAAAGTGGGGCCCTGTTGCGACCATCAACGAGCTTCTGAGATGTTCTACTTGTAGCCTTGCATGATATGCATATAGCTCTATATAATATATACATATATATATATATATAATTTAATGTTATTTAATATATATATATATTTACTATACAATAAAGAAATCATTAATAGAGTTCAACTCTCTATATTCTCTATCAATTGTTTCCCCAATTCATGGGTAGTCAGAACCCCTCGGAGGAGCCGCTGCATTGCATGTGACAGGACATCTACCCAGCTCCAGCTGAAGCTTCAAACAATCAAGAATAATCCAGCAAAGTCTGAGTCACCTTGAAAGGAAAGTCCTGACTTTTGGCTGCCAAGAGTTTGCGACCTTCTGGCAAGACCAAGACATTCACCAAGATGGCCCCAATCCATAGCAAAGGATCCTAATCGTTCCACAGCAGGAGCGGCAAAGCAGGCATCGCCCAATTTGAACACGTGGGACTCCGTGGGACCCTGCTGTACGAAACACATATCATCATACATCAAAGTTGTCAACACATACCCCATTTTGGGCCAACAGTCACCGGTGGTCACCGGTCGCCAGTGGTCCTCATAACCATCTCTGGGCGGAAGTCGTGGCTTCGTCAGATAGGCTGCGACCAGGAACTTCAGCATGCCTTCATCGCCACAGAGCGCCTCCTGCGTGGCAGCCTGGTACCCTGGTGGTACCCTGGTATAAAGATCAAAATAGCTGGTAAACACATGCTCACCCCCCCAAAGTATGGTATTTTAGGTCTTGATCCGTTTATTGATCCAGCCCCATGTCTTGCCCTAGAAAATTCCGGAATTTCAGCCTCTTTAAACAGGCAACTGAGCTGGAACCCTTATGCAGAAGTTCCTGCCAGTGCTTGGGTCAAGTCTGGAGTCCTGCAAAATTGGGGAAAGAAGTCCCTCCAAAAGATGTCTGAGGTTGTCAAATGGGACCTCTCTAACTATTCACATGCATATCCATTCCTGAATTTCCCATTCCATCTGTTTCAATCCCCCCTTTTTTGTGTTCCTTGTGAATCTTCCAACATTTTAGCTGATCCCCTGAAATCCACTCCTGACCCTTTTTGGAGGTGGAGACGTTGGCCAAGAGCATGGCATACCAATGCGCCATCTCCGCTCGACCTTCCAACCACCCAGCACGCAAGGCTTCGGTCAGTCGCTTCGGGGCATTCAGGGCCACCAGCTCCTTGGGATGGTTCTGACTGGAACGGACACAAAGATTTGGATATCAATGGGATATCATTTGCAGCTAATCAATGTTAATGTCCTACATGATTTAATAACACCAACAATGATTTGCAAACAGCCATATGTCATTTGGGACGTAAACTCAAATTGGAAGCACCGAGAAAACCATGGCCTTGGATACGTCAACTAACCCCACCCCGGAGCCGCCGCCTCTGCAAGTTGCGGCACCGCGGACAGGTTGACCAGGGACTTCAAGGAGGCAACCCCCGCTGCCAAAGTGCTCATTGCTTGGGCTGCTGCAATCTTCTCACTTTTCCTGGAAAACCAACATTCGGTGCATTGAGGACAAAGTGTGATGAAATCCTGCCTCCACGATCCTCTCCCAGACTGCATCCCTGATCGTGGAGTTTCCCAAAGTGGACCCCAAAATCTACAAGTTTCCAGTTTCGAAAAAAACAAAGTAATTCAAAGTATCCTAAGAAACTCTCAGTGTTTTCCTCTCAACACCATAGCCATGGTGGCCATGGCCGCAGGCCGCACCAGGTGATCCAAGTGTCTCTGAGCTGCCACCGTATCCGCCTTTGGCCATGGCCTCGGCGCTGTCGAGTTCCGCCTTCTCCGCCAGGCGCAACAGCGGCCGGGCGCATTTCCGCGGCTCGCGCTTGCAGAAATCCAGGAAGTCGGTGTCCTGCCACTGACTGATAGAGGAAACATATGATGATCTCTCTACATATATACAGAAAGTATAGAGAGAGAGAGAGAATATAATATATATATATATATGCTGTTACATGTATATTGTATATTGTATATATATATATATTATTTATTATTTACATAGATATGTGATGATGATGATGATGATGATGATGATGATGATGATGATGATGATGATGACGATGACGATGACGATGACGATGACGATGACGATGACCATGACCATGACCATGACCATGAGGATGAGGATGAGGATGAGGATGAGGATGATGATGATGATGATGATGATGATGATGATGATGATGATGATGATGATGATGATGATGATGATGATGTTGTGTGTGTGTGTGACTATTTCTGATGCATGTCTACCTGTCTGCCGGTCTGTACTGTCATGCTTTTCTTTCATGCAATGTGAGGAATTGCAAAGAGCATCAAATAGTGCTAGCTATATTCCTCCGAACCTTGGTCTTTCGATGATTTTCGCTCCTCGGTTTGGCTTAGCACGGCTTCTGCCGCAAGTCGTCTCACTTCTGGTTTCTGGTCCTGACCCCACTGATGGCGCATTGACCAAACTGTCCCAACATGTCCCAACCGACCATATGAAAGATGGAAGACAGATGACGACAGTTGAAATGGACGATTGTTGAACTTTAGAATGAAAAAACGGTTATATAAAAACGCTGAGAAACAGTGTTTTCTATCAAAGAACTTTTTCAACGGCGTCAGCTCCTGCAGAAGGCCCAAGAGCTCTGTCAGCTCGTGGTCGTGGCCCGCCATTGTGCTGGATGAATGACTCAATGAGTTCTTTCAGTAGAGAACAACCCCGGTCCATTGTCCTTTTTTCCTAACATTGCAGGATAAGTATCAGAGTTTCAATTGAGCCTGGCAGTAGCAGATGAGACCCTTGGAGACAGCATCTCTCTCTTGAATGTGAAAAGAGTGCCACACCTTGTTGTTTTCCTAGAACTTTGCATTCAGTTTCATCGAGCCAAAAAGCTTCTTGATTATACTTCGAAACAGGGATTTTGCGCAGGTTGTTGCCCAAATTGTCAACTGCGTCCTTCCTGAAAAGCTCACCCTGTGGCGGTTTCGGCGCCTCTTGGTCTGCAACCATTTCGTTTGTGGCTGCTGCATTCATCACGATCTGATAGGACCTACAAGGACAAGTGACTGACATCGGTATGGATCATGTAATCATTTGACCCCTGGTCCCATAGGGGTTTCGAAAACGGGCACCCATCTCATGGTTGAGACAATCGATTTCCCCGTGAAAATTGGTTTGTGAATCCTCTATTTTGGGATAAACGGATAAACCGGTAGCTCTCATCCACTGCTTCGCACAAGGAGCTCCTAGGCTCCCAACGTGTCGGGCGAGAGGCCATTGCGCTTTTCGAAGATCACCGTGATCTCGCGCCTTGATTGGGCGGTTTGCAATGTCAAAATGAACCCCAAGTTCTCAAGGTTTTAATTTATTTTAATCATCAACCCGATATCAGCTTGTTTCTTCCATCTCTTTCTTTATATGCTTGGCTATTGGGTCTACCGCACAACATTTCTGGTGATATGATTTTTGACATGTTCCTCGGAGCTGAAATGGCTGAGCCCGGTGCATATCGGTGGTGAGGCTCCGATAGAAGCAACCATAGGGCAGTGG
This sequence comes from Symbiodinium sp. clade C Y103, assembly GCA_003297045.1. Taxonomy (NCBI): domain Eukaryota; class Dinophyceae; order Suessiales; family Symbiodiniaceae; genus Cladocopium; species Cladocopium sp. clade C. The sequence goes on along the minus strand of BGPT01000621.1, from coordinate 97,000 downwards.
GAAGCCCCGGGCCTTCAGAAATGGCTGGGTTCATGTGAGTAATGGCCTAAAGTCTCTGGTGGTTCAGATAGGGTCAGGATCTCAGGTCGATGCTGGATCACTGCTCCACAGTTCTCGGAAGACGATTCCACACACACTCTGGCTGGCCTGGCTGAGAATCGGAACCCTGGTGCAAAAGTTTAGGAATGTTTAGGAAAGACATCTGTGCAGAGTCTAGACATCTCTAAGTCATCTCTAAGTCATCTCTAGTCTCTAGACATCCCCAGCAGCTAGCATATGCAAACACTATGCTCCTCAGTTGCTCTCTCTCTCTCTCTCTCTCTCGCCATGTGCATGTCAATGACTGCTTAGTTAACATGGTGCACTCCTCGTGCCGCTCGTCACTTTCCAGGTTGAAAGAGCTCACAAAGGGCCCTTGTGCGCTACTGCCCATGTGTCGGATCGCAGCCTCAGCACAACAGCCCATGTGTACCACAGGAGCGGTTTGAATCTAGCTTGCATGGTAATGCCAAGGTGGGATTAATAAACCCCCTAGTAATGGTTAATTTCAACCACTATTTGGGGAATCCTCCATGATTAATAAACCATGGTTTATTAATCCCACCTTGACATTATTTCAGACCCTTTCGCAGAAAATCCTGGCTTCTGAGACCCTTCATGCCCCCTCCGCCTGGTTCAAATAGGTGATGGTGAGGCTCATGTGCCCCTCAGCCTGTGCCACGGGGCGCAGGGGAGTCTGAAGCATTCCGCCGCAATTCTGCCCGTGGATCGCAAGATGATCATGCTGATTTCCAACTGTGTCCTCACTACTTCCTGGTTTTTCTCCCGGCCTTTGTGTAGCGAAGACCTTGGGAATCAGCCTTGCCTGTCTTGAAGGTGAGAATGAAGGGAGAAGACTTTGACCACTCCTGGCCAAGTGAAGCTCAAACGCCCCGGGGAAAGAAAAAGGTTCAACCGTTGCATATGAGACAAGATGAGATAAGATGAGATGAGATGAGATGAGATGAGGGCATAAGTGTGGCTAGATATGGAGAAGTTGGTTTGAATTTGGCATGCTTTGAGACCACCAAATCCACCAGTCCCGCTGCGTCGGCCAAATACCCAGCTCCGTCATACTGCCTGGGCAGCTTGACACTGGACCAAAGCAGAGCACACTTCACACACTTCCATCCTATACTTTTGCCAGGCAAACGTGTCAAATGAACCCAAGTATTGAGAGCCACCCAAGACTAGTCCCGTAATCTTCACTGCCATGGGACTCTGGGACACAAATTCCACCACACCAGCGTCTGCTGCTCTTGTTCCACGCTCCCAGCAGACTTTCAACCGTCGTTCGTAGCTGGACATAAGTTCACCACGGATGACACCTTGCGAGGAACTGAAAGCTGCACTGAGCCAGGGGAGTGGAATTCAGCAAGGATGCAGATTGAAGCAACCTTTTGAAGGGTTTGAGGCTGTTTGGGACCGGCAGCGGTCCATTTCAAGCATTTCACGCCATCAAAAAAGAAACGAGGTTTGAATCGCACAGCTGACAGCTTTTGAGTTCCCTCTTGCCTCGGTTGCCCCTTCTCCATTGGCCCCCAGTGGCATCCACATTGAACTCTGGAGGAACTGGCGCCGTGGCAAAGCTTCCCGTCGCGACGTTAAACACGGCAGGATCCTTGGAAAACGTCAACTCAGTCTGAGAGCTGCGGGAACTGGACTCCATCTTGAAAGTACATTGAATCCCTGAATTGGCTACACAATCATAACCCCCAATGGGAGAAAAATTAGCAGGAAGCCTCCGGAACCGAACCGGAACCGAGAACCGAAACAATCAAAACCGAACCGAACCGTTCAGTAGTATGAGCCGGTAGGAACCGGAACCGCTGCTTCAAAAACGAAACCGAACCGAATTTGACCACGGAACCGCTCAGTAGTTTTCAAGGCAAAGTTTTGCTATGTCCGAGATGACACAAACGAGGCTGTAAGGGTGCGATAAAAGGAGGCGGCGCAAATCTACAGACCCTCAGCTGACCAATGGGGGAAACATAAAAGATGAAAAATCTAAAAAATGGAGGGACATACAAGCACATGAAAGGAAAAGGAAGGGACATGAAAGGAAAAAAAAACAGAAAATCAGGGGCAAAAGAAATAGGAAACAAAGAGGAAGGGGCAAAAGAAATAGGAAACGAAGAGGAGAGGAAGAGAAGGGACAAAGGTGTTGATCACGTTTTCAAAGCTTTCACCGCGGTCTCCCTCAAAAAGTAATCACTGGATGTGCTTGTGCCTACCGCCAAAGCTGCAAGTAAACAATGAAACAGGAAACTGAAAGGAAATGAAAGAAATATGCAACATGACAAAAAAGGGAATGGAAGACGAACAAAATGATAGTTTGACTAATCAAAAATCAAAACGAACCCCAAGGAAAACAAAAAGCAAAACTAAAGAAACAAACAAACTTGAAAAGAATATGAATGGAAACAAGGCAGATGACGTAAAATTAAAGAAACATGAACATGACAGAAATGTGAAGCACATGAAGAACCGGAAGTCAACCGGAATCGCCGGAAAAAAAAAGGAACCGAACCGAACCGTCCATTGATATTGAAAACCGAAAAAAAAAAAAGGAAACTTCCTGGAACCGAACTGGTGCTTGCTGAAATAGATAATGAGCTCATCAATCTCATCGACTTGTTGACCAGTTCCCCAGTTGGATATTCTTGGATTGGTTGCACGGGATAGTCTTACAGGAAACCTCACATGTGATGAAAAAAAACATGTGTACTTCTGTAGATCCCCCCTCAGATTTCCCCAATTCTAAACTGGTGATTCTTGGATGTTTATCATCATAACCCCTAACTGCCAGGCGTCATCAGTAGCTTCCACTGCAATTCCAATGGGTGCTCCAGGAGCTTGTTGCACATCAGCCACACCCCCATCAGTCGCATTGAAGAGTGCTCCAACATCCTCCAGAAGATCAGAAGAGGTGAAAACTCAAGATGTGAAAGCAGCGTTGGGGCCTTGGTTTTTTTTTTGGATCTGCTAGTTACCTAAGAAGTCACAGAAGATGATTGGGTAGCCCAAGCCACCTGGACCTTTTCAACCCCTCCGGTTCAAACCGAACAGTGGCAAGAAGACACAGTCCATTGCTGTAGGTCTACCACTCTATCTAGCGAATTCTCGGAAATCAGACCCGACCCAGAATGCACTAGGTCTGAACACCGGTCTGAGGGAGTGTCCAACTTAGTTTAAGTTTAGCTGTTATTTCGTTGCTACAGCGCCAGTTTCCATCCGTTTCATGGCCATGGCCCGCCATGGCCCGCCATGGCCCCACTATGGCCCACCATGGCCCCGCACCTCAGATGTCAAAGGCACATTGTACCACCTGATCTCGTCCAAGTCCAGATATCCATCCGATGCTGCACCTACACCAAAGGTAGCGGATGGCCCATGACGGTTTTTGTGGGCGAATGTAATGGCAAGAGATTATGTCAGAATCATAAGGAAAAGTGGAGGTACTTCTAAATGTTAGATACTTGTACATTGCCTTTGTGAATCCATTTATGTAGCAGACTATCATCAAGATGACCATCATGCAACGATCTGGGTTCAAACTGTGAATAGCGCGGCGACCTGCAGGTGAAGCTCGAGAATGGCACAAGAGGAGAAGACGACGAAGGCGTCAAACCGGAAGTCGAGATGATGTTGTAGGAATTTGTATGTGTATTGTGTATGTGTATATATATATATGTATACAGATTTGACATACTACATTTACATGATTCTTGGCATGGTATGTATGTATATATATATATACACCAGTCATTACCCGTCTATCATATATCTAGTTCATTCTATGTCGATGTCTATCAATCAGCGAGAAATATGCTGCCACATACAAACTGCTCCAGCTTTATTTACAATGTACAGTATATTTGCAATTTATAATTTATGATACCATGTTATATATATATATGTATATGTTACAAGTCCAAATGAGATGTGCTCCCGCCTAACGGTGGATTGACAGAATGGTTCATGGTTACCAAACACCGAGCCTGCAAGAGGTGACGCTGACACACGGCCAGCACACTGAAGAGGCAGAGATGCCATGCTCAAAGCCACTCCGAGACGTTCGTAGGACAGGATGCCATCAACATAGAAGCGAAGAGTGCCACTCATACTGAAGCGGAGGTGAAAAATCTGAGGACTAATACTCTTATAGGCAGGGGGATGAATGATGATTGATGACTCAAAACATTGCCAAGGATTTTCTGATTCGTCATACACACTCAAAGGGTACCAAGGTTGCTTCTCTCACATCTATTGTCAGGATTCAATTCTGGACGTTCCATCGGCTTGTTTTTGTGCTGTATGCACAAGCGTTATAGAACATCAAACGAATCAGCCCCACCAAAGCTAGTTTCTTCATACCTGCATCACCAATTTCCATCCACGTGAACCACATCTAGACTAGTCTGGATTTGGTGAGGTCCAAACCCTTGGCCTGGCCTGCCGCCATAAACCACTGCCACATGCGTCCATTCTCCAGGTGTCACCACTCCACCACTCATGGCCTGCCAGGATTCAGGGTTGCGTCCCCAATAAACAGCAGGGATGCCCATGGGCCCTACCTGGGCATCTGCACCGGGTCCATTCTGTTGGTGTAGAAACAGAGCACCATCCAGCCAGGGAGCTGCAGCCAGGCCTGTGATCAGGATTTCACGTAACTTGGCAACAGAAAACTGTGATCAAAAATGCACATGAAACATCGTCAAACCCTGGGCCTATCTCAACTTCGGCATCTTCCAAGATTCCATTCGCATCTGCCACACCACAAATGGTGTACCATCCGGCTTTCCTTAGTGCGCAAGCCGATGCTGATCAAGTTGCATGAGGTGCAAGTTGCCAAACTTGACCAACAGGGCCCACGTATGCCACGAGATTTTGGACCCCTCCAATCCCCACAGCCCATCCACGTTTTTGATGGCTCCAAAACAAATTCGCAAGTTGCTTGGCTACTCCTATATTTTATCCCATGCAGAATACCCTCCACTCATTTAACTTAACTACGGAGAATTGCCCGTAGATGATTTACCTTTAATGTTGATTTTCCATAGCTATGCTTTGTTCCGGTATGTCTATGTCCTTTTTCACATGTCTCCCTCCTTTCAAAAGACCTCAGCACCCCATCCCCTGTCACCAAGATTCTCGGTGCGAAGCCAGAGCACCAAGCTCCAAGCCTGGGAGACTTCCATGGGTGCACCATTTGGCAAACCTCGGGGCAGCTGGTGGGCTGCTGTAGCTGGTGCAGTCAAGCAATCATTATGGGTGGAAAATGGAAAATAGACCATATACCATCATAGATCAATGAAATGTTCAATAAAGATGATACATCATTGATCATGATACACCTTCTTAACTTGGTACATATCCGTCATCATGTCAACCTGTCTTTCGGACAAAGCATGAACATCTGGATGTACCTACAAATGCTTTACAAATCCGCCAATGAAGGATTGATGGCATGTCTCTAAGAACTTTCAAGTGAGCAGTGCTCGAAATCTTCTGTCACTACTGAGCTGGTTGTCAATAGGGATTCCCAGTTTTTGTGATCATGATAAACCAATATATAAACCACAGAAAGCTTCTACATGGAAGAAGATTGCAGAGTCAAGCTGCCACCCCTGGGGCAGTTGACCCGCCTGCGTTCACTCATACTCTGAACAGCACAATTGCGGTCAAGAATCTGATAGATTGATCACATATTGATTCAGAATTGATTCAGAGATGTCACATCAAGTCACACATCATCTTAAGTGTAAATCGGAGTTTCGCAGATCTAACATACCAGTATTTATCATATTCTAACCATTTGCGAACTATTTTGGGGTGCCAAGGAGCTGAGAGAGGCTCCGGTGCTGAACCTGGTGCCGTAGCTGCCCCACTTGCCCGCAATGCTCTGCACGGTGCCTGGCCACACTCAACAACTGTCTCTGAGAGAAGGAGAGTTGATGGGTAGGTCTTACAGCTACGCAGTGTTGATGGCATGAAGGCACAAAGCAAAGGAGCAATGACAGCAATGATATCATCAAATCCAGCACTGGGATCTTCTGCATCCTTCACTTCCTGCACACCGCGTGGCCTGTGTAGGTTCCACTTCGAGAGCCCACAACGTCCACAGCAGTGATTGGTGCATCGTCATCCAAGGGCAAATAGCTCTCAAGACCTAGACACTAGCTCATTTGGGTGAGACCCGAGAGCTATTTCAAAAGATCATTGATACACATTCACTGAGCCATGTTTGAAACTACTGTTTAAACCAAAGATTTCGGAGCTATTGAAACATCTGTTTGATACATTGATACCTTTTGGATCGAACGTGCGCCTTGGAAACCAAGGAAGCCTTTGGCCATGTCCAGCATCGGCTGCGAACAGTTGCCTCCACATTGCACTCCAGCGCCCAGGACAATGGTATCCCCCGTGCGGAGACCAAGTTCTCCTAGGCCACCACCAGAAGATGTTGTTCCTGGATCCAGGCAATGAGGTGAGAGGACCAGGATCTCAGATGACAAGGAAATCATATCAAGTCATGGGGTCAAATGTGATGCTGGTGCTATTGTTTATGGGTTCTGAACCATCCCGGAATTCTCGATGTCCAATTGCTTTTCCTGATGTCCCCCAACTTCTTCAATCGAGCCTGCAAAAGTGAGTCTTAGGCCAGTGGACGTGGTTTCCACCGATCGCAAAGGAACAGATCCACAGTTTTCCTCGGTGCCATATGCATCGTTCCCGGCAGATGAGACACCAAAATCGGCTGGTACTTGTTGGATTTGTTGGTTTATCATGGTTGATCTGGATCCTCAACGTTGACCATTGGTCAAAATTTACCCATAGCCCCGATTCAGCATGGGAGTGTGACCTGCTCTCAGGTCTAACTTGTCGCGCACTGCTTCCGCCCTATTTGCAATGTTATGGAAAAGAAGGCCAGGACCCACCACGAAATGGAGAAGCCAATGACCACACCACACTGATGAGCACGGTTGTCCATCGTGAAAATTAATGGTGAGGAAAAGAAAGTGTAGTCTTTTCTGACATGATCACGGGAATTGAACCCCATCATTTCTACTTTTTTGTCATCTTTCGCTTCATCACCAAAATCAAGCAAACAGCATCATGAAGGAAAATGATCCAAACCACCAACATGTTCTGATGTTCTATTAGTAACTGTCAAGCACAACAGGTAAATAGATGACAATAGATGTAAATAGAGTAGGGGTAATGCACACTGCATCCACATCATCCACTGTTCGCTCAAGTTTCGTTCAGCTCATCACAACGAACCCGCGAGTCGGCCAAGGTGGTGGTGGGCATAAGTCCAGTATTCCTGACACGGCACGGATGGCACGGCATTCGCTCCGAGGGGCTCCCTTTTTGGGTCAATGATTCTTGGATACCAAATTGGAACAAGATGGAACTTTGGAGTGACAAAGAACTGCTCCAAAAATCGAAATGATGCCAATAAGGTTTGGTCAGTCCAAGCTGCGCAGTGAGTAGAGTACTCTCACACAAAGGATGTCCGTTCATTGGATCTTCATTGGTTCTCAAGCACAAGCGCTCCGGTGCTGTGAAAGCGGCACAACTCCCACTTTCCAGAATCAGGCGGAGCATGTCACCATCCTCCAAGTTCAATCCCAAATACTCGAAGCGGAAAATCTTCAAGGTTGGCAGTAGCCAGTATTGATTTGGCAAGGGCCCAGCGATAACGATGGCACCAACAGGAACCCAGTATGGACTTCCCATGCACGTCTGTTCCCCAAATTCGTCCAAACCTCCTAGGTTGGGACAGTAGCAAACCACCGCAGTGCCCACCGTGGGAAAGGAGATACTCTTGCCAAGAACACCACCATCAAAGACAACGACATCTCCACGAACTGTGCCAGAGTATTCCGATGCATTGGCGCGGGTCAAACCAGTGACTTGCAAGGGACGACTTTTTTCACAGGCTTCTCTGGTAGAGCTATCCTCAGTGATCACAAATTCCGCCAGACGTATACCTCCTCCTGTGGTCAGCCCCACCACATTTTCGGGATTTCGGTATGGAAGAAGTGACCTGGACATGGAAATTTGCCCGACTTGACCCACCTGTTTGGGTGGAGTCGAGCCAACATAGCTGGGCACAGTTGACGATGAGCCAAGTGATGCATCAAGGACAGCCACCTCGCCCACCTTGAACCAATCGGTTTCATTACTATTGACATCAGGGTTGAAGCAAATGTCCAGCCAATTTCCCCGTGGTACAAAGGTGGGCCAGTTTGGGAGAGTGTATCCCTCAGTGGGGCGAAAGCGTTTCAGATCACTTCGTGGCCCACCATCGAGCTGTGAAGCAATGGATGCTTCGGGCAGGAGAAACGCTTCGTGCACAGCATCGCGGCAACGGTGCTCCGGATGCCAGGCCGGGAAAGTTTGGGCATTCCATGGGGCTGGCTGCCGCGCGAAGAGAATACGGGACGCTCCCTCAAAGGGACATCCGCCAGCTGGACAAAAGACACATGCGCCAAAGGGGATAGAGGCCAAAATTCCAGAGGACGACGTTGCACATGCAAACTCACCAATGGGCATCACTGATGCAGTGAAGAGTTGCACCAGCCCAAGTGGCTGGAAAAAATTGGTTTGGCCTGTCTGCATGTCACATCCGTTGAGCCCAGTACAGTAGCACACAGCAGTGGTCCGAGCTTCACGGGCTATAGGCAAGGGGGCCGTCGGAGGCATCACTACACTAACCGCAGAGGTCAATGAAAAGGATCGGTTACCTGCACTGTTCGTTCATCCATGCAGAGCACCATATCAATCCCTGCATATTTTTTACTGCTTCACTGAGGTTTGAAAGTGCCGCATTCTGACTTACTTCATCACTGATGATTAAGAAAATATACCTTCCGGTAATCAAACATGCCAGTGGTGAATCCTCTATACATGGGAATTTAAATGGGAAAATCATCTATAATTTTCCATTGCCATGGTTGATTACCGGAGGGTAATCAAAGACCAAAAACTGCTGGCGCCTTCGCAATCCGCCACGCAAAATGCATTGGGATCAGCAACCGAAGCTGAGCAAAGGGGCACGTGGAATGGAAGGGGCTCCCCATTTCCGCTGTAGACGCCATCTATTCGTTCAGACCAGGAGATGTAGCCAAAAGATCCCAAGACTCCCAAGATGGGCAGTTCGCAGCTTCCCAGTGCTGATGGGATTCCAAGCAAAGCATGGCAACGGAAGGTACGCGCTGCCAAACAGCCGGCTTCCTCAGCATGATTTGGAGGACATGGTGCACAAGGTGCACAGATTCCGGGTATGCATGACTGGTGTCCAAAGTTTGTACAGATGCGTATTTTGCTTTATACCTATGCCTTGGATCAACTGCTATTCAGTTGCGAAATTTATTGGTATGCATATAGTGTTTGTGTATGATATTGAGTAAGTATTCAAGCAAAGAACAGACCCAGTCCACAAGTGTCAACTCTAAATCTGGATCAGAGATTTCTTCCCTGTGCCAGTACCTTCTTTTGAAAACCAAAACAGCTTGTGTTTAGGAGTGCGATGCTTATCCCCCAACTCTTTTATGTAAATTATATATATATATATTGGTGTTGATGCCCATGTTAATAGCAAACAAAGGTAAAGTCATGTAAAACTCCATTTTCATAGATTCCCCATGATTCCCCGTTTTTTACTTCCGTTTTCACTTTTCCATACTGTTCCTTTCAATCTCCCGGCCTCGCAGGAACTGAAAATTCCTTCCGCTGTGACGATAACGCTGATGAGATCCACATGGCCAGTCAAAAAACTGCCATCATCCGAGTAGCACAACCGAACTCGTCCCGCAGAGTTAAAGCGAACAGGCAATGCCCATGCAGAAGTGTTGGCCACATATGTACCCTTGGAGTGAAGGGTTTCAACACCCAAGGAATCAGACAGGGGTGAGTCCAACACCTGCGTATTGAGCTCCAATAAAGTCCCTGGTGCACAAGCTCCATCTAAAACCTCTTGTCTGGTAACTGAGGCATTGATAGCTTTCAGCCGAACATTGCTGGCATCAAAAATGGAAAGTAGCGGTAGCTGCAAAGAAATGCGGATAATTGGCTGGCCAGCGCTCACTGTGATATTCTCTCCATCATTGGCACTTTGTTCCTCACCGTCACTGAAGACGAAGGTGACTCCACTACCAGCTGGAAGACGAGTTGTCACAAAGGCATCGACTCGAATGAGAACATTCAACAAATCGGCATGACCTGATGCGAAGGATCCATCATCACTAAAACAAAGACGATAGTCTCCTCCTTTGATGAATGTCACACCATCTGCCAGACTCACATTTAGTGTGGTAGTTCCAAGTGCATGTTCTGCAGCTGCGCCGAAGCGTGCTGAAAGCGGAGATTGCACCACCTGATTACTGACAGGTCCGAGTTGATCGGGCGCACATTCACCGCTTCGAGCTTCTGACTGGGTGAGATAAGCAAAAACAATGCGCACACGCGCTTGATCAACATTAAAGAAATATCCTTGAGGAAGGCTCAACGAGATACCCAAGAGAACTTCGCCCACCAGCAGGTCCAGTTGGCCACTGTCAACTCCAGAAGCTGTTTTGCTTCCCGGAAGTTGAACACTGATGCCAGTCCCTACTGGAAATGTGGACGTTACAAATGGATCGAAGATCTGCAGCCCCCGTGAAGCCGCTGCCGTTGAAGCTGGGCCACCAGTCGGACCAGTCGGAGTGGCCGAAGTGAGGCCAAGCAATGCCGCCAGGCAAGTGCAGTACCTTCTGATGCGAATCCAGTGCATTCAGTGCATATTTCCGCGGCCATGGGTTCCAGCGCGCGAGAAGTTCTGGGATGCGAATTTCTTGCAGGGTGTTTCTGGTGAGCTAGCCTTCCCCTGATGCTTAGTTTCGATTCACGAGATCTTTCAAGCTGAAGGATGCGAGGAATGGGAGGGATGCGAGGGATATGCGGGATATGCGGGATATGCGAGCTGGGTCTACAGCAAACAGTCTTTTTGGACAGGTGACGTCCAGAGGGTTGACCAAGTGATTCCCATGATATTCTCATGAGTGTGTTCTCTTACACTTGGTCCACAAGAGAAGACATCGTTCACTTCGTCACCTCATCAAGTTCACAAAAAAAAAAAACTGCTTCCAGTGTCGATAAAGTCTGACCAGAGGTGTGACATGGATGCGGACTGTTATAGTGAATCCAAGACTGCTTTACAGCTATAGTACCATTATTTATGATGAGGTCCTTGAGGGTCACTAGGATTAGTATATATAGTATATGAATATATATATATATATATATACATAATGAAGAATTCTACTTGAGCTTTCCACCTTTGACAAGGGGTTCAGCTTCTTTTCCAAGCCAAGCCAGTGCCAAACTTTGAGCATTTCGAGGTCGCAAATCGACATTTCATCAGTGCGGGGGCGTGCATCGCATTGGACTTCGGTTTCACCCAACAGCTCCATCAACATCACTCGTTCCTGGTTGCATCCAGCAACCAGCTCGTGATCTCGGGGGAACCCCACATCTTCCATCTGCGGGCATGAATGGCTGGTGGACGTTCATTCCCAAAAAATTGGGCTCGTAGGTTCTACCTCATACCCACTTTGATGGGGAAAAGGATGATAAACCAGATGGAATACCAAAACAAAGGCGGATGTCCAACCATTTGGCACCGCTTGTCGACGGTCCGGGTCTGAAACCATGTGATACAGTATGGGTCTGTCTCAGACTCGGGGATACCCCAAAATGGCCATTTTCATTGACAGGGGAACTGGAGAGAACCCATTAGATTTTGGGGTACTATATTTTCCAACAAACTCGCATGGTATCATGTTGTAAAGGGAGAAGAGACCAAACCTAGCAAATTGAAATAAAAATTTGCCGAAATGGTCAGTGGGTGCTCAATCCGATGTGTGACCCGTCCAAAAAGCTGCTAGTGTTCTAAATGGATCCGAAGGTGTCCGAAGAAATATGCTGGAGTTGGTTCCAACAGAACCTCCAACCTGCATTCCAGCGATCGCTGAATCGCCGGCTTGTCAATCATACCGCGATCCGCTCGCATTGCTACTTGAAATCTGAGCCCAAAGCGTTCTCTCCAAAAAAACAAAGCTATAACATGGCTGGACATGGAATTGGTAAACTTATGAAACTCTACGGTTCATTGCCACATTCCAATGTGTTTTGCACAGTTTTCAGTTTTCAAATAAAACGCATGTCTTCATTGAAGTGCGAAAGGCGCTTGGGTGGCTCAGCATGAAGTTGAAAGTAGCACCTTCGGTTACGCAAGCCTTTGAGCTGCTG
>BGPT01000621.1:69507-84636 GCA_003297045.1 Symbiodinium sp. clade C Y103 | reverse complement strand
AGTGGCCGGTCTGCGATATGGTGTTTCGGCAGGAACATGATAATGAGCACATACATATAATATACTATATACATATATGTGTATATCATGTGAATATGTATATATATATATACAAATGTTCATTCATGTATATTTTTCAAATCTATGTGTATGTATATATATATATGCGTATATGTATATACTTGTTATCTTTATGTATATATCTATGCACACTCTCTTGGGCTTCACAAAAGCATGGCCACCGCCCACTCAGACATGGCACTCCTCGCCTATGCCCTACGAGAAATAAAGAGTCTGGAGGCAACTCACTACTCGAAGCCTCTACAGTGCGAAGGCATTGCAGACTGGATCTGAAAAAGTCACATCTGTCAGAAATAACAAGGACCTAGCAACCTAGCAACCATGTTGGCTTGCCAAGTCCCCTGTTGCACAATAATAGCGGAAAGATGGGTGTGGACAAAGCTTGAATAGGTCTGTGCCAGTCTGCTTGAAGAAATGTGGGTTTTCGTTTGATTGCTTTTGGCAAAATGAAATGTGCTGCCTGGTGAAACTGAAGGCCAAAGGTTGAGAAAGCTTTGAAGCACATGCTGATGTCGGAAGGAGAGAGATATTTACCAAAGATTCTTTTTCAAACCAGTTTGCCGCAATCCCCGAACAGGTAGAAACGTATGTGCCACTATTTTAGTAGAGATTTACTCTTTTTCTTTTTGGGGGTTGCACTCGGAGAATACTTTACGCAGATTTAGAGCTGGTCTGAAGGTTCAGACTTTAGACGGGGCTGGTGTCTGGGCGCATCGTCTGGACCTAGTTTCAATTTTCAGGTGTCAAGTGGGTATTGCTCAAAAATCGAGTTCCAATGTACCCATGAATAAGTAGTTGTTGATAGATACTAGACATGTGAAATTTCCGGGATAGTTTGAGCATTTTGAGCCATTGCCAAATGACTTGAAGTAAACACACCAAATCTGCCTGCGGCATAAGCTTGCACATCAGCATCAGAGACAGTACCTCGCAGCCTGAGAAAGATTGTGTGCAGAAGCAATGACTGCCATGACTTACGGCTGAAATGTGAAGACCTGAAGAAAAACAAGATGTGTCTTTGTTGACGGGAATCTTGCAGGGTTGTTGGACGCCCGTTCAACAAAGGTTTTCACACAATTTATGTGTGATTTTGGATCAACCGCATTGTTCTGATCCAACGAACTCCTGCAATGAGGCCCTGGAAACTGTGCATCTGCTGAGACCTGGGCAACTCGTCACCATTTCGAAGCGGAAATTCCTGGGGCATATCAAAGGCCCTGCGAAATCACTGTCGTGAGGGGAAAAACGGGAAAGACCCGTGGTTTCCTGCAGATTTTCAATGGTGTACCTGATTATTGACTATCTATGACTATCTAGCTATAGATGTTCAACCAAACTCCCTTCAATCCCTTCGACAAAAGTGCCGTGTCTTCAAGTTTCTCGTAGTCTAGTGAAGACCACCTTGAGTTCAAAAGCAGCCTCGCTGAACCTAATGTGAGTCTTTGATTCCAACATGTGGGTAAGGGTCAAAACCCTGGTACGCTGCTGAACACCAAATAGCTGGTCAATTCATGTTCATCCGCCCAAAGATTGTATAGACGCATCCCCATGTCAACGGAAAGACACATGAGGCTCACTCTGACTGAATTGGCCCAATCCTGCTGCAAGTGCTGATGGATGCCAATGACCTTTGCCAGAAATTAAAACTTTCAAACGGCATGCTGATGTACGCAGGCTCAACAGCTTGATACGACTCTTGCACTGGAAGATTGGAAGTTTCTGGAAGACAACTATTGGCATATCATAGACCGAATCTGTATGTTGCCATCATTGGTGGACCCAGCAAATCAGTATTCAGTAGAGTTGGATCTCCATGGATATGGGTTTTAATTGGCTACTTCATAAGATTAGACGATTCAGCAGCACTACAAAGGACTAGCCAACTCTGCGTCTGACTGCAGCTCTGCCAAAAATGTCTGAATGCGGAAAATCCATCAAAATGAGCTGTCTCAAAACAATGGGAAATCCAACCGCCGGAGCATAGCCCCATTTTGGAACATACAGCACCATGCTCCAAGAAGCTGTTGATGCTGGTTTCGATCGCAAGGCCTCCCGCTGCAAGGCTTGGGGTTGGATCATCGCCAGGCTGCAAATGGCTGACATTGGAATTTTCTCCGTCAGCTGTCACAAAATTTCTGTCGCCAGAAGTTGTTTGACCACTTTGATATGTGGGTGTGTCTGAAAATGTGGTACCCCAAAATCCAATGGCTTAGCATCATGTTCCCCTTTTAAAGAGCCGATTTAGGGATCGCCTTCCCCGTTTGTGGATAGACCCATGTTTTTTCCATGTTATTCCTATATCCCAACTGCAGTTCCAGCACAGTGCCTTCATCTCCTGCGCGATGGCCTCAGTTGTCAACAGAAGCCGCCCAGGGTTGCAGCCCTCCCCAGGTGGCATCCAAGGAACTGCATGAAGTGAAGCCCGTTCTGCGAGGCTCATTGCTACCTCCGAAAGGAGAGCTACATGGGAGCTGCATCGAATGACCGCCAAGAAGCATTGGTTTTATGAAGATTCTAGAACCAGCTTGCGATGCAATGGGTTTTTTTAACCCATCCAGGTTGTGGTTGATTTCGTATCGATCTTGGATGGTAGTGTAGACAACCTCCAATAAAAGGAGGATCTCAGATGTTGCTGATGTCCTATGCCATACGGCATACGGTTCTTGGTGAGACTTTGAGAATGGCAAGCTTCCCAGCATGCATGGTCTGGACGTGGTGGGTGTCAAATCTCGTGACGCAACACTGTGAAGTTGTCCTCCAGAAACTCCGCCCTCATTACATTAAGATTTGTGGATGAACAATAACTTGATCCGTTGGAATTTTGATCATCCACTATAGTAGTATCCATTAGTATCCATGATCATCTATTCTATTATCATCCGTAATCCATTATCCATCATCCCTGATCATCCTTCATCCATGTGCCTAAAAGATACCACAGTCTCATACCATTCGTGGCACCCGCACCTCCCAGGAGCAATCGTCCAAGACTTGAAGACTGCGAGCACCTCATCCACTATGGTCGGATGCCACTGAAATGTCCCGTCCAAACATCAGGTGGTTTTTAAGAAGTTGGGGAAATTCAAGCCGTAAAGGTTCGAAGCAACCATTATTTGTATATATATATATATATGTATATGGATATATATATATATAATGACCTCATTGCCTGGCTGGCTTTTATCTCTCAGCTTATCAAGCTGGCTTCCGATGCTACCATTGATACATGGCCTGCCCTGTCCCACAATTGTATTGCATGCGTGTTTTCTGAGCATCACGCCGCGTTGTCTTCTAGTATGGTCATCATCAGCACCTATCATCCTTGCTCGCACGTAGCAAGAAAACCGCTCCAGATCAAAACTCGCAATCATGTCTAGACAGTGGTACAGCGCCATTGAAAGCATGTCGCGCTTGCATCGGAAATCATTCACACGGATGAGATAAATGGACCACCGGGTATGGATCCATGGTCGGTACAAGTACAAGCTGTGCCAAGCTGTACAATTTATATACTTCTTCCCACTTTCATGATCCAAGACTAATTTTTTGCGACTAATTTTTGCTCCACGGGGCAAAAAATGGATCCAAATCATGCGCTGATAAAGAATTCCAGGACATTCATACATATTCGGAGATCCTCTGGAGCCGCTACAACTAGCCATGCAGAACGCTTAAAGTCGGACCTCGAAACTGCGACTGGGCGATCCTTGGCACCAGTGCACCTTGGCAACCAGCTGCACTTGGGGGAAATCTGGGTGTTTACATAGAATTTACCAGTGCAGACTGCCCTCCCTACGGAATCTTACGGAAGAATTGGGTTTCTCACTTTCCTCTCATGCTGACACCCTAAGCAGCTCTTTTTTGGCACGACCACCTGTGCAAGTCGTCTGTCAATAATACTGCAAACCGAAGATGCCAAAAATCACAAGGTTAGATGAGTCCCAAAGCCTCTAACCATACCCATCTGGTTTAGCTGCACGCAGCGTTGTGCTGTCAAAGGCACAGCGTCCTAGCAGCCAAGGCCATGAATGCTGCAACCAACACAGCTGCCGTTTCCTCAGCTGTTGTGGTCCAAATTTTGGGGGACACGACTTTCTGAACCAGCCCATTTCAGTCAGGAAACCTATGGATATTCTGATATGATAAATCAACGAAAAACGTAACATCTAACTACCAAAAACAGACACGTGACTCATGATCAAGAAAGTGACACGCTGTCTGGGTGATTACAGCAGCTTTGAAACAGCATGACACCTCTTGCATCAAAACCAAGGCCTTTACAATTCGAAACAAATAAAACATGACGCTCACAGTCACTCGGCCGGGTCACATAAATCGGCATTGGTAAAGTCATCACGGATATGGGCAGCATCTTTGGCGCCACTTCGCTCGAAGCGGCCAAGACATGCCTTGAATGCCTTGAACCGGTCATCGGGAATTCAGAGGCAGCTGCAGTCCGGAATCCCAGCTGGCAAATGAGTCGGTGACCATGTCAGAGATAGCTGGTGCTGGCTTTAGAAGTTCAAAACATTCAGATCTTTCAGTGCGCAGCGGCCTCCTTTTTAATCTAAGCGAGTCAGAGAGTCTTCGGATCCATTCCAGGAGCTTTTCGTACACCTATGGACTCTATGGACCCAGAGTTTCACATTGAGCTTTCCCAGGACCAAACGAAAACGACCCCTGAAACCATTCCGGTCACAGCGATCTCACCAGCATCTCACTTTTCAATGACCAAACGCTGCCACTTCCCTTCATCTGGCCTTGGAGATACGAAGAGTTTGGAGCTTGTTGCGGTGCACCATGGCTTACCCAGATCAAACTTAAACTGATTCAAGCCATATTTCACTACCCAGAAAGACATCAGAATGGAGCTGTTTGACCGCCACGCTAATCCTTGTCTCACTGGACACACGCAGTGTGTATTTGTACTACGCAAGGTTTGGCACCCAGTTCTTTCCCCTCCCTTCATGCTGACTGAAATCTGAGCCAACCCAGCCATCTGCACTTGACATTCTCCTTCTCTACCTTCGCGCTATCGGATTCCAGATATTAGATGAAAAAGAATTGGCAGGAAAACCCCATATATATGTATATGTGTATATATATATATATATTTGTATGTGACATATATCATTCTATATCTGTTTACATACTTGTATAACATATACATATATCTAACTAGTATTGTCAAAACGCCTACAGTAAAGCCATTGGATGCTGTAAATCTTCATCAATGTTCGGCTTCAACCGAACCCAATGACACAACAACGATGTGGTGCCCAAAGGTCCGTCTTTCGACCTGGGGTCCCTTGCATCGAGCACGTTGTCCTGGTGCCCGCGTAGAAAGATCACGTCGCCTGTGCGAATGGATCCCTCGTGGTCTTCGTTGGTGATCCTTCTGCCAAGTGCAGATCGCTTCAGTCTGTGCGCAAAAGTTCCAGACAAAAAGAAATCAATACCTTTTTGATGCTCTCAAATGCAGAAATGCAGCTGCATTTGACACACCTCAAATGATCTGTCAACTCTTGACTCAACTGCTTGATTTGTTGCGTTGTGTTCTGCATTCTCCGTATTTCTGTGTTCATTTTGGTTATCCGACTGCACTCCCAATCTGCAATACGACAAGCCGCAGTCCTAATCTGCTGCCACTCTCCCGCTTCAGTTTTCCGAGCCTCGGTGCTTTGAAATAAATCTAGATCCTCACGGTCGGATGGAGTGGCGGATTCAACACATTGAGGTTTCCTAAAATGGCGGATCCCCAAAAATGGATGGCTTATAATGGAAAATCCCATTAAAATGGGATGATACACGCAACGTGTCTCTTACAGTATCCGCAAGCAATTCTCGAAGCCACAATCTCTTGGGGCCCATGACGCGAACTGCAGTTCCCTGAAAGTCCAAATATACCTCAGGCAAGGCTTCAATAAACAAACAACAACACGACAGTGTTGTGAGAAACAACGAGGTGCGGACGCCAAGATGGCATCTTAGGGAGATGGTGTCTCCTGTCGCCAAAGTTTGAACGGCCACCACCACTGACATGGACAGCGCCACTCCCACCTGACTGGATGGCACCACCTGGCGCTTGCACAGTTTGCTGCAAGGCTTCAGAGATCGAATAATTGCCAGAATACCTGCAGTTTGGTCCATACCATGCCACCCAGTCTCCACTTTAGCTGAAGCCGTGACGCCAAAATGTCGGAACAAAGTATGGAGCCATCCACTGATCGATCTGATCTGGCCTCCTTTCTTTTGGATCTCTAGTGCCTGGTCGGATCGAACAGGGCAAAGCTAAACGGAGAACTTGGAGGTTGTGGCCTTCAGGACCTCCGATATCAACTCCCCGGCAGTCAAATTGGTTGAAACGTGACGATGGAATCGTTCTTTTCCTAGTGATCCCTCTATGTGACTCTATGTATCTTATTTTCTGAGACATGTTGGTAAACAAACGCTGCCTGTCGCGGGCCCTTGATCACTGCGCGTGCTCGAGGATCCTGCGAGCAATGGGGCCCAAAATCTAGCAAATGGATCCAACTGCTCAACCTCAGATGGGAAGGCAAAAGGCTCAAGGGTCTCCCATGGCCATAGTCATAGCTTCTTGTTGAGAGGCAGCTCTTTTGCAAATGAACATCTCTGCATACTTGTGTTTGTGTGTGCGTGCCACTTTCGAGGAAATCTGGAGTAGCACAGGAAAAAGTAAAAGTAAGCCTACACCAAAACCAGGGCAGTTGCAGTATCTGTGCTACCTACCCCCAAAGGCGTTCAGTTCCTCGCGGTGCTCAGGATACTCCAAGTACTTCCCTGTCCGCGCCAAGAGGTAAATTGTATCACCTGCCAGGCAGATGTCACTGCTGGATGTTCGAGATGAGCCCCAAGTTCGAGTATTGAAAAATTGGCTAAAGTCATGTGTAAAATACTAGATGTATATTTGATATACATACGACACACACAGATATCTGTGTATCATTGTGTATATGTATACAGAACTAGTTTTACAGATATAGAATCTAATCCGAAAATTACCACAACCTGCATGGAGTCATCCTACGCTATCCTTTCCAACTGCCTGTATATCAGGTCAATGCAATTCGACAAACGATTGCGCACAAGGAAGCCTGCAATTATGGGTTTGCCCTTGGGGCCAGAAATCTTTGTCTCCTCTATGTACCCTGAAGGGGTTGTACCTGAGCAAGTACGAGGTCGCTTTCAAACTGGTCAAAGGAAAGGACACATTTCATGGCTAGGCTCCCAGCTCCTCCCAGGTTTTGGTCTGGCAGGTCTGGCAAGCAGGGGATGAATCGGGATGAATGTCAATTTTTCCTTGAAAACAGCGTCGCAACAGGAAGCACAGTTCAGCACAAGTTGCCGGTGCCACGCAGGAGCTGCTTTTGCAGTGACCTTCTCTGGCTCATCCTCCTCCTCGTCCTCCTCCTCATCCTCTAGACTCGAGTCCTCAACATTTACCTCAGTGATGCATGAAGGTCCAGAAGGTCCAGACAAAGAATTTCCATTCATATCAAGCTTGAAAGTTCATTCGCTCCAATGCTCCGTGGTATCCATGTTTCCTTCAAGACCCTCCGCACACTGGAGCCAGGCACCTCTTCAGCCAAAATTCTCTCAACGAGCTGCGCCTGAGCAACTGAAAGATCTTGATTGTTGAAAGATCTTTCTAGTGTACATAGCACTTTCATGCAATTTCCCTTTGACAGGAGTGACTGATATCTTGGCAAAAAACAAAGCAGGGAAACAGCTACTGCCATCTCATCAGTAGCTCTGGGGCTTGTCGTGTGAGGATTTTAAACCAAACAGGTCCAAGAATGTCCAGCCAACGGGGTGTTATTTCGTTGCTGTTGCTTAAAAAACAAAACGCTACTCACAGCTGGCCATTGCGCCTTGGTCCCACTGACCGGCAGCGAATTGGATCTACAAATCTCCTTGAGATCCGTCAGCTTCATGGCCTCCAACTCACCTGCAGGGCCACAAGGGTGGCATCCCAGTCATATCGCATAAGAATATCCTAGTATCATTCCATGATCATTCCATTTTTTCCATGGAGCACCTTTCGTAGCTCTTCGCGGCAACCAAGTCGTGCCTGCACGGCCTGGCGGTCCATCCCAGGCTGTAAACTGCCCCTGGGACTCCCAAGCAACCAAATGGTGTGCTAAACCACTGATGTTGGGGGTGTTGATTTTTGCAGCGTAGGAATTATGTTACCATTTACTTGTGGATATTGAAGCATAGGTATTGCCATCTACAGACGAACATCGGATGTCAATCCCCAAATGATGAGCAAATCAGCGAGCTTCTCATGCTTCTCAGCTCCAAACCCAAGGACCAGCCACCCGACCACCTCAATGGGAAGGATCCCACTAAATCCCCACAACACATCTAGATTGCACCAGCTGCCAGATTTCATCTACACCCCCGTGCCACTTCGAGAGGTCATCATGGAGAAGAATGAAAATTCTGCAGTGTATGAACCCTTGCCATCTGAAGTATGAATCGGTCTGAAAGCTCAGGTTAAAAAAGCTTATCCAAAGGTCCTAGCTACCACAATCCTGCCTAGGGATCAGATTTGTGATGTAAACGGTTCTCCATGCTGCTCAGGTTTGGATTTCCTTGACTTCATCATAGTGAAGCTCAGTGCACATTTTATGATGGCATCAACTAATCAGCCGAGGCATTGTCTGAAAATGGGCTACTCCCAATTCCCATGGTTTATCATCATGTTCCCCTGAAACAAATGGCCATCGGTATCCTCTATGTTTGAACAAATCTGACATCAACCCGTCCGAAAGCTGCTTTTCTGGGCGTCTCACAAAGATACTCTGGAGGCAACGAAGCATTGAACCTGGTGCCACTGGTGCTACTGGTGCCACTGGTGCTAGCGACATCTGGCGACACATTGGCGGTCTGAAAGTACACGAATTTTCGACCCATTGTCCTCGAGGTAGGTGAGGACAAGCGCCACAATCAGCACCTCAGTCAGAGTGAAATTATGGAACCGAAAATAACTCACCGAAATAACCAGTTGGTCTCTGATCAAAAAAAAACAGACCAGTTTGGAGTTTGGAATACCCGAATTCTGAGAGATACTGTATAATGCATTTTCTCTGCACTCAGAGTGATAAGCTGAGACCTTCTTGACCCTGTGCAGCAAACAGTAACTCCTACGAGTCGCTACTTGGACGCGCACGCTCACTCGCGGCCTGCATCAAAACTGGTCAAGCCAAATTCCGGGCACGCCTGGATATGTCCTTCAGTGCCAATGATTAACTAGCAAAGATTATCAATAGATCATCAATGATTTGTGTGTGATGTTGAACAAAACCCGGTTGTACAAGTGTTGTACACGTTGCGGCCCTGCAGTGATTTTTAGATGCCTTGGCACACGCCTGCAGTGATTCTACGCCCTACCCTGACCTTCTGGAAAGGCATCGTGGCTCAGATACCTCACCATGAGCCAGCCATGGTGCCGT
Source organism: Symbiodinium sp. clade C Y103 (assembly GCA_003297045.1). Lineage (NCBI taxonomy): Eukaryota > Dinophyceae > Suessiales > Symbiodiniaceae > Cladocopium > Cladocopium sp. clade C. The sequence continues at coordinate 75,076 of BGPT01000621.1, read as the reverse complement.
TGGTGTCGTGAAAAGTATAGAGATCGCATGGAACACCTTCCCCGATTTCTCCGGTGCAAGTTTGAAGAGAAAATAGCACAACACAACCCAGATCCTCAATTCCTTCTCAATAGACCCAATAATCCTGTCAGCACTTGTGGCGCAGCCTCTTGTACCCCTTCTTTTCAAGCAACCATCTTTTTGTGAAGAACATTAGGAAAAAAAACATCTACAATTACATGCATAGAAATCCAAAATGTCCCAAATCGCTATGATTTGAACAACCTCCCCAGTCCAAGCTGCTGGGATCATGGCACCCACCTTCAGCCCGAGATTTGAAGTGCTTGCTGTATTTGAGAAGATTCTACAACTACCATTTGGGGATGGTTTTTACCACCCGTAAAGATAATGATTTGAGGGATAGTTTGTTATTGGCTTTACCACATGATACAGGATTCGGGTTCAAAGGTTGCTTTAGAGGTAAGCTTCTGCCTGCGTCTCCTGTCTTGTTTGGCATGCAGCCTTGCTAGGAAAAAAATGGTGTCGTACGTCACGCTTTGCACATGCTAGTTTAGGGTTTCTCTGTCGTCCATCTGGAAAAGCGCCTGCAATGATGAAGTCTGCCGATGGTACCAAAAGGAAATGAATGTCTCACAGTTCACAATCATAGATTTCATTTGAAGAAAAAGTGTCCCTTGTCAGGCAGAGTTTGGCCACAAACTGTTGCTTTTCGGATCCGTGGCATTTGATGACATGACCATCCCAGAGATGCATTCCAAGTACTGCCTGCTTGGAGCCAGCTGGAGAGGGCGTCGCAATCTTCAATTCAAGATTGGAAAACTGAAGGTTATGTCTGTCCTGAACTTGCTCCTGAACATCCTGAAAGTCGGGCTCCTTTTATGTTCTCCGTCCATGCCTGGAGCTTTAAGGCAGGAAGCACTGAAGGGCCCGCTTTCAGCAGGCCAGCGGTATCTGAAGAATCATTGGCTCCGAATTTCTGCACCGCTGACGACATTCAATTACATAAAACAAATTGATACACATTGTATGTTCGCTTGTTCCAACAAGGGCAGGCATGCTGTTGTTTCCTTCTAGAACAGCGAACATATGTGTCTTGTAGTTTCATGATGTTTCATGTAGTCATCCTGCAGATTCATTGAAGGCCTTTGTCTCATGCAGTCAAAAAACATTTCTGCTCAAACTGCCAATGTCTTTGGGCAGCGAACATCACTTAGACGAGAATCTGGGCCTGGCTGTGGAACTGTGGTGGCAGCTTGGCTTGGAGGACACTCCAAAAAGATCCAATGCTGATGGGTTTTGATTATTACAAACATGTTCATCATGCTAAGTCATCTGTACCAAACTCCACGAGTCCTCCTGCCTTCCACCAGGCCTGAGTCTGAAATGTCAAGACTACAGTACTCTCGAAATGTCAAGCAGTCCTCGAGTACTGTTCTCGAAATCTCAAGTATGTCAAGCAGAATCATCACAATTTTATCAAATCAATTCTAAATCAGAGTTCCAAGGTCCTGACGCAGGCGGATCTCGGCTTGCACTGAATCGGGAGGCACCGGGCGCACCAGGTCGTGACATGCCTGTCAGCCACTAAGGGGTCCACTTGCTCAGCAAGAGCAGGGCCCTTGGCGGCTATTGGGATGTCGCTAAACTTCACAAGTTCTGGATAGTTCTGGTAAATCATCAGCAATGGGCCAACTATTTGCTCCCATCCATTAATATGACTCTACCAATGGTCGTGCTATATTGGCAGGACCATGCTGGACCTAGAATCAGAACCCACATCTGAGCTACCCGAGGGCTGCCTGTGGGCGTGTAAGGTACAGGTGGAGCCTGCCTGCGAAAAGGATCAGCGGTACAGTGGCGCTGAAGCTGCCCAAGATGGTCTGCAATACTTTCTTTGGACGGTATGTTTCTCTCCTTCTCTTCCTTCCAAATTCTGAATTGGAGAGCAAAACATCGAACTTGCAATCCTCAGAGGAGATGCATTGACTCTTTCCTTCGAGCCCTTCCCTGTGCCTGCTGCCAGGCCTGAATTTCGGCAACCAAGACTGACGACAACGAGTGGCCTAAACCCTTCAGTCTCTGAGTTCCGAACGCAGGTGGATCTCTGCTAGCACTGAAGCGCGAAGCGGCACTTGGCGCAGCCGGTCGTGACAGTCCTGCAGAAAAATCTGACCGTGTTGAAACTGCAGAAGCCACTTTCATAAAAGCTGTGNCTGAAGCGCGAAGCGGCACTTGGCGCAGCCGGTCGTGACAGTCCTGCAGAAAAATCTGACCGTGTTGAAACTGCAGAAGCCACTTTCATAAAAGCTGTGTGTCTATCACAGTCTATGAATGGCTATGATGACCCAAACTGATTTGACCAAATGCAATGATTCACGTAAGACTCAAACGACCTTGTTCCAAGAAACAAGTCAGTCATCTCAAACATTTTCCATCGAAAAATATTGAACTCCCGCCTGAAGGTGCTGCCGGAGCAGGGGGTCCTGGCCTGACGAAAGAGAGAACAAAGTCATCACCCGCAGTGCACGAGAGGCAGTTTCTAGAGAAGAGTGGAAANAGATTCAGATAGAGGAGAGCAACAGGAGAGCAACATGTATTTTTGGAGAACTGAGTGGAAATAGAGACAAGCTCGCGACAACTCGTTGCCCTACATCCACATGTGCCCCTTCTGCCACAAGAACAAGGTAAGGTAGTACCATGGAAAAAATCACAGCATGCCTGGCAGCGGGCCTCAGAGATCCAAATGCTTTGGATTTGAGCATCACACAGGTGGAGGACTTGCACCTCGGGGCGAACACAGTGCAAAGTATAGCACAGAGGGCTTCCTGTCCTCTATACAACACATCCAAGATGGAAAGGCTGATTTTGACCCAAAGCCTGTGCTTTCTTGACAGGTCTCTCACTGAGGCAAATGCTGAAGCGCGAAGCGGCACTTGGCGCAGCCGGTCGTGACAGCCCTGCAGGTTCAAGCTGCAGTGCCTTTGGTCTTTACCCCATGTTTGGAAATTTCTTGCAGGGAAAACCAGCGAAAATGATGATGAAACACTGGATGGCATGGAATTGGGTTTCTCCACAATGTTCAGAGAATTTTCCCATCACAGCTTTGAAGAACAGTAGCTTTTCAGACCCTTGCCTAAGGCTGACGGAGACGGAGCAGATGGCCTCAGCTCCAGGCTATTCGTTCCAGTGAAGTCCCAAGGATGGCAGTTCCGATCCCTGTGAAACTCGGCTCCCCTACGGACAGGGCCCAGGTGGGCCTGGCGCCCCGGGCCTCAGTGGTATCATCGTCCCTTCCGGCTGTGGGTCAAAATTAAGACCCACAATCGGGGAACAATAAGAACCCCAGAGTGTACATGAAGTTATGGTATATACATGTAGTTATAGATTAGAGCTATGGTTTCTAGTTGTCGAAGTTCTACTTATATTGTCATAGTTCTGGCAACATCGTTGGGTCACTAGGAATTCACCAGCCATCTGGGGAGCCCTGCCCCGATGGCAGCCTGGGTGCGGCAGGCATTACAGGGCCGCCAGGAGCTGCGGGAGCTGCAGGAGCCCCAGGCCTAGGCTTTTGCCCCATACAGGAAAGGTTCCATTTACTGTGATTCTACATCCATCATTCATCCATCTACGATGATTCCTGAAATTTGAATTGAGACTCTACCCAATTCTATCTTTTCGGGGTGATGTAGATGGGATTATTACTCAATACAGTCTCGAGGGACAGTTGTTGTTCTTTTTGAGGAATATGTTTGGCCCTTGGCCAGCTCATGATCGGAGTCTTTGAGCGATGTCTGGGGCTGATGCACAGCTGGTGCGGGCCTCAAAGCATGGAATACCAATGGATCACGAGTTTGGAGACAGCATTCCACCCTTCTACGGAAACATGTTTCTTCATCTTTGGGTTGATTTGTGGTGATCCTTCAAGACGATTGCAAATCAATCAAAACCATTTCTGTGTGGGTATGCCCAGAAAGATCAAAAAGGCAGATGCCCCCGAACCCACTCATTTCCCTATCAAGGCGTTTTCGATAAACGATGCTAAATGTTCGCTATTCAGCCAAGCCAAGCAGGCCCTGGGGTCCCCTGCGGACCAGCCGGCATGCCAGGCGCCGCGGGCGGGACTGGTGCTGGGGCAGGCCTGATCCATGCTGGGATTGCTTCCAACAAGCTTCATGAAGCCCTTAGCATCTTGAGGTCCGGACTGGTGGACTGCAGGGAGGGGCCTTACTTGAAACAAATCTGGGATGGACCGATGGACCCTTGCATGTTCAATGCATCTTTTTCAACCCATGCTGTAGAAAAGCTCTCAGGCTGAGGTTTCCACGGCCCAGATGGAACCCTCGGCACTGCAGGCAGGACAGCTCCTGGGGCAGGCCTTGGCGAACGATCGACGCCTCGCGGGGGTTCCGGACCAAAATCTTTTTGGGGTGAACTTTCATCAGCATTCCAAAATATTCCAAACATTTCCTGAGGACACTCAGCAAAAAAAATATTCTAAATTCCTCACAGCACAGGGCATACAGGGCACACTCTGCCTGAGTTCCATACGGCCCAGGCTCTCTGGGCATTGGCGCTGGCGGGAGTGGTCCTGGCCTTGGAAATGAAAGGTTGACATCCCGAAAAATCAATGGATGAGCACCTGGCCTTGGCAGGTTGAACGTTAGCCTCTAATAAAGTTGCCCTTAAAAAGGCGTGATTGCTGCTTGTTGGACCAACGGACCCAAAAATAGCTTACTAGTTTATCCACTCAACCAATCTAAATATATCTCAAAAATGTGCACTTCAGTTGGCATGCAGTTCAAATGTTTATCAACTACCGATCAAAAAGTATCAAGTTGAGAATCCTGCCCCATTGCAGCACATTCCTGCAGCTTTCCTGATGGTCGTTCAATTGCGGGATTGGTGCCGGTGCTGGTGCTGGTGCTGGTGCCGGGGCAGGCCTTGATTGCTAGAAAGAGAAAGGCACACATGAATATCAAGTTGTGGTCTGGAAAGACACCAAAAAAGAGGGACTAAGCAAGCAAATGAGTCTTTGCCAATCCTCTTCTCCGCTCAAAACAGGAAAAAAAGTAATGGCGCTGGTTTTCAGGATGCCTACCCTACTCTGAAAGAGATAGCCGGATTTTTAGTCACAATGTCACAGTCTAGCTTCAGGTACTGGTCGTTGACATTCAGTCCAAGAGTTCGTCCGCTACTGTAGAAGTTGAAAGCAAAAGCATACAATAGAAAGCTTTCTTAGCCCAATAGCAAGTGTTTCTGATCTATTCTATTCTATTCCATTCTATATATTCTATTTCATTTTTATTGTTATTTTGCCAAATGCAGCACATCCCTCCAGCTCTCTGATGTTGAGTCCTTTNTCATTTTTATTGTTATTTTGCCAAATGCAGCACATCCCTCCAGCTCTCTGATGTTGAGTCCTTTGTTTCTTTGGGCCCTGGCGCGGCAGGTACTCCAGGTGCTGCCGGCCGGATTGGTGCCGGTGCTGGTGCTGGTGCTGGTGCCGGGGCAGGCCTTGATTGCTAGAAAGAGAAAGGCACACATGAATATCAAGTTGTGGTCTGGACAG
>BGPT01000621.1:23221-69482 GCA_003297045.1 Symbiodinium sp. clade C Y103 | reverse complement strand
GCCGGATTTGCAGTCACAATGTCACAGTCTAGCTTCAGGTACTTGTCGTTTTGACATTCAGTCCAAGAGTTCGTCCGCTACTGTAGAAGTTGAAAGCAAAAGCATACAATAGAAAGCTTTCTTAGCCCAATAGCAAGTGTTTCTTTTCTATTCTATTCTATTCTATTCTATTCCATTCTATATATTCTATGTCATTTTTATTGTTATTTTGCCAAATGCAGCACATCCCTCCAGCTCTCTGATGTTGAGTCCTTTGTTTCTTTGGGCCCTGGCGCGGCAGGTACTCCAGGNGGATTGGTGCCGGTGCTGGTGCTGGTGCTGGTGCCGGGGCAGGCCTTGATTGCTAGAAAGAGAAAGGCACACATGAATATCAAGTTGTGGTCTGGACAGACACCAAAAAAGAGGGACTAAGCAAGCAAATGAGTCTCTGCCAATCCTCTTCTCCGCTCAAAATAGGAAAAAGAAGCAGAATGGCGCTGGTTTTCAGGATGCCTACCCTACTCTGAAAGAGATAGCCGGATTTGCAGTCACAATGTCACAGTCTAGCTTCAGGTACTTGTCGTTTTGACATTCAGTCCAAGAGTTCGTCCGCTACTGTAGAAGTTGAAAGCAANGCCGGATTTGCAGTCACAATGTCACAGTCTAGCTTCAGGTACTTGTCGTTTTGACATTCAGTCCAAGAGTTCGTCCGCTACTGTAGAAGTTGAAAGCAATAGCATGCAATAGCAAGCTTTCTTATCCCAATAGCAAGTGTTTCTTTTCTATTCTATTCTATTCTATTCTATTCTATTCCATTCTATATATTCTATTTCATTTTTATTGTTATTTTGCCAAATGCAGCACATCCCTCCAGCTCTCTGATGTTGAGTCCTTTNATTCTATTCTATTCCATTCTATATATTCTATTTCATTTTTATTGTTATTTTGCCAAATGCAGCACATCCCTCCAGCTCTCTGATGTTGAGTCCTTTGTTGCTTTGGGCCCTGGCGCAGCAGGTACTCCAGGTGCTGCCGGCGGGATTGGTGCCGGAGCTGGTGCCGGGGCAGGAGCAGGCCTCGGCTGATAGTTTTTGTTGGCTGCCTCCACGGATGAATGGGTTTTACATCAGTTTGATATTCAATGATTGTACATCAGTTCAATTGCATACATGGTGTTGGTCGTGATGAGAAAAATGCGCGGTATTGCATGTCTCATTGGTCTCTCAGCGACGCAGAGGGCACGCCCGGAGCTGCCGGAGGGACTGGTCCTGGGGCGGGCCTTGGCGTTACAAATCTGCGAAGCAACTGGATGTCTGAATTGTTGGAGCATCCATAGGTCCTCAGCATTGACGAAGCAGTACATGCATGTATCGTAGGAAATTATGGTTTTAGTACCTCTTCAACAGTGGATTTCCCTTCTGCATCTTCTTCAACAGCTTTAGGTCTAGCCCTTTGGCCCACACTGATGAACTTGCGGTGGCCTTGGAGGTTCTGTGATTCAAAAGCAACAATAACGTGTCAACGTATTTGCAGTGATAGCTATAACAAGCGTTCATTCATGTTTATCTTTCCTTCGAATTGTCTTGACCACAATGATTCAGAGCTCAAAAGGCAACCTGTGCTGGTTCGGCATCACGTTCTGGTCATCTGAGCTATCCGCGGACCACATGGCACAGCAGGTGCAGTGAGCATGGGTGGGGCTGGAGCAGTTGGCCTCAAATCACAGAAATCATTGGAAACATGGGGGCCCAATGCGAGCGCAATGGGGGCCTTGGAAAAGCTGTACTTGTGGCCTTGTGGCTAGTTTTTCTCAAGCTGGCAGCACTTCCATTTTTTTGCTCATCTGTAGGATTCCTCCTGTGATCCTCACGCAGGTGGTGCAACTCGAAGTTCTGGCGCCGTCGCATGCAGTGGATTTGGCCGCTGCCTGCCTCACGTCAGCCCAGCGTGCGTCTGAGCTGAGCTCCAGTTTGGCATCTCAAACAGTGGGTTTAATTGTAGATGTCAAATTCCTCAGAACTCAGAAATTGAACAGGAACCAGAGAGGTTGATGAGCCACGACTCATACCTTGTCTTGGTGCCTTGTGCTGAACGGTCCAGCAGGGAGCTCAAGGCTGCTTGATCCTGGGCAAAGTGGGATACTTCTCCGCATGGCATGGTCACTGTGACAACGGGTGGATTCAAAAGGAAATTGAATAGATGTATATAGTACATAGAAATAGATATAGAATGATATAGATATAGACGTAGACATAAAACATACGGACATAGACTCAGATTCAAATATAGATCGATATAGATATAGATAGAGTACATAATTATGTCATGTATATCCGATACTACAAAATGACAGAACAGGTATGCTGAACCTCACTAGATAATCAGAATATACCCCTCACTCGTTGTGCTTCCCTCCCTGCTACCAGGTCCACTGACGCTTTGGGGCGAAAGCAAACAGCCTCGCCTCAGTTCGAAATCTTTTTGGCTATGGAACGGTAGATGCAAAGAAAATCAGCCGATGTCAATATCTAAACAAGATACAAGGATGAAGAAGGGAATCCCAGACCATTTGGTGTTGAGAATGTACTACAAGTAGTTCCCAAGTAGTTACTAGTTGGATGTCTTAATTTGACAGGCACTCGAACAAATGTTTTCTGCTGGCACTTCCAATCCCGAATGAAGAGACCCATTGCTGGTAGCTAGCTGAAAAGCTAACTGAAAATGCTGATTCATCAATATTCATCACGACATTTCTCATGAAAACATTCGTCCGACTTTTACTTTGGGTACTCCAGGTGTCTCTCAATATAAAACCTAGCCATTGGCCAAACCATTAGCCACAACTTCAACATCAACGTCTGTCTATATGATATTGAATTAATCATTCCTTTCTCATCAAGTGTTGACTCCAGCTGATCATGATTGCATACCCTGTGCATTATTTTCCATCTTATTGTTCAATTCCCAAATCCGCCGTCCTTTTGTCACGCTCCAAATGCGTACACTTTCAAGGCACTAGTACCTCCACCTATACATCTGTACGTGTTTGGGAGCACTTGGAGTGCCAATAGCAAGTCATCAGCTCACAATTCAGTTTGAGAGAAGAGAGGGATTGACAAGGCAATGCCCCCCAAAAAGATTACCCTCCGGTAATCAGTCACATGGCTGGCTGGAAAATCCGAGTTCTAATTGATTTGAGCTATAAATAAACCTTCATGGACATAGGGTTTTCCAGGCAGCCATGTTTGATTGCCGGAGGTTATGGTTTCTGCAGAGTTTGCAGTCTCCATCAGTTCACTCCGCGAGGATCAACCGATCCATGCTGATCGCATTCTCCAGCGTCCATCACGGACTCAACATGGCCATACGCTTCCTGAATGAGACTCATGAGACTGTTCATCAACAAGTGTGCGGAGTGTATATGCATATTATATGTTGTCATACATATATATATATATACATATATATATATACATATATATATATATATACATATATATATACATATATATGTACATATATATATATATATACATATATATACATGTTACATACATAAATTTGTGTGTGTGTGTGGGGGGGGTGCATCTATCTGTCTATCTGCCTTTCCCAGCTTATCTCAATCGGCCAAGGATCTCCAACCAGCCAAGATCGGCCAGCACTTCAGCCATCTCTTCATCGGGCACCTCCATTTCTCGGAAGGTCACGGCCATCTGTTGCATCACTTGCAGAATCGCCTGCGGCGATTCTAAGGAACAGAGGAATCGATCTGAAGGGAACCCACAGCATATCGCTACCTCCATAGATTTCTTAAAATCTCACCTCTTGATGGTGCCGATTGCTTTGTGCTTTTGCTTCCATAAATTGGCTTCAGGACACACAAGTCTTCCTGAGCTTTGATAGGTCAGACATGTAAAAAGCAAGCACCAAAAAGCAGTAGTTGGGTGTCCTTAACACTTTCCTCATCCAGTCTCCAACCAAGTTGACGACGGTCCACGGGTCAGCCGACCTGGTAGCGTGATAGCACCGATCTCCCGTCTGCGGGGGCAAAGGACAGCGCCAGCCACACCTTCCGAAGGCACACAGGGCACAAGAAGCTGCTGCGTCCAGCGCTGTCGCCGGGGCCGTTGTTGCCGTTCCTCCAGTAGTGAAGCACGGTGAAACCAAGTAGTGACTGGGTCGAGCAAAAAGGGGGAACGAGAAAATATACTGAGATACTTTCTCAAAACACAGGAAATCCTGAGTAGTAGGTATACAGAATTTAGAAGCTGTTCAGAAAAACGAAGTGTGTGGCATCTACTGTGACAGCGATATTCGGCAATAAAACAAATCAACCCATGACCTCATCTGCCTATTTCCTTAGCCCACCATCTGAATCTCTTCTCAATTCACATCAGCTGAAGGCAGTCAAGGGTCATCAAACAGTGAAAGTAGACACAGTGAAGGATGCCAAACCTCACAAAAATGAATTTTGCTGGTCAAACAGGAGCTTGCTTCACAAAAGGCCAACAGCGCAGGTGCTGAGGACTGAACATATGGCAAGTTTCATGCACCATTGTCCGCATGCCTCTGGAGCTGTCAGGGAGTTCAAACCATCAACTTGCTGTCTGTGAGCAAGTCACAACCCCAAATTTCTTGTCATCAACTTCGGAAGCTGATCAAAGGCTGTGTCAAATGGAACAGTTGAGTTGTTGGCTGAAACATGCCTCCATCAAATCACTAAACTGCGTTGTCTGAAAATCACTTACTCATATGCTGCAAGTTGCAAGCGCGAAGCCAACCAGCACCATCTTTCAAACTTGGCACCTCAGGCATTCAACTTGCCATTGGGACCGCATCTGCCACAAGACAGAAACATGAAATGAACACGTGAAGTTTCGCCTTCTGAAGAGTCCCCTGCCTGTGAAGCATGCAATCCCTGGTAGAAAAATGGTGAATGCCGTGCAAAGGAGAAAACGCCCACGCGCCTTGGCAGGCTGGAAAGTTGCAACAGTTCTCACCTTTGGCCTAGTGCCAAGTTGTGCCAAGTTATCAGAAAGATCCAACCTACCACCCAATGTTTTTGGAGAAACAACACACTTTCATGTCATTTGGGCGCAATGTTTCTAGGATGATGGTAGTTGTGAGACAACTTTCTTCCAAGCAAAGTCATCAGCCCCTTGGAATCGAGGCACTCCATGGGCTTTGCTTGACCAAAGACGTAGTTCCACTCCTCCCCTGGATAGATGTCTTCCTGGGCCAAATCTCCATGTATCTCTGAATTCCAAATATAGTGTGACAAGCTTGTGCATGGACTGCATGCCATCTGTGTAAGGGAAAAGTATCGCCGTCATTGCCCAACACGCGTTGCCGCCAAGATTCCAAAGTGATGCCGAGACGACAGTAGGCTTTTCGATAGCTTCTGGTCTGTGTGTTCAAGGCTTCAAAGAGGTCTGCGATCAGGTACTGATCATGACCAAAGTCGTTCTGCCTTTTCTTGGCCTGGCTCGAGGTCAAGGTTCTCGGCTTGGTAGCCAAGAATCACTTGGAGTCAACCTGAAACGCCTAGAATCTAGGCAGGTCTGAACAGTTTCCTAGAAACATCTACATGACTTGTTCTTGGCAACTGCCTTCGCGAGGGACAAAGGCTTCTCAACACATTCGACCAACATCCCAGGGAAGAAGGCTTGGCAGTACTCCAACAAGAGAGGCAAGAAGTGCTTTGCCACACCCTCTTCAAAGTTGCCAAAAGGAACCAGTAAAATGGTGTCAGTGTGCTTGCCTTGGTGGAGCATCGTGATAGTCCCTTGAGATTAAGCAGAACTTCTTGAAATTTCGGCTGGCCATGCTACTCAAACAACCGTCTGGCCCAAGGAACAACTCAATTTGTGGCTTCGGGATTTCTACACAGCATCTCTGAACAATGTCCCTATATTGCCAGCACGCCTTCCACCAAGACACTCGGCGTCATCGGAGGCTTCATTCGCCTCTGGTAGGTGCTGTATGTCTGCCCAACCTCCTTGTGCTCAGACAGCCAGTCGCCACGGCGGGGGATGCCCAAGACTTTGAAGAATTCTAAATCGGGTGTACCTCAACGGAAACAACCCTGCAAAAACATGAATGCTGCCTATGCTGCCCGGAAAGATCCAGAAAGAATGGAAGACGAAGAGAAGCCTCTATGATCTGTGTTTTTTTGCACTTTCAGCCAGAATTCCAAAGTCTTGAAAAACAGACTTGCTCCCAGAAATACTCTGCTTGAAACATTGGAGCAACGGCGGCTATGAATAGTCATGGCACATGCAGTGCGCGTCACTGGATTTGGTTCCTCTTCCAAACGTCCCGCTGCTGCGAAGCATTCTTCAACCGACTTGAAGGTGCGACTTCGCTCTTTCGTAGTTTTGGATGCCATCCCAACGGCCACGCTACAGGAAGCGCACGAAATTCCTACAAACTCAATGGCTAGTCTCTATGTTGCAGCTCTGTCGTTTCATCTTGGGAATGATCTTCGAGTGGAATGTACCAATGTACCATTCTCCTGTGAAAAAGCCTGCCAGAATTCCAGAAATAGGTCTGAGGGTTTTGTGATAGAGCCAATGCTGGAAATAGATGAATGTCGTATGAATGTCGTATAAGCCCTATGTGCGACCTGGTCAAGATTCTTTCGCCCAGACTTGTATCTTTTGTATCTTTGACCATTTTGACCCAAAGGCTGTCATCATTTCGCACCAGTCGGACAGTCCAGTGTCGCTCAAATCATTGAGTCCCTCATAGACATATCACTACTCTCCCACTAAAATATGGTCAAAATCTATCAAAAGCATTCAAAAGCAGCATTCTGGAAAATCAACAGTGCAACTTTTGAGAACTGAACTAAGCAGTTTCCAATAGCAAGCTGATGGGCATTGGTCGTGATGGCTCATTGAAACGGATTGGCAGAATGGGTCATAGTCATAGTCATAATGATGCTGTCAACCTTGGTAGTAGACCCTTATAGAAATAATTATCGACCAAGTTGGTGTCCAACAATACAAAATTTTCACAATGTAGCAAACTGCCAACCAGCTTTTGAGATGCTAGATATTTATGAATGTCCCTAGTGTTTTGGCACTCACCACAGTCCAAAAACCTAGGGGTGTCCTGTATAGAACATCACAGTTTCGCTTGACTCAATTCTGGGAGCAACGAACAACGAAGCCACTGAGCATCCCACAGCGTGGCAGCAGGTGATGCAGCTTGCCCCCGCCGCATCAGGGCCTCTGAAGTCCATCCCAGATGTCCAGGTCCAGGAAATCAATGGGTCTCTCCGATGCCAGTTCTGGGGCTCCCAAAAGTATGGCTGAGCTCAGGGCCACCAACGGTTCTTTGCCGCTGCGTGGTGGTGGAAGAGATCTTGCCTCCCAGCAGTTCCCCCGTCCCAAGATTACGACTGCAGATCTTGCCCATTTGTACTTTTATCGGCGAGTTCTTCAAGGTGACTTTCACACACACACAAAAAAAAAACTTCACGAGCTATCCTTTTCTGCAACTCTTCATGTCAAGTAATTTCAGCAAACATTCTATAGTTTCTAGTCTCGACGGCTTGGTTACATTTGATCCTCCAATGCCACTCCCAAGCCCACATCCCATGATCGAACCCGTGCAGTGGCCGGAGACATGGGTGACATTCCACCAGAACTCGCTGCACCGAGGGGCGCCTTTGTAGAAATTCGAATGGCTGGGGCTCTTGGAAAATCCCTCGAAGCGATTTGTCAGGTGCTCATCTCAACTAAGAGCAGGAGATATTTGGGGGATATGATGGGGTGGTTAACTTGGACAGGCAGAGAGTTTCTGGATGAGTCATGTCATGGAAATACAATGATCCAAGAATCCGATGACTTGCTCCTGTCTTGGAAAGGAGGTATTCAGGCCATTGACTCTTGAAGTACTTCCCGCCCTAAAAGCTGATGCTGCACTCACAAAATATCAATACCGCGTTTGTCTGAAAATGGGGTATACCGGCCAAACAATGGCAATGTGAATGAGAAAATGATGATAATCCTCTGGGTTTGCAGGCATCCAATTCCCAGAATAACCCAAATATGTCCAGCAAGCACTCGAGTAGCTGACATATGCTGTAGCAGCTGCAATAGGAGAAGGCCTTGGCTGCGGAGACTTGTGCCCTTTCAATTCATGGGAAGTCAGAATGATCAAAATCTGTGGTCCGATGGGTCCGAAAATGATCAAAATTGATTTCTCATATTTCAACAATATCCAATGAGCACAAGAGAACTTTGATCTCTGCTATTTGCATGACAGATGGTTCAATGTTTCCACCGTGACACACACTTGGCATGCTAGGAGGGATTTTCAACACTGAGCAACCTTTGATCAGTGTCAGTGATATGTCACCCTGAAATCCAATCAGGGAGCACTCTTGTGCCATTCTCTTAGAGACGCCTTCACTTCAAACCCGGTGTAATCTGGTGAGCTGCAGGAGAAAATCAGAGAGAAGTGATACCTTGACAAGCCTGGCAATGGGACATCCCAGTGTTCAATGCGAAAATCATGTCCAAATGGGACTTTGCATTGCCAGGCTGGATTACCAGAGGGCTCAAGTGACAGCCATCCTTAAGCCCACGGTGCGTTTGCGCAAAGGTGAGGGGAGCTGGCTGCGTGACCTGAAGAAATACGGCTCGCGATTTGAATGGGCTTAAATATCTGATAGAGAGTTTCAAGTGCCATGCATGAGTATATTAGATTCGATACTATATGATAAGTTAAATATCAATATCTATGCATTCTTAGTGGATCCAATCACATTTGACCAAGCAAACTGTACAACAGCACAAACCTCCAGTCACAGCAGCCCTGCTGACCACAGCAGGGAAAAACATGGAAATACATGTGATCAGAAGGGTGGGGAGAAGAGTGCTGGAAGAAAATGGACGTGCTTCACGATCTTATGTGGGTCGTTGAGAAGTTTTGGGCGCAATGAAGTCCAGCCAGGTTTTATCGCGCCTGCATGGGCTCTGCAGACCTGGGAGATGAACTGCGGCCGATGCGGTTGATGCGTTCAAGAAATCTCTCCAGAATATACCCGTCTCTGACCATTGAGGTTGCATTCAGAATACCAGATATAGATGTAGAATATTGTAGAATGATGTAGATTAAATGTGTATATTTATATGGAGATGTTGTTCTAGGTAGGTGGATATTTCGTATGATTTTGGGAATGGAACACCAATGTATTTCGGATTTGTTTGAAACCACGGTAACCGGTGAATCAACTGCTGCTAGGCGACACAAAGGGATTCATGGCCCTCGCAACCTCCACGAATCCACGGGTACCAGCCACCTGATGAGTCACAGCAACGTCTGTCCTTTGGAATGGGGGAAAAAAAACGACCATTCAAGACAGAAAGCTTGGGGATGCACCACTTGATTATGATCTAACCACACAGCGCTGAATCGTCAAAGTGATTTCTGCTGTCTCAATCCTAGGGCTTCAATTCAAGAGCGATTTGGGATGACCCCAATGGGGTACTTCGCATTAGGCAGATTTTCTCAGCAACAAACCAGTGCTTTAGCACGGTGACACCGAATGTTGTCTCATTCTGACTATCTCAATCCAACAGCGGCCTGGAAGGCTGTCTCATTGCGGCTGTTGCGCAGATTGGGCGAAGCCTGGAGGGGAAAGAGCGAAAGATCAGAATCATGTCGCGGCAACTGCTGGAAAATGGAGGGTCACAACAACATGTGTCTGTTTCCCCATCAAAGACAAGTAGTAGATCCATCCATGAATCCCAGAATTGGATGATGGGAAAATTTGGAAGGAAAGTCCTATATTTGATGGTAAAAACACGCAGAAGAAAAACAAATGGTTTCCTGTAGATGTTCCCAACACAACCCATCCAGTGAATGAAGCTTTTCTGCGTGCCACCTGACGTGCCAGAAGCGCATGCACCACTCCCAAGTGACCACCAGCTGCAGCAAGATGAAGAGCCTCGGCTCTTCGCCAGTGAGTATCGGCTTTTGCATTTCGTGGTTAGCCATCTCTTAGGATTCGATAAGTTGTATATGTATCATATATATATATACACACACATACATCAATTTATATCAGTTTTATGTCAACTATGAATGGCATATGCTACAGTAGTCTACGAAGGGAACTTTACCAAGCGTGCTTCCTGACACTTTGCAAACTTGGATGGTCCCTCAAGTAGGTAACTAGGGAGTCTCCCCGCCGGTTGCTGTTGCTGGGACTGTGCCCTAGAATTGAAAGGCTTACGCCAAACGGTTGCTACTGCTTCCCAAAAAGCAAATCAAACTTCCCTCGCGGCCCAATATGAGCGAACAGCTAAAGCAAAACTGAGTGCTCCTGCGGTGTTCCCTGCACTGTCTAGAACCTCCACCCTGCACACACACATGCAGGTGTTGATGAAAACACAAGTATACAAAGGAATGAATGACCTCCGAGGATATTGATGGATATTGCATATCAATTGTCCATTATATGTCCATTTAATTCAAGCTGGGGATTGGGGTAGTGACGGTAGTGCTGTTGGTGGTGCGTGGGCAAAGTGATTGCTGTATCTCGACCTGACACTGACGGTCACTGACGTCCGCCAGGTGTCCCCACTGCGCTTTGGCACGGAGGAGCATCTCCACGGTCCGCGTTTTGCCTTGGTCGAAGCCACTGGACCGGTCACGAGAAGTTTTCGAAAAGCTTTCCAGACTGTTTTGGTTTCGAGTTGTTTCGAGTATGAAACGTTATGAAACTAGTTCAACGTTTTACATCTTGAAATTCTCAGCAAACATCTTTGAACATGAGCCATCGATAGCCATCGCCTTGCATGGCTGCCAGTTGCAAGGGTGCCATTCCATCGCTGCGATGCGCCTGAAAAAGACACATCTCTTGCCGTCCTATCTGATCCAACCCGCTCGCTACACAAACTCGCAGGTCACCTCCAATGAGGTGCCAGGGTTGCGCGCCAACGTCTCAACCACCTGACCCCAGGTTGTTTCTACTGGGCAAACAGTAGCACTAACACCATTCGTAACAGCCACCTCATGCCCGTCTCCCAGCGCCGTCGCGAGATGCAAAGGCGTCTCCTCAGTCAAGTGGCAACTGGCAGCCTAGAATCCTGCAAATGCTGCTTGTTGTGAGAATACGTCTCAAAAAGCGAGTCAATCATTGGTGGACTTGAATTTACGAAGCCCACCAGAGAGTACTGGAGCACACAGAAAATTGCAAAGGAACGGGGAACTGGGGATCCTCCCACTTATCCCCCCAAGTCGAACCCAGAATCACGACTCTCTCTGTGATCACAAAACTAAGAGCCTAAGAACCCAACACCTCGATTGTCGGGAGTGTCCAAGGGAAGCCTTCCACCATCCACTAACTTCTTCAAGGCTGCACTGCGACCTGCTGGAAGTCGTTTTCTAGGAGGGCGCCCTGGAGGGGTTTAACATGATTTGGGTATGGCTTCAACCGTTCAACCCCCATGATTGTTCACGAAGGTGTTGGCAAGGCGACCGCCTCCTTGCACAGCACGATGAATTGACGTTCTGCCTGCAAAATGCAGTAGCCAGTCTGTGACTACGAGTTGAGTTCACCTGTTGTTTCGCGTCTTCATGACACAGAAAGGCAGCGATTTTCGTATTACTTCCTTTCTGGTATGATATCTCTGCACAACTCACATAGCCAGCACCTCTTGCGCAGAGTCTGATTCTTGTTTTTGATCAGCATCAATTTCAATCTGCCGCTCTGAAACTCTGGCCTTCCTTGTTCAGCGTCAACGAAACAACCTGAGTGAAGTTTGGGGAGGCTTGGCTGTGTCCACAAGAATGAATGGCTTCTGTCAGCATCTTTTCACATGTTTCAAGTTTGCTGTCACAATACACCCTCGGAAATCGACAAAACCAGTCTTACTGAGGATCGCTGGAGAATTTTGACGACATGTTCCCGAGACTTTGCAGCACAGCATCTGAGCAATCCACCCGGAGTTGAAACATGACGTCAAGCCTTGGTGAAATAGAAATGGACCGGCTAACCTTTCTAAACATTCAAGGCACAGATTGGCTCAGGACAGGGAGTGCTTACTCTTTGCATTTGCTGATCGTGCAATGAAATCCGTTCTCTGAGAGCATGGCACACCTGCACGACCATAAAAGGCAGCAAGGTGAACTGGGGAATCCTTGGAAGAGCGATCATCCACATTTGCAGCTGAGAGGAATTTCCAGCACATTGACCTTCTAGAATGGTACATTGGAGGCCCGAAACCCATGGGATGGGATTCCTCAGGTCTCAGCCCCTTGTGCATCTGGTGCATCTGGACTAGCGCCATATTGCATCAGAATGCCAGCAAAATCCTTGGCCGCCAATGTAAATACATCCTGACAAAGGGACAGAAATGGGACCAGGAGATGAAAACATCTTTCCTCAACTACAAAACTCTCAAACTACACTCTGACCCTATTCGGAGCCCTTACTTTTTCTTTCCAAGTCTGAGAACCGGAAAGGGTTGCTGCTCACAGCTCCACATCAAAGGTGTCACTGAGGCAATGTCATAGTTGCCCGCAGCGGCTGCAGCATGGAGAGGCGTTCGCCGATCCCGATTCTGAGCATCCAAGGGTGCCTAGGAAAGATCGTTTCGATCCCAATCCTATTTTGCATGTCACGAGTAACCATTTTCCATTAAATATATATACTGTATATACATATATATATAATATACTGTGTATATATATATATATATCTGTATAGATAGATAGATAGATAGATAGATAGATAGATAGATAGCTAGATAGCTAGATAGATAGATAGATAGACAGATAGACAGATAGATAGATATACACATAGTACATGAGATATATGTATGTATTTGTGTATACATATACATATACATATACATATACATAGACATAGACATAGACATAGACATACACATACACATATACATATACATATACATAGATACATACATAGATACATACATACGTACGTACGTACGTACGTACCTACCTACATACATACATGCATGCATGCATACATACATACATCCATGCATGCATGCATGCATGCATGCATACACACATACATACATACATAGATACATACATACATACATACATACATACATACATACATACATACATACATACATACATACATACATACATACATACATACATACATACATATTTTATATAGAGAGAGAGAGAGTATACCAATGTCCCAAATCATGGAATGAAGGGAATATATATATATATTTACAGGAAACCTTGACTAAAAAATATTGTTTAAAAACGTGATCACAGCGTGAGGGTCTCCCACTCAGACTCGCACTCGATGCTGGATGAGACGCTCCGCTAAGTAGCGCTTCCCCACGCGAGCGCCCTGAAGCCATGTCAATCTATGGGAAATACATGGGGTTGGACCGGCACCAATGTGCGGGATGCTGGTCTGGTGTCTTTTCCTTTGGGGGTTATAGGGGTTCAAAGTATGAACGTGAAGGGATCTGTAGAATTAAGTCAGTGGCTTTGATATTGGCTGATGGTCAGTGAAGCATAGGTGCCAACTATGCTTCCCTCCACCTTGGTGCAAAAGCCCTGACAAATTGGGCAATGCTCTGGGTGTGAGCTACCATCCCGGACCCTCGCTGTGACCTCGTGAAGAGGCGAGTTTCCACCTCAAGACGTGGCTGTAAACAAAGTCATCAGCTTGGCTGTCAAAGGCTACCCAGCTCTACCCAGCCAATACGAGTTTAGACACACCTAAGCCACAGGTCTCGCAGTTAACCCCTCCGTTCAGTTTCGCACACTGATCTGCAGCATGGATGGAAGCAGAGTATTGTAGCAAGACCTCACTCCGTCACCGTCCGTCACCGTCCTTTGTGCTTTGTAACATTTTGTAACAGCTCTGAACTGCAGCATGACCCTTTGTAACAGCTGAACAAAAGCTTTAATGCCTCAGCTCCGGCTGAGGGTGGCTCCTCCACCACTTGCTCTTGACCCCAGGCGCAGGCCACGTGCAAGGCCGTCTTGCCCGCCAGATTCACCGCATCCACCGGGGATCGTGCCCTCAGGGCTGGGAGATTCCCTGGAACTGGATGATACAGTGACCACCCAAAACATCCCAAAACTTGGTGAGTGACCAAAGACTTGATGAGTCAATACAGGTCAAAATGATCACCCGAAATGGATGATTAAGAAAGATCCCCCTATCCCTGACGTAAGACATCTCCAGCGTAACATCAACGACTATCAACATGAACGTTATTGCCCCACCCCACCCCACCCATTAACATATGAAAATAGGGTCCAGTTATCACCCCGTTAGCACAAACATGGTCAATTCACACGTTTACAAGTTGGATGAACCCCGGCTCTATGTTATATGGGAATGGCTCAAAAGTATCTATTTGCCGCTACTTGCTCCCAATATTGGATGGTTTTTCAGGTCCTAAAAATGACCAACGTCGTAACGTTTTGTGTGTCTACCTATCGGTGCCCGTGCCCTGCAGGACCAGTGGCTTTAGAAGTTCCTGGGTGGCAGTGACTTGCCCATGGCGTGCTGCCTCGTGCAGAGGCAGATCACCATCCTGTCGTGAAATCAGCAGAAAGTGAAGGTACAAAGTGGGCCCCCAAAGGGTACCTAGTGATAGCTAAGTTGGTTTTCAAGTAGGTGAATTGTGCGGCTCATGGTTGGGAAATTCGAACCATTTAATGGGGATTATAAACCAACAAACATATCTTGGGGGCACCACCTAAAACAAACCAACATTGTGGGAATATTTGGGAAAATGGCGTTGACCTTGAGAACTCCTTGAGAACCCTCGGCAACTTCTCTGACCTCAAACATATCGACTCCAACTCCCGAGCTGATTCAAGCTAGTGATCTGATTCAAGGTCCTTGTCGGCCATCGCCAGTTGTGCACCTGACTCGAGGGCTGATGTCGTTGCACGTCGGAAAATCAATGAATCAGGGCACATCCAGAAAGCTGGAAAAGGTACCAGAAAGTTGGAAAACCATGACAATCAGATGACAATGATCTTGCAGAATCTTGCAGTGATTCCAATAATTCGTATTCAGAATCTGCGGCACCTCCTCCGATCAGCAGCTGAACGGCCTCCGCTTGACCCCGTCGCGCAGCGAGGTGTAGGGCCTTGGATCGGAACAAATTCCCTACTGCAACTGAGACCTCCATGTTTGGGGGGAACGTATACGATGTTTACGTATTTCATATCGTGTTTCTAAGCATTTTTATTTTATACATTTTTATACTATCCATTTCTGGTCAACTTGGGGATGGTTTATAGTTTGGGGAGCCGTGGCAGCCTGAGGCACCGACCGTCTTTTCCCAGGAGCCACGAGCATCTGGTGCTGCCCTGCGGGATCTCTGAAAATGTCTTTGTGATCTGCAAAGTCTTGGAAGTGGGATGTTGGAAGTACCAATGTGAGATATGATGATATCTAAAAGAACTAAAGCCCATCATGTAAATTTATGCTTCTTGCTCACTGCATCAAGAACAACAAGGCATAACAAGGCGATCCTTTTGTTCAGCAAAATCTGCACGATACGGACTTGCGCTGCTTGGCCAGTGTACCTGCAGGAATTCGCTTTGTTCAGTGGTGGAGTGCATTTGCCATTTCAATCATATCTTGCCAAAAAGTTAAGTTTTGAGAAGGTTTCCTAAGTCTTCTACCTTTTATATACCATACACCAAAACACAATTTCATGAGCTGCTGGATGAATAATTAGTATACATCTTTTCAAACGAAGGCCTCTCAGAACCCATGTCACTTTGGGTCACGTAGCCAGGTGGAGGGGTGTATCATTGTGCTCATCCGCTGCTGCAAGCTGTGCCTGCCACTGATGTCGGCTTTACCCTTGGGTAATTTCACATATTCTTCAAAATGGAGATAGCCCATGAACGTAGATGATTTACCATTTACCTCTCATTTCCATGGCCATTCTTCATTGCAAACTGTTGAATTACCCAACCGCAACCTTTTGCGGGGAGTCGTCTGGAATGGATTTATAGACCATCTGGATATCCCGTTCCTCTCTAGCAAACCGGCGAATGGAGTTAAAACATCCGGTCTCGTCTCCTTCTTAAGATGTAAAATTCGCCGTGTGCCCTACAGGAGAAGAACAGAACTTCCAAAATAAGAGGACTGGAGCAGAATATCTTTCATGTGGACCCTTGCACCTCTTACCTTTCAGACTACCTCTAGGGGCCTGTATGGGCAGTACCTCCGCCTTTACCTGTAGCTTGCCAAACTGGTTTCGCGTCATTCCAGTGGGGATCCTACATCCCAGTGGCAAGCTCGGCGCTCCTTTGAATCCACCAAAAGCTGGGCCACTGATACTCCACCTCAGCAGCAAATGACTTCTGTTGACTTCAAACATGTGCAAGCCTGTGTCGGCCATCAAGACCAGTGTCATTGTTGTTATGGTACATCTGGCAACAAGTGATCGTGCCTTCAAAGGCTGCGGTGTGCAGTGGGGTGTGATGGCCAAGCTTGTCCTCCACAATTGCTTGCGCAGGACAGTCTTTCGAAACTGTACCTTTGGAACAACAAAACTCCCACTGAACTTCTAGCAACCTTTTGGGACATATAAGATCTGGAAAGATACCCAAACTATGCACACAGGACAACTTGCCACAAAAAATAAATTTCGTGTGCTTCGACCCTCCACCCTTCAGCGTTGAGTTTTGGTGGCTGAGACTCTGAGAGATTCTGAGAGTGGGAGGATGTGCAACGACAATGCTGATGACATCGCCTTGTTGTGCAGGCTTGCCCGGCTTTTACTCAAGGTTCCCTGGCCACGTGTTCAAGGGCAGCCCCCATGAAAAAGCAATGGACCTGTCCCCAGAACTCTCCAGATTGACTAGCTTCCCGATATGTGAAGCAGAGTTGTGAAGGGCTTCCCCAATCTCCAGTTGTATACATTAACCACTCGTTTGGATCAACAGCTGGCTTTCAAATAGCACTCCGCGGCCAACAGTGGGATGATCTCAAGGGACTTCTGAACTAAATCCTGACGTGTTTCACTCTGCTCCGCCACTGACCTCGAATCCTATCTTTTGGTATAGCAGAGCTCACTATGACCCCCGCCTTGCCTTGGCTGCAAGCACCTCATCATTCCGAGCTGCATGGTGTAGGTTCCTGTCGTGGTTCACAGCGGCTCCGCAAGCGCTGCCCATGGCACATGCTCATGCCATGGCCACGATGGCCTTGTGCTCGCTTTGTTGAATTGTTTAGGCCATGGAATTGCACAGGAAATTGCAACTTTGGGTGCTCTTCGAACAAAACATATCATCATGCCGAGAACTAAAGACATCGAACAAAACTATACGGGTACTGGATCTACCCTGGACGTCTGCAAGCTTTGACGGCCAATGTGGTACCAGGTGTATCCTGAAGAGAAATTCCTTGTTTGACTCGAGTGAGGGTTGTCCCACAGATTGCCACAATATATGACCAAATGAAGTTGAATTATCAGGCAGACCAGTTGCATTGCTCAACGAGTCGTGGTGTATCAGCCAAATGACTCCAGGTGCAGGTATGGTTGGGTATGCGTGTACAGTGTAGGCACGCATGTACGTTACATATGTATGAATTAGTATACTGCACATATACATATATTACTCTTTTGTTACACGTATAAAACATGCAACCTTGAAGAGACATACAAAATGGTGGCAGCGGAATAGCCTTGTAGCCTTTTTTGCACATCAAATTATGAGCTCTTCAGGTGGCTGTCACAGCCCCTGACTCAGTTTCTGAGCGAGTGGCGGAGGTTGCCATGGGACACCACGCCAATACGCTTTGTGTGTCCTGCCAATACGAGTCGAGTTCTACCAACAAAGAATCAGGAAAGGAACCTGAACAGCAAATACCCTTTGCTAATCAAACATGGCAATGGAAAATCCCTTGTAAACTCGTATAAATGGAGGTCGCGACGGGAAAATCATAAGTGGGGATTTTCCATCGCCATGCTTGCCGGAGGATAGATGACTCTGAACCAATTTTGTGTTGCTAAAAAATACTAAGATGGCAAATATGGCAACCCCTTGGCTAAAACCCCTGACCAACGCCAGACTTGGCTTCCAGACTTCCAGGGGCGCTCTTTCAGGCGGCTTTCGAATTGACAATGCACTAAGGTGTGGAAACTCTCGGAATTTGGCCAGGTTTGATTACTTGATCAAATGGATGGCCCATAAACAAAACTGTGCGGGGGTCAGATGTCCAAAGGTGCAGTTCCCAGAGCATCCGCCTTCAAAAGATTCAACAATCTCACAGCATTGCAATGAGACATCGATCTACGGGCAGCTCCAAAACGGCTCAAGACTGCCAAACTCGCAAACATTGGACTCAGTAAGTCAGTAAGCAAGTTGTGCACATGTTCGCAGAAAGCAGGGCTGTTCCAACTGGGGCCAATGAGAAATTGGACTCTTCCCCGAGAGGTGCAAAACTCCTCTCCAGTCCAATCACTCGTGGTGTGTGTGTGTGTGTTGTGGTAATAAAGACAAGCATTCCACCCAACAAAGCGATTTGTTGGGTTGCCTTCACGGAGGAAAATGATCCAAAACACCCACAGCCACAAAGCACTTGATTGTTGTGTCATAAATTGTTGACCGCATGGGATAAATAAAGCACCAGTCAGGAGTGGTGCAGCCACGTTCAAAAACATGCCTGACTCTTTCACCCAGAATCATTCCTCCCAAACCATTCTAGTCATGCGATCTTAATACCAAGTTGCTGCAAGAGATCTGTCTTATGCCATACCTGCGCCCAGATCTTGTTCAGAGGTGAGATGCAAAATCATCAGTGCTCCTTGACAAGCATGAAACATTGATTTCATATCGCTAGAATAGTCCCGTCCAAAAAGGCAGTGCAGAAGTGTGACTGCAAATCATATCAAGGAGATACCCAACTTCGACAAGTTGCTGAACTGAAACTGCTGTGGCCGCATCTCCTCAACAGTTTCATGTGGATTCATGTGACAATGAGCCGTTGATGAGCAGCAAACGTTGGAAAATGAGCTTGTGACTGGTGCGTTCGTGAAGAACTGGATGCCTGCACCTCGGAAGAAGGATGGCTAGCGGCCAGTATGCACCTGACAAATTGCCAAGCCATGCTAAGATCTGCCGAGCTGCCAAGGCGATCTGTTTTCGCCCCAGGACCCACAACGACCTTCGGCGAAGTGAAAACGGAAAGCTGAAATCACTAACAGTCAGGAGAATTTGATGGAGAACCCCTAACAGAACTCAATCTGAGATGTGGCCTACGTGGTGATGCCCGCTGAACTGCTGTTTCCCATGCATCCCATGCGGTACCAGGCCTTTGGTGGCGGAGACATGGGCACAGTCTCACCAAGGAGTTGCGGCCGCTCCCGTTCAATCTCCTACAATGCCAGAGATTGGCCAACAGAGATTAATGGTGATGAATCCCTTGTACCAACAAATGCAATACCTCGACTGCTTCCTTTCAAAGCATCTGTACCAATTTGGGATCACTTTTTTCGCGTGTGATTTCCAGCGTGTGAATCTCCTCCATCAAATTGTTGAATTTAGAATTGCCTTAGTAGCCGCATTTGTCGCAGTTGTGTGCTGGAGTTTGGAGCTTTGAATTTGCAGGAGGATTTCAAGAAGAACGTAGATGAAGATGAAGATGATGATGATAATGATGATGATGATGATGATGATGATGATGATGATGATGATGATGATGATGATGATGATGTTGACCTGACAAAAATCCTGAGGTTAGAATCTAATCAAAGACAGATATTAAACAACCCCCAGAAATCATGGGATTTACACGTATTTTGAAACCATTTAAGGTGTGTTAGTCCGATTTCCTGAGATCTCATGAACTGGTGCAAGCCCAGGCACTCATTGGGGTCTGTCCGATGTAGTGGCGCTCGACCAGGTTTTGGTCTCGGAAATACCGAATGGCCTAAGTCCATCAAGAAGGCACTGGTATATCAAATGCTAAACACAAAGGAAAATGGAGATCTCCAAGAATGGAGATCCTCCAAATCAGTCGTCAATTCAATCATATTCGCAGTACATTTAAGGTAAAGGGAGACCACTCCAGCCAGCTGATCAGCAATACATCAAGCCAAGTGGCAGCATCAGCAGACCAGCCAAGGTACAGCACCTTATGTTGGGAAAGCTCAAAGCCCTATGATATCTTTTCATTCACTGAATTTTATGGAGTTCGCCAGAAAGATGAAAAAGTTATAATTCTATGTGCTCTGTGCATTTGTGTTCTGTCTTTCTGAGGACCCCTATCATTCCACAATCGGTTCCCTTTGCGATATCGCCTAGATCACTTGTAGGGCCAGTGACTAGACTTCGTGCATCCAAAGGACTGCGAAAGCGCAGCAAATGGAGCCCGATCGATTCTGGCCCCATTCACCTGGACCGGTTGGCAAACTGGAGCCGACGGAATTGGGATATTAAAAAAATCAAGATATTCAATATACAGATGTTACAGTAAGTATACACCAAATCCACTGATTTCTGATCATATTCCCCACAAAATGGCGGTAAAATTGGGTATCCCGTATCCCATATGTGCTGACACACTTAGTTTGGGCTTTGCCAAGGTGCAATGCACCAACGTTCGCTGTTTTGCCGCGATGGCCTGCACCCAAGAGGATTTTTGCTCCGCCACTTGGAACCATCAGATTCTGATCTCACAACAGACTTAGACTCCTGTACGTGCAGTCAGTGCAGTATTGCGGTAGAGCAAAAATGTTGGAAACACTTGAAACACCTGACATCAACTGGCATCAATTGGATCTGCCATCCCGCCATCCCTTCACACCTGACGCACGAGGAAAGCCCCTTGCAGGATGCACTTCTTCGCCTTTTGCACAGCGACCGCTGTCTCTGCACCGTGTTCATCCTCCTCGGGCTAAGGGAAACGAGGGGAAAACGGAACTCATCACAAACACTGAACACTCAAAATGCGCTAAGCATCTCATAGCATCTCTAAGCCAAAATCGAGGTATGTGGCGCCTGGCCCTGCCCAGAACTAAGGATCTGTCGAATAAGATCTGGTGTGTAGCCAGATTTGGGTTTGGAGTTCCATCCGCGTTTTTTGGAACCACCTTAGTTTCATCGGCGTCCATTGACCAAGGATCAGCAGATTCAGATCTTTTTGAGGCTTTGAGGTGCATACTGTCTGCTATAACAATGCCACAACAGCAAATCTCAAGTGCCCAACGGTGGAAATCACCTGCTGGAAGTTGCCATGGGCTGCACTATACCTCAGCTGACGAAACAAGATGAAATAAGCAAGTATCTGTTCAACCCCCCGGAAAGCAATAGCCTTTAAAGTTAGATTCGATGGTTTCTTGCTCGCAACGGGTGACCCCTCTGACCTCTTGTCTGCCGAGAAACTGATTTCCACATGACCTTACAGTTCAAAGATTGGCGAGTCAAATAGACAGTCCTCTTCCCCAATCAGTGGCAATGACCTCTGATCCTTCACCACGTTTTCACGGAGGACAACCGGCAAAATTGGCAAAACTTTCATCGGTGCCGGGCAAAAAAGGGCTCATCTTCGGCAGCGGGGCATATCCAGGACAATCTTCGTAGCCGTGCACCTCCTCGTGTGACGAGTCCTGTCACACATAGCCAGTGGCTAATCAGTCGATGCGAGGCTAGTGTCTAAAATATTATGAAACATCTCGATGTCGGATGCGTCTCAGAACTACAACCCCTGCACTTGTGGGTTTCATGAAAACTTGACGTAATCGAGAAAAACCTTGCAAGAGCCAGTCGAAAACCCTTCAGAAGCCAGCGCTTTCATATATTTTTACATGGTTTTCACCTGGAGCAATTCGGCCCGGTGGTGACATTCCTCTGAGACGTGGCCACATGTACATGACAGCGCCATGGGGGCAGAGGTGAAGTGTTGATGATACTTCTTGAGGTTGGACAAGTTGGAGTTCATTCGTATCCGGCATGGAGTTCTTGCTAGACAAATCTTTGCAAGCTACCTGGATCAGGAATGCAGCTGTCATTTGGCTGGGCTTTCAAGGAAGCGTATATATTTTAATGACTTTGACATCTACCACAGAAGGCACATGCACAAGACAGATTAAAATAAATGCATGAATCATACCGAATTATACTTGATGCTGTTTCTTGGGATCAATTCTGCAGTTCAACGATCGCAACTTCGGTCTCAAGCAGACATATTGAGCCAAACTTTCAAACATTCAACTCAGTAAACGCAATGCAGCAAGCATGCATCATACAAGTCTGCATGCAAAACTGCGACGCGTCTCTAAGATAAAAGGGCCTCAATGTGTCATAGATGCCACACATCACAATCTTCAGCACCTGCCCAGGATATGTTCTGAACAAATCTCTGCCTCGACTGTCTCACCTGGAACCTCAGATTTTCTCACTGCATTGGAAACATCTCCCTTTCCCTGTCCCCCGCCTGAGAAACAACAAACTGACCCTTTTCCGCAGCTCAACGCATGTTTCGCGCAGGGCCCCAGCATTTCCTATGGTACAAGTGGTACAAGGACGACTGCTCGCACCAAGCTGATCACAAAGAATTAGACCTAAATGACCTCAGACTTCGAAGATCAGCTGGGCTGAAGCGGAGCCATCTGCAAGAAATATCGTCTCTCAGCGTCGTACAGCCGATCCAGCTCTACTTGCTGACTGGTCCTTTCAAATAAAGGATCCAATTTGGACTCCAAAGGTCGTCGTACTGCAACCCTTGGGTTCGTTGTTCTTTGACCCACGAACAGAAGTCCATCCACTCCTGATGACACCAACGTTTCTCATGGGAAGAGAATGAAATCATCCAGACTGAAACACAGCAAAATGTTCTCACATGATGTGCAAACGGACTGGAAGATCAAACAGGTCAACAAAATCTTACTGGAGCCCAGCCGTAGGTCCAGCCCAAATACCTGAAAGGTCAATATCTCGATATCTGGCATTGAAAATGTTCTATACGCATTAGCTCCTTGGAATCGTGGGTATGCTTTGGGTTGGCCAAAAAATCTGATACATTGCAGCCGAGAAACCAAGTTTGTGTTTCTCCTTACCATTGGTGTCCTCCAGCTCCACATCATGTGCAACAGCCAGATCCAGTGGAGACGTTGGCTCCGCTTCTCCCAAGGTTAGAGGCTTCAGCAAATACCACAGAGGCTGCAGCTGGAGTTTCCCCTTGAGAACTGACACCAATCTGTCGGCCGTTTCGGATGGATCCACCTTCTCATGGATCAAATCCGGCTCCGACTCTCGCAACTTCTCACACATGCTAACGGCATGTGCTTCACCTGTATGGAAAATGAAGACTTTCACGCCCTGATCTCTCAAAGTTCTCAGAGGAAATTCTGGTCGACCAGTGCATGTGAGACCATTTCTTCGATCACAGAAGACATCGTGGGCGCAACTGCTGTAGTCCTTGCCATGGCATGGTGCATCGGTGATCACCACAGCGAACCTTTGTTGCCCAGTCCACTCCAAGTTGGAGGCGGCCAGCAGTGCACCTGTCAGCTCCTCGGGGATGAAACCACCATGGCCGAGACCCTGGTCCAGCCATGTTTCCAGCTCCTCAGCATCCTGGTAAGACTCGACGACTCGACACTTCAAACGCATTTCAAACAGCAGGCCCTTGGGGTGACTCAGGGGGGAACGGTAGTTCACTAACAACCCACCAGAGGTGATGTGACAATACATTTATAATACTATGTGATGTGTTTTGTTTTAAGCTTGGAATACTTCAAAACACGTGGAAAAGTTGTGACCAAACTGACCAAACGTTGAGACTTGAGACCCCTGTCCTTTGTGAACTTGCCGCCCAGATTGAAATCCTCCAGCGTCAAGCTACCATCGTGCGCTCGCTTGATTTCTTTGCCCCCAAAGGCAGCCACGACCGGTCGGCCCAGCCGCGCTGTGCCTTCATCCCAGTCGTTGTATGCGATGGCAGTCATCTCCAAATCAACCGACGCATTGGGCAGCAAAGGTATGTACACGTTCCTCCCAGGGGCTCCATATTGATACCCCCTTCTGTTAAAAATATGATTTATGTAGTTTCAATCTGACTAGTGTCTCATTGAGACCCTTGACCAAATTCTGAGAACAGGCCTTCTTTAACAAGTGCACCAAGCTAGGTAAAGCTAAGAAGAACCAATTGAAACTGAGAGCACCTACTAAAATCCAGCATTACCCCAGCTGTTTCCCCAACCAGGTTCCTCACCGCCTCAATCATTCGGGCGACACTGGTCTTTGCCTGAGCCACCTGCGTCTTCATACTGCTGGTATAGTCCAACACAAAGCACAGTTGTGCCTTGACGCTCAAGACATTCACATCAATGTCAGGGACCTGGAAGGTTTGGGACAAACGATGTAGGCTGTATACACAAGGGATGTCCTCTGGCTCAACCTCAGCATCTTTGGCCAACTGAAGAGCCACCAGGTAGCGAGTGCTGTCTCGGGCTCGAAAGCTTTGAAGCAACTCCTCTTTGGCGTAGTCTTTCTTGGAGATTTGAACCTGAGCACCAGCAGGTCAGCAATCGTTCACCAGCTTCCAGAACGCCAA
Source organism: Symbiodinium sp. clade C Y103 (assembly GCA_003297045.1). Classification (NCBI taxonomy): domain Eukaryota; class Dinophyceae; order Suessiales; family Symbiodiniaceae; genus Cladocopium; species Cladocopium sp. clade C. Next base: position 44,944 of record BGPT01000621.1, on the reverse strand, counting down.
AGTGCTATATGGCCTATCATGGCCTATCATGGCCTACCTGACCGACCTGACGGACCTGACCCTTCACAGTCCTTCACAGTTTTCATTGCTCCCCCGCCTTCTCTCTGTACTTGCGCAAAGCCTCCCACAGCTCCACCACCTGTGCCGGGGCACACAACGACCAAGATCGACCACTTGGCCAAGTGCCAGCACCACTTTGGCCAAGTGTGACGGTTGGCAGGTCACGTGTGGAAATCGAGGCTTGAAATCTGACTTGCTCCGGCCTCATGCTGAAGCTTCAGAGAGGTCTGTCTGTGCCGCTCTGACTTCCTTGTGACAACAAAGGGCTTAGCGGCTGAGAAAAAGGTCAGCTTCGAGCATGCCACTGTCCGACTATCCAAGCTCGTGTCACAGGATTGGGGCCAAACATCCCAAGCCTGTTGCAGCATTGAGGTCTATACTGCGATGCTTGATGCTTCTCTTTGGCCTAACAGCTGAAAGATGCTGCAAGGATGAACGAGAACGAACGCGTTGATTGATACATCTGATACACGTTGATTAAGACAACTCAGAAACCAGGAAACAGGAAAGGACACGCCACAACAACAAATCTTCTTATTGAACATGTTTTTCGGATGTTTTTGGTGGAGACGCGGATTCCCAGCTCATCCCTGCCTGAGCAGCAAGAGCCTTGGCACAGCACACTGAGGTGTTTGGTTTGAAGCGGTATTCAAAACTTAGCTTGACTGCACCATACCATGCGTATCACTTCCAACTGCAAGTTGACAAGAATATTGAATATTGTGCGGTAGTCCCCAGATCGTGACAAATCGACGCCAAGGCAACCCTATCTCAGGCAATTCCTTTTCAGCCAGCTTGTTTCCAGTGCAAGTCCCAGCAGGTGAAGTTCTGGCAGTACTGGAAACTCCACCTTGGAAGGCTTCCAAGCTGAAGATTTCTACAATGTTCTGCGACGTTCTACGAGCAGAGCTTGGCAATTTGGTCTGCCATCTTTGGCTCCGTCAACTTTGCCCGACTTCCCAGTCGGAAAACGTCCATTCAAAGGACTTGAAACCTGGAGATCACTGGAGATTCCACTGGAGATCCAGGAACCCCAGATTGAAGCCTAAAACAACATGAAAAGTTCATAAAACCCACCAGTGGCACCAGGTTTCCATTGGTTTTCAAAGGCGAGAGCTTTCAGTGAAAGCTCCGATGGCTTCTTCCAGGCCCGAAAGCAGCCACGGTAGCGGTGACAAATGACCACCGGCATCACAGGCCTCACGCAGCCGAAATCTGGGTCCCAAGTCATATAACATGTGCCTTTGTCAATGGGATAGCCCAGTTCATCCTTGGTTAATCAGCATCTTCCCCATTAAATTTGCCATTTTGGGGGTATACCATGGTATACCGGTATACCGGTATATCCTATTTTCAAACACGTGTATATATCAATATAAGTGCAAATGCCATGCATGGATGAGCTTCGAAGAGATTGCCAGCTCCAAAAGTCTGCAGAATCTTCTCAGGTGAACCTGGGCCTCCAGAGAAAAACTGCGGCCCAGAAAGTCGCTCTTTCGGCACAAAGTCAAGGCCCACTGCCATTGCGTTGCCTCCCAAAGATCCCAAAGCGCAGCAGCTTGGTTCAACTTCCGTCAACTTTGATCACTTTCAAAAAAGAAAGGATCTTCCAGAGTCTTCCATCCAAGCAAAATCTGGATCCTGACACCGGCACTGGCACAGGCCCTCACCTTGGCACAGGCATCCACTGCTCCATTGTAGACCACCACATCAGCAGCATTGAGCTTCAACAAGCACAAAGCGCTACGCCAGTGGTGGCTGTGCGCGCAGGCACTGATAGCTGCGCCAAAACTCAGCACGTCCTGTGTCAATGGGAAAGCTTTACTGATTGGTTACGATTGGAGTATCCTATGCGAATTGAATATGAGTATATGTATAATTATATGTTAAAAGGTACTCTTATACACTGGCATACAGTTTTTCCAAAAGGTCAGCCAACCTCCAACTGCGAGATTGAGCAAACTCCAAAGACAAACGCAAACGCAACCAATGTCAATTTGCAACAGACTAAGCAGCTCCTGTTCCACACGAGCTTTGGGCATTGAAAATAGAAGGAAGACCGCGGATTGCCATTGACTGCCTTTTTCGCAGGCACTAATGACCTTGCAACTCAAATGCTTCACAATCAATCAGATCAATCAGGGATAGCGAAAGTGCACGAGCTTCATTTCTTTCCGCCAGGCCACACTATTGTAGGTGACTTGACTCGGCATCACCTTAGTTTGAGGTCATCGTTTCAGGTTTTAAAAAAATGCTAGATGCATGGACAATTGAGCATTGTTCTACACCCTCTGTCCTTAGGAAACCCAGAGTGGCTTGCAACAATCCCTATATATTGAGTAGTATGACCCTCTACAATCATCAACCAACGGGGATTTTGAACACGGCTGAATTGTGTGCTCTCGATGAGATGATTCAGCTTGGCGGCACGCGCGAGAGGCATGGCAGCCATCAGAGCAAGAGCCATCTCCCACTGAAGGGATTTTTCGCAGGCACTTACGGCAGAGCTGTAGCTAACCACAGAGGGCAGCACCTGCGACTTCAGGAACTGTCAACAACAAAAGAGGCTCCGATCTGCAGACTGTGTTGGATGCTACCTCTATCTGAATGAATAAGTTGACTTGCAAGGTGAAGCACAAGCAGAATTTACGCTTTACTTGTCGCTAGAAAAATCCTGTTCCGCGCAACACTTCAAAACCTATGGTGACTTCGCCAGTTTGCCTTCTGGAGAAGCATCGTGGACAAAAGCTGCAGCGCAACTTCCCACTCTTGTGCCTGCACAGTAATTATCAACTATATAATAGTTATTATAGCATGCTTTAACCAGCAAACCCACCTGGCTTTCCTTGCCGTCACTGTGGGACAGTTTGGTCTGTTTTGTCATTTGTGCGTGTTTAGATTTTGTTTCTGAACAAAGGTCATAAATCGTCAACCCCCCCTCACCAACCCCCCCTCCTATGAGATAACCCTGAATTAAGGCCTGACTAAAAAATAAGTGGCTCCCATGTTTTGGGGAAATCGGGAAATAGTGGCAAAATAGGCAAAATTTGCCTGATTTTGGCTGATGACCCAAGATCCCATTTTTTAACTATTTTTTATGGAAACAATTGCAAAATAAGCCAAATTTGCCTAGTTTTGGCCAAACAATAGAGCCTGATCAAAGAGCTGAGGTCCAGGGGGGGGTTGGTGAGGGGGGGGTTGGAGACTATGAAAAGGTCCAAACAACAAATTTCATTTCAAGGCCTTTTCGGCTGCACTGATGGCTGCGTTGAAGCTGACAAGATTTGGCTTCACGCTCCACACTGGCATGGTGTTCCTAAGTCGATGTTCAAACTGTGTATGGATGGATTGCTGGATAGACAGTACCAGATGGATCATCAAATCACAGCTGGCAAAACAAGATTAAGAAAATGGGTACGTTCTCGACGTGACTTTCGCACATTCCAGCCAATAGCAGCTTTACGATGGATGAATTTCCTGAAAGTACGGCGGTTTTGGACGGTCCTAAAACCCTTCAAGGGACCGCAAGGGGGACCACCCTTAGCAACATAGAGACAGACCATCAGACCATCCCATGCTGCAGAATCTGCTGGTGCTATCGCCGAGCATCAGCAACAGCAGACCCCGCTGCCACTGCCCGCTCTTTTCGCAGGCACTGATGGTCGCACTGATGCTGATGACATTCGGAGCTTTGTTGGCCTTGCGTGGTCAGGATTTTGCCACGGAGCGTTACAAAACTTGGGAGCTGCAGCGATCATCTTCGAGACCTGTTCTTTAACAAACAATGGCTGCTCCTTCAGTGTCAGCAGAACACCTAGAAGGTACGCACCTGGAACATGCAAAGGAGGAAATGCAGTGCTCTTTGCCACTGACGCCCTTTTTCGTGAGCAGAGATGACAGAGTTGAAGGTGATGATGTTTGGCTCTGTCCTGATCTCAAATCTGAAAATGTTCACGACAGGTCGATGACCCGGGTGCGACTACCGCAGGTCAAAGCATACTTGGTGTGGCTTTCCATGAGAAGCTGCACTGAATCACACAAGTACATGTTCATCCCCTCTCCGACTGGACTGTTCCACTTTGGCCCTCCAGGATTGAGTTGCAAGAGGTATCTGGCAGAAGACAACTTCTATGGACTATAACACATGCCCGGGCAAAGGCTGCTTGAAAGTGTCTTTCTCTCTGTCATTGCTTGGAGAATGTGGACAGCCAGTTGCCACTGGCCGCCCTGCGCACATGCACTGATCATCGCACTATAGCTCACCACATCGTGATCCTCAGTATAGTAGGACAAGTAAGACAACGCCTGAATCTAATTGCAAAAGGGCTGAATGCTGAAATATGTTGAACTAACGATTTCTCCAGGGTGCCATGTGAGCAGAGGCGAAAAGCTCCAGTGCCATTTGCCATTCTCCTCCTTTCTCACACGCACTGATGGTGGAACTCAATGCGATCAGATTTGGTGTGATTTGCCTCAGCCAACAGATACAATGATTTGGCCTATTCCTCTCAGAATGTTCAAGTCGAACAAAAGGAAACTGCTCCTGTTGCCAAGTCTTCAAGCAAACAATTTAAAGTTGCCTTGATATTCACAGGTCCCTGCAACAACTGGTAGGTGGACTGTGGATGTAGCCTCCTGCGGTTGAGAAAGCATGAGGAAACAAAGCCTGTGTTTTCTCGTCTTCATGTTGATCCGACAAGCCTACTCTACAGTCCCAGCTCTTCTCCGGGAATCACACAAGGATAGTTAGGATAGTTAGGTCTATAAGTGTAGTGTAAACCCTGGAACAATAAACTCCTGGGCTGTTTAGTTTGGGGGTAGCATTTTAGTGGCAAATGATAATATTTCTTGGAGGTGTACCCCCCAATTATGTGAACCAGGCCAGCTTTTTGGGGCAGGTCAAGAGGTCTGGAAAACCTTCAAGCTACTGCTGAGTCATTGTCTGCAACAGCTCCAGAGCCATCGGCCACTGCGAGGCTTTTTCGCAAGCGCTTAGAGTCGAGCTGCAACTGACCACGTTGCAGGGCACCTCACAATGGTGCTATTGGACTATTGGAAGAATGGCCGTGGCCCCAAATGTTGCTGGAAAAAATTCTTGCCTAGAAACCAAGGAGAACTACAACTCATTCTCAGAGATGCAAGCATGAAGCACATCTAATATCAGAACAGTAGATGGACTCGTTTGAAAATTGAAACTTTCCGAAGGCCATATGTTCATTCTTCGTGCTGGGAAGCTATGTACTAAGCTGCTGCGTTTCGAGAAGTATGATGATGATTTCACTTTCTCGACTGATCTCTTCAATACATTCCGAAGGTCACATCAGAACTTCGGAACCTGTCGCTCTTCCATCTTCTGCAGGATTTCCAATGCCATGGACCAGTCAGCCAATTTTTCGCATGCGCTGATTGCACAGCTGAAGTGAAAAATGTTTGTCTCGACCTTTCGAGCAGAAAAATGTATATATATATATATATACATATACATATATATATATATATACATATACATATATATATATACATATATATGTACATTGTGCAGCACATGTCTCTTCTGAGTGTAGTACCCTGCAAAAATATCAATAATGCCATGCCGCGTGCGTCTGTTTGTGCCTAAGCCCAACCCAGGAAACAAGCAAAAAATCTTGCAACTGGCTGAGGGAATCGAATGTGCCAAATGTTAGCCTCTTGTCGGTTCATTTCACCGAGCAGGTCCAAGGTCTTTTTGATCCCATCCTTCGCGAGGCGCGCCAACACGGAAGTAGCCATCCGCGGTCGCTCTCGCCACAGTGCCCAGTTGACTCCTGGAACTGAAGCGGAGTCAACTGAACATCTGGGAATCAAAACATCCACGGTGCAATGGAAAATCCCCTACAAATGGGCCTTTGAATAGGAATATGATCTGTAAATGGGGAATTTTCTGTCGCCATGCTTGACTACGGTAAATGGTTCGATATTGGACCCTGGAGGTATACAGTGGGACATCATCACTGTCTCAAGGTCCTGTGTCGGCGGCACATTCTGACACCATGTACCCAACACGGCCAAGTTGCCAAGTACTTGAGGTCTTAATGCTATGGAGCCACATGAATGCAGTTCAATCAGCCAAGGTGGCAAAGTTTTAGACGCGAAGGAGCGGCTCACGTGTTTAGTTGCAATGAATAAAGCATGCAGTGCAAAAAAATGCCGTTTGATGCATGAACGTAAGAATGCATGCAAATAATGTATGTGTGTGTGTGTGTCCATAAGTATGTATGTACCTATGTAATGTCATATAATGTAATTTCATGTACTTGCAATGGTGATGTGAACATGGCGCAAAGCAGAGTAGAGTAGAGTAGGATCTGAGCTTGAAACCGTCAAGCGAGCTTTGAGACCTCGCACCTTGCAGATAACTGTGCAGGATGCAGGGGGCATGGCACAAGTGGTTAACCTTGAAGGCTCAAATTGGAGGTATACCTCAGCCTGTTTTCCGCTATGAAAATACTATAAGCAATTCTTGTCGCTTGTGCTGTTGCCCTTGTATGGACATGGACATATCCCAGCATGTAATGATGTTTGGCAGCCCACCGGAACATGAATTATTCCAAAGACATACCTTGGGCCTTGCGGTGTCCGGCATTCTTTAACCTGCGTGTCAAGTTCACCCAGCGCAGGTGTCCACGAAGGCGAGCCTCACCACGCATGCGCACAGATTGACGCTCCAGATCTTGTCGACGGCGTGCAAATGCAGACAGTGCCTGGAGAGGTGAAGATGAGGAAACAAGGATGCTGGTTACAATGGTTGCAATGGTCCAATGCTTCCTAAAATAGAGTTCAGAAATTGATCAGAAACTTGGGGACGCCTTGAAACATTACGCAAAAAGGACCAGTAAGGACCAGCCAAAACCAGAAATGCCGAGGAGACACATCCCTCGGGCGCCTCTTCCTTCACCTTCAGCTGGCTCTCTGCCGTACGCAAGGCTGCCCTTGCCTCTCGGACGTCATGTTCTTCTGTTCATTTTTTGGGGGTCCTATGATCATCAAGCAGATCGCGAAAGGGATACCACCATCCCAGGAAGGCCTTCTGCTGTACTGCCCTCTGCTCGTCACGCTCACTGGTGAGGCCCTATGGCAAAAGACAGATCTGCACAATGCATCTTCAGAACGAAAAAGACAACCTGCTGGACAACACAGAAAATTGTCAGCATCAAGCTGTAAGGTGAGGCCTTTGTACCGTTGAAACATCTTATTCATCTTCCAATGATTTCAGACCATTTAGCCATAAGCATTGCGGAAGCAGTGCAAGGCAACAGTCACCGATCCGCCTCCACTTGAGACTCCAGCGCCTTGCGTTCCTCCAGGCGCTGCAAAAGCAGTGCCTGCTGCACTTCCACCTGGCGTGAAGGTTTTTTCATGAATCCATCAGAATCCGTGAAACATAGACCGTTTTTGTCACTCCGAAAAACTCAAAAAAATACTCCGAAAATCAGAAACCACCAGAAGCCATCAAAAGCCCTTTCGTCTGCGAGTGTCTAGTGAGTCTAGTGTGATTGCCGTGTCACACACGGCGCGTTCTGCACTTACAATCCAGGTTGGTATTCGGGATCCTCTCGCTGCTTTGCAAACAACTTTATGCTCGAAATCATACTATCCGTCAAAAATCGAAAATGACGATCAAATACCAATCTCCAAAACTTCCTCCAGCCTGCTCACGGAGCCGATCTGTCTGCAATTGCAGCACCCGTAGCCTGGAGATCTGCTTATTTTATAGCATCCTTGATAAGTGTTGAATGAATACATTTACTGCTTGTCCAAGCCAGCAGTTTCCAGGCAAAATCAGAGACACGTTCCACCCAAACCCGTTCAGATTTGAGGGCTGGCAGTAAAATGAGATTTCGCCAGCAGTCTCAAAACAATCCATTAGACTGGCAGTATGCTGGTGTCTTCCACCCTATACCATGAAGTGTTGTGAAGGTATGTTCAAATAGCCCTTCTCATCAACCTCACTCCGGACATGGGAACAGACTTAAAGCTCACCCTTCAGTTGCCTCTCTGCTGCCAAGGCTGTTTGCTTGTCAGACTCCTGGGAAAGGCAGGGGAACTGTTGCAACATGTTCCAAATTGACTGTTCGCACAGTGGCAGACTCCATGGCCAAGGCAAATCACCAGGAGGAAAATCTACTGCACTTTGCTACATCCCAAGGCCCAAGCCTTTTCAACCTACCATCTTTCAAAACTGCTCTGCTCAAAAACAGCTCAGGCTCACAGTTCCTCCTCCTCTTCCGCCTAGACACGCAGCAGTTGCGTCTTGCAAAAACTTTTGTTGTAAAGCAACTGCAAAATGATCTCGTCTTTCAGATTTTCAGTCTGTCTCATCCAATTACTGGGGAAAGCACGGGAAGCACAGCCAACAACTCCTGCAGCAAGAACTCATCACTCCGTTCACCCCACCAAACTGACAGGGAGAACCCAACAATAAATGAGCCAAAAAATGCTCGGGATGTCACATGGTAAACCCTGGCCCTTTGATTCCAAATATCTCGAGGAGAGTATCTCACAGTGTTTCAGACAGAGAGGGTTCCATACTCCTGCGGAAAAACAAGACTTCTGTATCTTCCATGATTGTATGATATTGTATGATTCATGAATTCCACCTTAGTTCCTATATGTTCCTATTCCAATTGCACCACTTTTTAGCCAGCGATCGGCCGCAGAGCGGGTGCACCGAGCGGACCGGGTCCTGCAGACGAAGTTCTCGATCTTTCAGCTCTTGGCGACTTTCCTCTGCAGCCTGAAAAACAAAAAAAGGTCTTAAATACAGATGCAACTGTCTATATGTATACTGTATATAAATCTGTATATCTATATGTATATTATATGATATTACTAATATATTACTATCTAAATCTATGTATTATATCACAATATATTACACGCAATAGATCGTTAGAAAGACACATCGATACACAGATAGAAAGATAGAGCGGCAGATCGATAGATAAACAGACATATAGTGACATATAGACTCAATTAGACTCATATAGATAGAAAGATAGACAAGGAGGTAAAAAGCAAAGATCACAGAGAAAGATAGACAAATATCTCAGATATCCTACCGTTTTTTTCAATCCACCGCTTTGACGCTCCACCTTGGCCCAGCTGCTAGCAGCAGACCGGAGCTGGAGAAGCTCAGCTTGTGAACACCTCAATGGAAACCGGAAATCACCAAAACGGGTGCGATTTCATCAACAGATTGGGATGAAAATCAATCATGAACCATCAGAATCTGTGATCGTTATATCACTTCTATCTTCCAAAAATGCTGAAATCATACACAGATGTTGATTTTTCGTCAAGCCATGTTTGGGCCATGTTGAGCTCCAGGAGTTTTCTCCAAGAACAGTTGGTCGAGCGGCTCCACGTCTTCCTTGCTGACTTCCAACTTCATGCGCAGAGCCTCCACCTTAACACCACATCAACTGATGAAATTGCGCAACATGTTGTACTTGGAGGTGTTGGAAACCAAATGTAAATGCCACACCAGTATGGTTCAATGGCAAAATGAACATCTAAACTCTAGGCATTTCTGCTCTCATTGTTAGCAGTCTGTGCAAACGCCGTTGGCTGTTGACGGACTGAAGCTACTGAGGCTATTAAGGCTGTTGAGGCCTTGGCTGCCGCATCCAGAGCCTCCAGCTGGTTGAGAGCCTGCAGTCAAAATCAATCCCGAAGTCATTCAACAAGCGTTCTTTGGCTCAAGAATCAGGTACCAAGCGTCCACAACTTTCATCATGTTTCATAAAATCCTGGTCACAAACCATCTGATTGGAAGTATGAATGTTGAGCCCTAGCCAACTGCCAGGGCCAACAAATCAAGGGCCACAGCCCGCTTTTTGCCTCTTCGGACTCTTGTTCCAGCCGTCTCTCCTGTCCAGGTATACTTCACCAGTTGCGAGGTCGAGCCACAGCTTTGAAAATGTGATCTATGGCTTCTGGAAATGGTTCTCATATTGGAATTGCTCCTCATTGTTTTCAAGTGATTTCTATGGTAATCCCTGTGAATTGATTCGCGCCCATCCCAAAATGTGTCTCACATGTTGGACATATCCCACGCTGTAACAACACCATGGATGAACACACTCCGCCCTCCAGGCATGACCGTTGTATAAATTGAATGAGTCACCAATGGTTCATATCCAGTACTGATAAGAACAACCATAGTGATTGTTTTGACTATGATAATGATACAGTAATTATCATGATAATGATAATGATAATGATAATGGTAGTGATAATCGTAATGGCAATGGTAATGACAATGATCGTCATCGTCATCGTCATCATCATCATCATCATCATCATCATCATCATCATCATCATCATCATAACCATCGTCACCATCGTCATCATCGTCGTCACCATCGTCACCATCGTCACCATCGTCACCATCGTCACCATCGTCACCATCGTCACCATCGTCACCATCGTCACTATCGTCACCATCGTCACCATCGTCACCATCGTCACCATCGTCACCATCATCACCATCGTCACCATCGTCACCATCGTCACCATCGTCACCATCGTCACCACCATCACCACCATCACCACCATCACCATCGTAGTGGCCCAATAATTTTGTCATTGTCTATATGTGTCAGTTGCTCTGTGCCGTCAACTGCAAGCCCGGCACAGCCTCTGGAGTGAAGTCATCCAACTCTTCTTCCGGACCTGCCAAGCAGCAGGATTTGGCGGTTCATGGCCTTTATGAACCATGCGCAGCAAGAGGTATCCTGGCCAAATGGTTTGGCACCTGGCGCATTCCTGGCTGAGTTTCCTCTGTCCTGCAAGAGCGAGAACGAAGCCAAAAAAAAGCCGACAGAGAGAAGAGAAACAACTGCCAACGGAAGAGAAATTGAACTCTTCCACCGGTCTTGTTTCACCCAGTTTTCTGGGTGTGTGGTCTCAGAAAAGATGAAAGGTTAGCATCAACTAGGCACTGGAAACAATTTCCTCGACTCATGAATTCAACTTCATGAACTTGGATCGCTTTCTTCGTTAGGCTTCACACTGTCTTGATCTCTCATGTATCATGCACATGGATGCAAGAAATCGGATCGTCCAAATCTTGGGATGTATCAAAGCCAAAACAATGTGAGCAGAACTTTGGCATACCAATGGGTGGAGGATTCTGTCTATAACATTGTATGACTATAACCATATGTACTGTATATATATATATATACAGCAAAAAAAAACGTTTTTGACAGGGCAGCTTAGAAAAGTAAGTCTTATGCTTCGTGCTGACATGTGGGTTGTCCAGCTCTGGTGGTAGCGGTGGAAGCGGGGGCGCTGGGCCTCAGCAAACGCAGTGATCGTCTGCCGTGAAGTGAAAAAGTTCATGTGTCCAGAGGGGTGTCCATTCGACGACCCGGACCAAATCGAGCTGCAAAAGCCAGAAGGTCCCTGCATTCAGACTCAGTCGACTCCCTGTTGTTTCAAGGAAAAATCACCGGCTAGTCGTTTTAACAAACACGCAAGGACGACGGGCCCTGGCTCGGCAATGCTCCTCGTGTGCCTTGCACGGCCAGTGCACTTTTTTGTTGAAACTATATCATGTTGAGTCAGTTAATGGTGAAAAGGACAAGAAGCAGCTCCAAATGAAGTTTGATCGATCATTAGTGATCAATCATCATCCATCATCACGCTCCTGACGTCTGTGTAAACTCACGCAATTTTAGAAGCGGTTTGGAGAAACATAGGCAAGTATCGATGTTTAGTAGTGTGTAGTCAAAGTTCAATGGCACTAGGTTTTGTGGCTGGAAGAAAACAAGGCTTACTTGAGATCCGAACTTTCGCTTGGAGCTTCGCTTGAACCTACCCACCAGTTGCATCCAGTTGCGACCAAGCACAAGTATATCAAGCAAAACGAAAACTCCGCCACCTTCTGTCACTTATCTGACGTTTCCGCAGGATCTGACTTGTGAACGCACAATGACACGTAATTTTCACGTCAACAAACCTCCCATACCCCAGCTCAACCCATCGGAAAATGACTTGAAAACGGGCAGCACCACCTGGGTTGCTAGGAGACCTTGGAGGTGAAAAAGAGCTGATCGAGAACACCAAACAGCTGTCTGTGAATCATGTGAGTTTCATGTCCTGTCATCGCCTACACTGGCCAGACCTACCCGAAGTGATTTTCAACCATTTCAACCCAATCAATTCCCAAAGTGCCACCAAAATGCTCCTTCTTCTTGGAGGCCTGCAAAGTCAAAGTCCACAGATTTTTCATCATGTTTTTTTCAGCAAAAATCAAAACCCACCTCGTGATCGAAACGCTCTCGCACACCACAAGCACTTGCAGGCCGCCGTCCAACTTGTGAAACGGCCACACGGCTTGGAAAGGCAGAAAGCGGCCGCTTCCGAGGTGCACTTGATGTGCTACCGCTGCTACCACCTCCTAAATGAGGTGGCAAAGGGTTGGGCACCGGACGAAAATGCACATTTGCCGCAGCTGCTGCATCCCCACGGACACCAGTGCTCGGTGCAGCAGATTTGGGACGGTCAGTGGAAGATTGGGACCCTCGCTTTCCAAAGACTTCGCTGCATGCGCTTTGCGGTCTGCGCCTTTCACTCACCTCTTTCGGCTCAGATTGAATTTTCACCAAAAGTTCACGAGCTTCACGGTGGCGTTGCAACAGGGAGAGCTTCGAGGCGTTGGTTTCTTGAGCTTCCACCATTGCATCATGACTCACATTGTTGCTGATGCTGATGTGCAACTTCCAGATCATGTCCCTTTCCGTTTGATAGCAAGGATCCAAATGTGCAATGTGGTGTCTGTGTTTTCCTGGCAAAGCCTGAGTAACCATTTGGAGAATCAATGCAGGTGGAGTTTGCCACTAAGGTCTATTGGTCTCTGGTTATCCATACCTGCCATGTGTTGGCTTCCGAGAGCTAGACCAAGCAGCTGATTTCAAACCAAAAAAAAAGGAATGTTGAATGTGTGTCGTGAGCCGCATGCTGATCAAAGTTCAAACAATTCGTTCATGAAGCAGTGCTATTCGTGCTGGTTTTGTTTTTTTGTGATGGCTGAAATTCATCCAGTGGGTTTTTTTTGGGTCTAGTCCGGGTTATAAAATTGTTCGCAGACAATATTGTGATGCAATTTGTGTAGTATATGTAATGACTTTGATGGAAAATGTGTTGTTCCTGAAGGTTGCAGGAAAATATGAAACCGGTTGTGCAGTACCAGTAAAACCATTTCTCCACAACACAAGCGACCATTTTTTCTGCTCTCTTGAAGCCTTTTCCACGGGAATCGTTTCCCGAGTTTCATCAGTTTCCGTAGCCTTTGCCGCGGGTTTGCCTTCGGGAGCGCTGACCTGGAGTTCCAGAACTTCACTGAAGATGTTGGCATTGTGGCCCAGAATAGCAAAGACCACATCCATGGCACCGATTTTGTCAAGTTCCTCCTTGTCCAAGTAACAAGTGCAAGCAACAATTTCAACTCAACCCGCGTCCATTGTCCAACACCCATCTGATCCTACCATCAATTTCTAAAACAAACATGTTGTCAAAAAAAGTGATGGTCCTTGAAAATGGTGGCCATAGTCCGTGCATCATTGCCGAAGGCGCCGCACCCCCAAGCACCAAGGACCAACGACGAATGTCCATGCCGCAAAGCCATGTGTAGCACTCCTTGAACTTTGCGTTGGATAAAGATCCTTTTTTTCTTTCCAATCTCTGCTAAGTTGGGCATTTCTGCTGCCAGAATGGCTATCCAGAAAGGTTCCTTCAACAAAGGGTAACCATTTCGTCCAGGTCCTCGGAAAACACAAATGTCAGGAGCGTAAATGCCACCCATGGATGGCAAGGGATAATCCTGTTGTTCGAGTGATGGCAACAGGCTTGACCGTCGGCAAATATCTTCCTCTTGTGTTCCCTGCTGGTTACCTTTCACTCCACCTCCCGGATTTGATCCACTAGCAAAGTCCAAAACAACAGGCATACTACCATGTTCTGCCTTCAAAAGTTCAGCTGCCTCCAAGCAATCGCATTGGAGAAGTCTAATCCGGCACGGACTTCGTCCCACTGATGATTCCGTCGCAAAATGTTGCGAAATGTCGTCAAAATCAAATTTCAAAGCATGTTTCGGAGCGACCACCAACCGACGTTTATCGAGTTTTACAGATGCATCTTCGATTTTGTAATGGCCATTTGCTATTATGCGTTTGGTCTCGGTCATGATTGCAGATGGATTTGGTTGGTTCGAGTTCTTCCGGTTGTTCCATGGCATCCGGTGACTTTCGAAAATCACCACCTAGACGTATTAGGGGATTGACCTTGCAGAAACTGCTGTGGAAACTGACGAACGGCATCGCAGCATGGCACAAATTTGCCAACTGTTTAATTTTGTTTCACAAAGTAGTCATGTTGGCATTCATGGTGTTCAAGGAACTGGTTGAATCCACGGTTGTTTCCGGAAATGTTTGGCCTTATTTGTGGTGCCGATTTCGTGGCTCAGTGGAATCACACCATACATTGATTTTTTGAAAAATTTGAGCAGGTTTTCGACAAACTGGTGTTCGGGACAACACCATTGTTCATTCATGACAATCTAATGTGAAGAAAATCGTTCATCACAATGGAAGCAACAACCACACACGGCAGTTACTCGCAACACATGTGCAGAATAGTTTATTTTTAATACCGCACCTGAAAATATCAGATCGCATTGCAACAAATTTCGGTATATTCAATCGTTGGATTTTGTTTGGCATCAAGAAAAAAAACCATTGGACAAACTTTTGCTGGCATTGCCATCAAATTTTCGCATGTTTAGAATTGTGGTGTTATGATGTTGTGGATTCATGTATAAGCTTTGCCAAGGTTGTAAACACAAAATCACCACCGCCTTTTTTGGACAAAAAACACAGCGGCTTTCTAAATTTGAACTGGGAAACCAAATTGCGAAGCGGGCAACAACTGTTTTCAGCCAAAAGGGGCCTGGCAAGTCTCACATGTTGTTCATGTGACAAATGAGTGAAAATGATCAACACACTCTTCTTGATTTGTGCTGTGTCGTCCTTGCCAGTGGCATGCAAAATCTTCGCACTCCTCCTTGGAATGCTGAGCGGAGTTCTGCGTTCCACTGCTTTTGATCTTTCCTTCGCGCTTGCACGGCAATTGTTTCCATGCAATCACTTCCAGAAATCTCTGGTTAAAATTCGTGATGTTCTCATCCTTGAAAAGCCTCATGCATAGCTTGGAATCAATTTGCACTTTGCCATCGACTCTGGCTGATGGCTGTATTCATCAGCTGTTCAAATATCTGACAGATTTTCCTCTGAAAGGTTCCACGCATTTGCTCATTGATACCAGTACCAGTAGTACCGCACAAGGCGGTGGCGGAAGTTTCAAAAATAGGAAACCTATAGGAGAGGTTCGTTGCTGTGACTGATGGATGGCAGAGCGAACNGTACCAGTAGTACCGCACAAGGCGGTGGCGGAAGTTTCAAAAATAGGAAACCTATAGGAGAGGTTCGTTGCTGTGACTGATGGATGGCAGAGCGAACCCGCTGATGGACCGACAAGTGGTTGGAGGCAGCGCAGTGTAGTTGTAATGTAGTGTAGTTGTGGTTGCGGTTGTAGATGTAGTTGTGGTTGTAATTGTAGTTGTAATGCAGTTGTAGTTGTAGTTGTGGTAGTTGTTGGAATTGTTGTAGTTGTTGTAGTTGCTGTAGTTGTTGTAGTTGTAGTTGTCATGGAATTGAAGTTGTAGTTGTAGTTGTTGTAGTTGTAGTTGTCATGTAGGTTGAAATTGTAGTTGAAGTTGTAGTTGTAGTTGTAGCAGTTGTAATTGTACTTGTAGTTGTAGTTGTCATGTAATTGAAGTTGTAGTTGTAGTTGTAGTAGTTGTAGTTGTAGTTGTAGTTGTAGTTGTAGTGAAGTTGAAGTTGTAGTTGAAGTTGTAGTTGTAGTTGTTGTAGTTGTAGTTGGAGTTGTACTTGTACTTGTATTTGTAGTTGTCATGTAGTTGAAGTTGCAGTTGAAGTTGTAGTTGAAGTTGTAGTTGTAGTTCTTGTAGTTGTAGTTGTAGTTGGAGTTGTCATGTAGTTAAAGTTGTAGTTGTAGTTGTAGTTGTTGTAGTTGTAGTTGTAGTTGTAGTTGTAGTTGTAGTTGTAGTGGCTGTTGTGGTGTAGTTGCTGTAGTTGTAGTAGTTGTAGTAGCTGCAGTTATCGTTGTAGTTGTAGTTGTAGTGTAACATTCCGAAACGAAGCAAATCTGCGAGACTTCCCCCATTTTCCAAGTTGACAACATCAAAACCGAAGCAATTCTGCGAGGCTTCCTTCAAAAATGGTAAGTTGAGTGTGCAGCTGACGGCCTCGCACCAATGCGTTTTGCGATTTTTCCGTGCCATGTCTCTAAAGTATTGCGCCTGGCACGAAAACGTGACTCCAGGTCATACGAAGTGCTGCACCTGTCACGAAAAATCATCTTAGCATAGCTAATGATCTGATACTCCAAAATGCAACCTCTCTCAGGAAATCTGCGCCCTGCCCTCCGATCATCTCTGCTGAAGATGCCTCTTGTACTGCGCCTGCCACGAAAAATGCATCTGTGGAAATCCTCTTCAAATGCCCCACGCCTGCCATCGTTNGCCTCTTGTACTGCGCCTGCCACGAAAAATGCATCTGTGGAAATCCTCTTCAAATGCCCCACGCCTGCCATCGTTTTTGAAAATGCTACAAAACCCACATGTTTAGCTCACTATTGACCAGGTGCAGAATCCCTTGCGCCGGCCACACAAAACGACGTCTGGACATCCAAAAGTGCTCCGAGACCCTCAGTTTTTTACGATTTTCACTTCGCGCCACAACGCCGTGCACTTTTTCGACATCTCAACTTCCAAAAGTGCTCCGAGGCTGACAGTTTTTAACACTTTACACTTCCAAATGTGCTTCGCGCCACAACGCCGTGCACTTTTTCGACATCTCAACTTCCAAAAGTGATATCGACAGTTTTTAACACTTTTTACTTCCAAATGTGCTTCGCGCCACAACGCCGTGCACTTTTTCCACATCTCAACTTCCAAAAATCCTCCGGAGCTGACAGTTTCAACACTTTTTACTTCCAAATGTGCTTCGCGCCACAACGCCGTGCACTTTTTCCACATCTTAACTTCCAAAAGTGGTCCGAGCATGAGGTGTTTTGTCACTTTTGACTTCAACATGTGCTTCGCGCCACAACGGCGTGCGATTTTTCATGTCTCGTCTGCCGAGATGTCTCCGCACCCGCCGCTTTAGCGAGCCTCCTTTTCAACCCTCCGGAGCCACAAAACATTGGAAAAACACAGTGTTTCGCGACTTTCCTACCTTTTCGCGCACCTGTATCTTCTCTCTTCTGACGTTCTCATCTTCTGACTTGTCTTCATCTGCTGACCTCTTTCATGGCAGTGCTTTTCTATCTGTCCATATTGTCGGAAGGTTTAGCTTCTAAACTTCCTGCGATGAATTTCTTCAAGCATTTCCAGCATCAAGTTCTGAATGACTGCTGCATCTCGCACGTCACCATCGTCCAAGCAAAGACGTTGTTCCCTGCTCAAAGTTTCCATCATGTCAGTCAGACTTTGGTATCCTGTAGATTTTGTTGTATCAGGTTCCACCTCCATCTCCACATCATCCTCTTCTGACTCACTTTCCTCACCTTGTTGATGCACTGCTCTTGGATCATCTACAGTTGTAATTTCTGCAGATCCAGGTGGTCCAGCGCGCTGTCGGATCAAACGCATGAAATCACCAGAACCCATCGTGCAATGGGCTACCATGTTTGCAGGCTCCAACGTATTCAAATGAATCCATTGGTCCTGTGTCAAGCCTAGACCGTTCCGCAAGAAACCTCCGCTTTCCACCACTGCATAGTGAATCCCTGTAACGTAGTCATGCGTCATACTTGTTTCATTGCTATTCTCAGTGCACTGCTCATTCAAAGTTTCACACTTCATCTCAAGCTGCGTCACTCGAGATTCCACCTGAGTCATGTAGTGGTCCTCATCCGCAACCTGACTCCAACAATTTTCCAGGTCTGCACAATTTTCGAACCACCACACATGCTGTCCATGCAAAACCAAGCCAAAGCAAGCACATGAAAACTACTGTAAACCATAGCCAAAAATTTCCATCATCGCTTGTTGAAACCATCGCCATTGAATCACACATCTCACCATCACCAGAAACTTTTGTTGCATCAAGGCCATGGGAGGTAAAGGGCTCAAGACCCCATACAGCTGCCATGCGTAGCACCGCCTCTGTAAAACGCTTCAACTGCTGTTGTCCACTTTCCCTTGCAGAAATTTCATCATACTCCTCCTGGCCGATTGCATTTCGAGTTTCTGGATCCATAGCCCCTACTTGATTCAACAGCATGAACATCCTGGCCTTTGACAGAGGTTTTGTCCCAATGTCGGAGTAATTCCATTGGGTTGCCACTTGACCAACTTGGAGTCCTGCACCCAAAGCAACCTGCCACTCAAGTGTCGAATCCTTCCAACGCCTTGCTTCGACACCATGATCTCCCCCTTTGAAATGTCGTAATGGCGAACCGGATGCACATGGTGAAGAAACATGAACAAACACTTTTTTGGGATTCCTAAATTGGTTGAGATATTCCAGAGCCCTGAACACACTCGGAGATTCCATATCTTGCATTATTCCCACATAGAGGATTCCCAACCTCTTGGTTTCTTGAGCAATGGACGACCCCCTTTCACAACAAACTTCCACAAAGATCAAATCACGAAAACCCTTAGTCAAGCTCGCAAGCGGCCCGTCAGATCAGAGGCGTTATCCGTACCCTTGAAGGCCCTTGAGGAAACACAATACTAGGAGTCCCCTGTTGACCTGTTCTTTTAACCATTCAAGTTTGATTTCAAGATGCCGGGACTTCCGAAGGATTTCCATATTTCGTAAAAGCTTGAGACTATTTTCACCATCGGAATATATACAGGACACCCGGTATGGCTTTCTGAAAAGAATGGCCAATGGTGGACATGACTCTCCCTAGGAATTTCCCAACAGCAACCATCTCTTGAGCGACTGCCTGGAAAGCATATAGCTCAGCCTCCATGCTAGACAGACTTACCAACTGCTGATGCCTCCTCAAAGTTTTGATGAGGCACCTCCGGTATGTAATGACACCGCCTGTTGCACCTCTACGTCCAGTTGACTTCAAGGGTGCATGAGACGCATCAGAAAAACATTCCAAACGATCTTCTTGGGTCAGCGCCATGGGGTGCGACATCCCATCACGTGGCAGAATCTTTGCAGGGATCCGCAACACAACCCTTTGATGCTCATAAAGATACCTCAAAACGGCCTTAAAGGCTTTCTCAGTGCAGTCAGTGGGCTTCGCTTGTTGGGTCGCCAGCAATCCGATCCGCGGATGTCTTGTCGCGTCAGGGCGTACCAACCAAGCTTCCCAAGGGCAGAACGGAACCAGCTGTAAGCTTCCGGAGTTGCTTCTTTCCCTTCCTGATCTAGCATGGGCGTAATGTCAGGAGCAGTGCGGCTTCCTAACTTCAATCCACAGGCTTGAAAAATGGATTTTAGACAATCGTCCGAGAGTCCTATAAACAGAGCCTTGTCACCTGGTTGACGGAAAATCTGTCGCCCAAAAACTTAAGTTGACCACCCCCACCCTTTGAGGAATTGACAAACCCAGTCTTCTTCAGGACAACTTTCTTCCCAATTACTGACATGACGGTTTCGAAACCCCTCTCAGTTTCAGTCGCAATGAGAATGTCATCAACATGTGACAACAGAAGGCAAATACCCCGGATTTCAACCTTCCAGTAAACAAGCATGGCTCCAATTCCAATTGCAATTCTGAGACAATTTCGGAAAGAAACACCACCCATTCTTGAGAAGCCGATCTCAATCCATTCAGAGCCTTAAACAGGTGCAACTAGCGCGGCTGTCCCTGAAGGTCACTTGTAGATAAAGGCATCTTTGCGGCAACGTCTCTTTTTCTTAGGGGGTGGCCATAAAGCTGCTGTGACATCTGCACCACCTAAGACGATAAAGCAACACCTAACAAGGGCTTTAGCGCATCAGCTGAAGGTGTCGGCGAACCGATGCCCACTACTCTTGCCGAGTCCTGATTCTCCGCGGTGTCCTTTACAACAATACGGCATCTGGTGATTCCCCCGCCTTTATCAGTGGTTACCTACCGGGTAGGGACAATCTTTCAAGATTTGTCCAACCCTTTGGCTTCCAATTCTTGCAGATTACATAATTCACCAGTTCCCAAGTCCGACAGGTTCTGAATTTCTTTCTTCATGCCCACGCGTGCTTTCCCCGGACAACTCTTTCAAGGTAGTGTCATCAATCGCACTTTCAATTTTCCAAATACAAACATGATGATGCCCAAAAGATACAACCACACTAGTAATTTGTTGCAGACCAAATCGAAAACAGTGGCAGGTCACGCCAGTAGACCTTACTATGGGTGAGTCCAGTTTTTCTTTACCATCTCGATGGCTTTACAGGCGCTGGCTAGGATGGTTTCGTGTTCTTCCATCCACTTTTGGATTTTTCCAAATCCTGTCCTTCGGAAAGCATATTGACCGGTTCCGAAGAAGATGGACCTGTCACCAACCCTGATCTTTCGAGGTTTGATGTGCAAAAACTGAGCTAAAACGCGATTCCCAAGTGTTCTGACGTCTACCGAACAACTCTTTCGGCAGTGCGTCGCCCTTCTCTACTGGCAGTACGTCGCCAGTCTTTCCTAGCAGTACGTCACGAGTCGACGTTTTGTGCGAGAGCTTGAAAAGCGCCTGTTCGCGCAATGGGAGGCAGCGTCAGCTTCCTGCAGCGACCTGGACAAGTGAGACCAGGGTTTTAGACTTCCAAAATTTTGTTATTTGGCAGACCGCTCGGCCTTCATCAACATACTTTTGCACACTTCCGAAACCATTTTGACAAGATTAGGGTTTCCGGGTTGAAAAAAATTTGGCAGATCATTTATTGTTTGGCAGCCCTCAATGCTTTGCCAACAACAGACTTTTTGCACTTTCTGTGACCGGACCCAGCAGTGGTTTCGGGCTTCAAAGCAGCAGTAGTAGCAGTAGTGGCAGTAGTGGCAGTAGTAGCAGTAGTAGCAGCACTAGTAGTAGTAGTAGTAGTAGTAGTAGTAGTAGTAGTAGTAGTAGTAGTAGTAGTAGTAGTAGTAGTAGTAGTAGTAGTAGTAGTAGTAATGGTGGTGCTAGTGGTAGTAATGGTGGTGCTAGTGGTAGTAGTAGTGGTGGTAGTAGTAATAGTAGTAGTAGTAGTAGTAGTAGTAGTAGTACTACTAGTAGCAATAGTAGCAGCAGTAGTAGTAGCAGCAGTAGCAGTAGCAGCAACAGTAGCAAGTAGTAGCAATAATAAAGTTTCCTTTCCCATTTGTTGGGTTCAGAAAGCAAGTAATAATAATAGTTGTAATAATATGGTAGTCGAAGGAAGTTTAGAAGTGAAACTTCCGACAATATGGACAGTTGAAAAGCAGAGGTGAGAAAAGTCAGAAGTGAGAAGATCAGAGATGAGAAAGTCAGAAGAGAGAAGATAAGAGATGAGAAAGTCAGAAGAGAAGAGATGCACGTGCGCGAAAAGGTAGGAAAGTCGCGAAACACTGTGTTTTTCC
>BGPT01000620.1:412989-426662 GCA_003297045.1 Symbiodinium sp. clade C Y103 | reverse complement strand
ATGAATTAACTCCAGAGTTTAGACACTGTTTTCTGTCAAGAAGCAGCACCAAAGAACTTCAAAGAAAATCCTTTCAAACTCTAGAAAGCAGACGCTTCCCTGGGTCCTCTTATGCGGAGCTGCTCAACCCTGGCTAATTGAATGTTCGCGCACAGCGACCACGCCGACACGCGGTGACCCGCAAATGGCGATGTCACGCAGCGTGCGGATTGAAGGGTGTTGGCTGGCGCGGACCTGCTGCATGTTTTTTGAACGTTCCAAGTTGCATTTTTTTGTTTTCCCCAAAGGACCAGAAAGTGTCCTTGGAAAAAAATGCTTCAAATTCGTCGAGCGCAAGCGGAGTCTTGCCGCTGCCGCGAAAAGACAGCGGCTTCGTTGTAAAGTTGGATCTCGTCTGACTTGGGTGATTCGCATAGGCCCAGGACAGATGGGGACCCACACAATAGCAGAGGTTCTTGTACCCAGAGCCACCAAGCGACCAACGAGAAAGATGTATAACCATGTAACTGTGAAATCACATCAGATTTTTGACCTGGGTATAAAGGACCGCTGGTAGAGGAGTTTGAGCTCAAACTGCACGACCAAGCGTTCAAAAAAGTTGCTGATGGCAAGCTGGAAAAATGAACCTTTGGGGCAGATTATTGTACCGCATACAGGGGATATGTGCTATTCTCATACCTGAAAGCTGCCGAGAGTTGGCTTCTGACTCACTTGGTACAGCAGCCACTGTGTCACAAGTGGGTTGGGTGAAGGGTATGCAAGATGGATAGGGTAGAGTGGTAGCTATGTCCTGCTTAAACCTCCACCAGGCTTGGGTTTGGCCAGTGCATGGAACGAGAGGACTGCCACGGGATTAAGGTCAGCGCAGTCAGCTGCATCTGGGTTGTATTCGCATGGCAAGCTTCGTAGCTTCTGCCGGATGTGACGACTCAAATGATAGGCTCGCCCAACTGGATGTTTCAATCTATTTCAATGTCTTTCAATATCTTTCAATATCAAACATGGAACCGATCTTTCAAGATCTTTCATTCGATGTTTCAATATTGCAAACAAAAGCCAACTTGGATGAACTATGTGGTTCTTGAGAACATTGGCTTCCACGGTCGTGGCTGCGTTTGTGTTTGCATCCCTTTTTCCCGTAGCGCCGTAGCCCTTTCTGCTGAAAGCCCGTCCTTCACGAAGCTAGAATAAGCTCCTTGCTCCACTTTCTGCACAGCCATGTTTGACGGAGAGTCGAGCGTACCTTGGCGGACACCGACTCCTCGGTAGCCCCCAGTAGCGCTTTGAAGATGGCTCAATTCTAGCGCCCCTGTTGGGAAAAGATCCTTTAACATCCTCAGCGAGTTTATGTTGTGAGACTTGGCTTTGACCAAAAATGAGAGGACACGTCCATCATCGGGTGACAAAGACAGGTGTATACAGGTGGACAATTCCACCGAAGATTTTCACCGCAAGGCAGCTTGGGCCGCCACGGGTGATGTGGTGATCAGCAAAACCTTCCTTGATGTCCGAGTGGATGCTACTGGGCGAAAACTTTGCCAGAAAAGTTGATCCAAAAAAGGGGAAGATTTCCGGTGGAACACATGATATCTCCTATACACAGATAGTTATTATAGCTATCATAGTTGTTATATAGTTGTTATAGTATATTATAGTTCTTACACTTCTTATAGTTACCATAGTTACTAGAGCCATCCCAATAGGACACCTCATGGACGTCCAGAAACCAGTGCATTCTTGTTGAACATCCTATGATCCAGTGGTCCGCCCGAAATCTGAGGATGCCAAAAGCTTGGCACGTACGAATTCTTGGCCATGCTTCCAGCCACCCCAGGTCGAGGCGCTGACAGGGAGATGGAGCCCGGGAGAGTTTTCATGATTTTTCTGGAGACTTTTGGGTTTTCAGATGTTTTCAGAGATTGTCAGATAGGTTGCAGCAACGAAGGGTGAACAATCATCCCCTCTTGCGGCTAAACCCTGGCCACGGCGACGCAGCAGCGGAGGCTTTCAAAGTGACAGACCTTCAAGCGCTGAAGAGCGTGTGGTTTGAGGATTTGCCCGATGGGTTTGTCCGAGATTTTTGGGACAAACCAAACGGCTTAGAAATGGTTAGGAATCTAATTTTGCCCATCAAAATAGGTATATTTTGGGGGTTTACTCTATTCTCAGACACTCACATAGATCTGTTTTGAGCTTATGGAACCATAGGGAAGCCAGTTGGCCAAGCTTGGCGCAGGAGCAGAAGGAGAAGTCTCAGTGACTGGAAGTCAACTGGTTTTCGGAAGCCAACAGTCTTTCAATGTTTTTCAAGGTCCCAACAGTGTGTCAGGAATTGGTCTCAGGTTTTTCCTGAATCCATGGATGCTTATTTTATCCTAATTTTTTGAAATGAATGGGGTCGTTTGGCAAACGTCCTGATTTTTGCTGGACATCATCACACCATGGCATGGCCGAGGGCCAAGAAGGAAGCCTCGCACCGAGAGGGCCGGTGCTTTCCATGCCTTTTCTTCACCCGCAAAGGATGGCCGAAGCGGTTCCCTCATTCACCGAATCGGTTCCCTTCGGTTCCCCACGGGCTATGGTAGTTTGACTTGATTTAACATCCGTCAAAACCCATGATGACCATTGGTTTTTTCTATGCGCACAAAATGTTGGCTCTAGCCCGCTTCATAGGGGTCATCATCTCATTTTGGGTCGTTGACTAGCTGGCGGACACCCATTTTTTCAACGCGTGTTGGTGTCTGTTGGCTGTATTCTATTTTTTACTCCATCCCCATTCTAGCTGGGCAATGTCCGCATGCCATTCCATGCCACCATCTACAGCTGGCTGCATCTTTTCCTTCATTCGGGTTGAAGCATTCCCGGGATTCGCTAGCTGGATGCGCACCATGGTTCAGAGCGGACACAGAAATATTCTCTGGGCAA
The DNA here is from genome assembly GCA_003297045.1 of Symbiodinium sp. clade C Y103. Lineage (NCBI taxonomy): Eukaryota > Dinophyceae > Suessiales > Symbiodiniaceae > Cladocopium > Cladocopium sp. clade C. The sequence goes on along the minus strand of BGPT01000620.1, from coordinate 423,737 downwards.
ACTATTGGGCTGCCGACTGCATTGGTTCGAATTCCCCCCCACATGTCATTGGTTATGTACCTGTCCTACACTAACCATCAAATTGACCGAGAGTTGAAGAGTTTTAGGTGCCTGAATGTTTCAGTGCGCGAAATGTCCCTCTTGAACTTCACCCAACGATTTGGGTAAATTCATGAAATCCAACCACCATCTTCAGTTGTGATGTTTTGAATGTTTGAAATCCACTGAGATCCCACAAGCAATTCTGAAATCACCATCAACCGCATCGGGTTAAACTGCCCTGGTGCTGGGCACCTTCCTGGTTTTCGTCCAGGAGACGGCTGTCGCCAAGGGGACAGCTGTACCCATTGCCACATTTGCACTATTGGCGAAGCACGCCGCAGGCGAGGGCGTGGTGAGGACGTGGTAAAGACGTGGGGTTTAGTCATGTTTCATGGGTGGCCTGAAAGATGTCATGGTAACACACAAGCATTTCTCTCTCTCTCTCTCTGTCTATTCTATCTATCTCTCTACAATTCTGTATTCAGTACATGTACATATATATATATATATGCATACAAATGATATGTGCAAAGTGATTGTACACAAAGTGATGGTATACGACTAAGTATGCTGTTCATATTCCTAGCTATGGATGGTAGATATCCTCGGCCAGTGCTACTAGCTGGACCAAGTGGCCAAAGATAGTCCGCAAAAACATCCACACTTACAACATACCATATGTACATTGTGCATATTTGTATAGACATATCTCTATCTATTTGTCTCGATATGTATATATATATATGTCTCGATATATACATACATACATACATACATGCATGCATGCATGCATACACATACATATACATATACACATACACATACATATACATATACATATACATACATATACATATACATACATATACATACATATACATACATATACATATACATACATATACATACATATACATATACATACATATAAACATACATACATATACATACATATACATACATATACATACATATGTATATATATATATACATATACATATACATACATATACAAACACATACAAACACATACATATACACATACATAGACATATACATATACATATACATACACATACACATACATATACAAACACATACATATACATATACATATACATATACATATACATATACATATACATACACACACACATACAACATACATACATACATACATACATACATACATACATACATACATACATACATACATACATACATACATACATAGATACATACATAGATACATAGATACATAGATACATACATACAGACATACAGACATACAGACATACAGACATACAGACATACATACATACATACATACATACATACATACATACATACATATGGACATACATATGGACATATAATATACATATGTATATATATATATATATGAATTATACATTCTTGCAAACCTATTAGCAACAGGCATGATTGATGCATTCTATGGGCTTATGGCCTCCCTGGATTTTCTTTGATAGGTTTATCTTTTCCTTGGATGTTCTTTTCATTTCTTTTCCGTTGTTTACCCCTTGGTGGCATTCACTCAGTGTCAGGGACATTATTGCAGGATCAAAGGAAACCAAAGGAAATCAAAGGAAACCAAAGGAAACCCATAGAATCCACCNGTGGCATTCACTCAGTGTCAGGGACATTATTGCAGGATCAAAGGAAACCAAAGGAAATCAAAGGAAACCAAAGGAAACCCATAGAATCCACCCAGCCCCGAACCAAAGGAAACCAAAGGAAACCAAAGGAAACCAAAGGAAACCAAAGGAAACCAAAGGAAACCAAAGGAAACCAAAGGAAAACCATAGAATCCACCCAGCCCGAAACCAAAGGAAACCAAAGGAAATCAAAGGAAACCAAAGGAAATCAAAGGAAATCAAAGGAAACCAAAGGAAATGAAAGGAAATCAAAGGAAATCAAAGGAAACCAAAGGAAACCAAAGGAAACCAAAGGAAATCTGAGGAAACATGAGATAATCCAAAGAAGAACACTGATTTTGCTAGTTCCTTGGTGTTTCTTGTTGTTGTTCTTTTGGTCTCCGCCCACAATTAAAAACCATATTTTAGTGTAACCTATGCATTGAAAAGGCTGACACTGCTAGCTTTGGCCCATACCTTGGTGGAAATGTAGAGTATCTCAACAACATCTGTCTTAAAGAAAACAGACTTGTACTGATAGGAAAACAAAGAAAACAAAAGATCACAGAAGAAAACAAGAGGTTTTCAAAGGAAAGGGCAGGNAAACAGACTTGTACTGATAGGAAAACAAAGAAAACAAAAGATCACAGAAGAAAACAAGAGGTTTTCAAAGGAAAGGGCAGGGTGATCAAAGGAAAACATTGGATCATCAAAGGTAGCCCGCTGTGAAGAATTCATGTTCCAGTGATGTTGCTAAAGAGTTCCCATGATACATGTACGTATGAATTATATGTATACACAAACATACACAACGTTTTTCCTGGGTCGTTCATTTCCCGCAGTTTTGACCGTCGGTGCTTCACGTCAAGCCGAGGCGCAACCGCATCTCCCTCGAGATGCGCAAGGCGAAGCGTCAAGCGCGGAAGATGGATGTGGAAGCATGAGGTGCTTCTTGGTGCACTTTTGCTGCTGATGGTGACTACCTGTTTCTAGATGAAAAACCCAAGGAATTTGTGGCTTTTTTTGTGATGGATAAGACTGATGGTAGTTGAAGCAATGGGATTGAATGGAGATAATCATGAGCATTGAGTGGGGATTTACCCAATGCATATGGGAATCTAATTCAATACATCCTCTGGTAGTCCAACATAACCATGGAAAACGGCACTGTTTACTTGGTAAATCATCTACAAACGGGTCATTTTCCATGTTTGTGTGAAATTACCAGAGGGCAAACAAACGGCAATCTCACCAAGTATATAGGGATGTAAGGTAAAGTCCAACTCAAGTGCAGGGTCTCAGGAAACAAATATCATAAGCAGCCAAACAGAGGATTTGGCCAAATTGACCCGCGAACAACTCGGGATTTCACCAACAAAGACAGGGGGATTTCATTCAAACACTGGAAGATAGCAGGGTTGCAATCACTGCAGGATTGCCATAGCTATCATGAGGAATCTCAACAGAACGGCCATGTATTCTATGATATGATATTGTCATTGTAAGATAAAATGTGATTTGCCATTGGCAAACAAGTGGATTGTTGGCAGGACCCCCCCCCCACACCTTTGTGAACCACATGTTTTAAACTTAGATCACATGGTTCACAATGTTACTGTCTCATTGTTTGTAGGCTTAGTGGAGTATTTCCATGTTAGGGTGACCCCCCATCCCAAAACAAAAAAAAAACAGAAACAAATTTCGCGCCCGCAGGCTGCAAATTCTGCAGGTGTTTGAATTCACCGATGCTTGCTTGATTTAGTGTGGCAATCAAGGTGTGACACCCGTTTCGCTGGTTCTCTACTCATAATATCTCATCATTGTCAGTTGCAACCCATTGTATCATTTGATGCCTTCCCCTAGCTGTGCTTCATATCGACGTGCCAAGCCATTCTATGCACTGCCATGCTCTGGGTGATTTTGCAAGTTTTTTCAATATTTTTCTCTTTTTTGGGAAGCCTTTGTCTTGTCCGTCCAGAACTCATTCAGATAGTTGGATGGTCTTTATCGTCACCTTTCCATCTCCATGAATCTTCGTCAACTCTGGTCTTTGTCTTGAACTTTGCTTCATTTGCTCGTTCATCACAGATCCAGTCGGGGTGTCACAACTCGCCTTTCCTAGGCTTTGTGTCCACAAACGCAGAGGCTGCCGGCAGAGTCCGAGCGGCTTTGGCGGGTTGCAGAGCGCCATAGGCCCTTTGGTGGCCCCTTGATGGACCCACCAGAGGCCGGTCGAGTCAATGGGCTGGGCTGAGTTGGTGATTTCTAGGACCAATGTGATTTCTGGTGGGTTTGCATGCTTTACCAAAACTGACCAGTTTGAAGAGTTGCAAAACTGGTGAGAAAAATGTCAAACAACATGTTGGGAGGTTCCTTAAAAGCGGTCATCATCTCCCCCAGCAAGTCATCCATTGCATTCATCGTTTCTGGTGGGCTTCGTTTGCCATGGGAGGTACACAGATATGCATGCTGGAGGCGGTATTTGCCGTGACACCTGTCAAATTTGCACGGCCAGAAAGCGTACATTCTTGGCATTTCCTCGGCTATTTTTCATCCTTCCATAATTTGGTTTGAAGCGGGAGCACAGTCGGCGAGAGCTGGCTCAGAGAGCAGACTCTTCGCGATTGCGACAAGATTAGAGTTATTGACACACTTACACTCAAGCTCATTGGATTTGCATTGTATTGTTAATGAATGTTTTTAATGTCTATTCACATTTTGCTCTCTCTGTGCTCCTGATTTTTGTTGACTTCCAGCTGAATCGTAGAGCACCTGGCAGAGTGGCAGAGGAGTCACTGGAAAACTATATCAAATATGAGAAATACCAGGCAAGCTTTGAAATCATTATGTTCACCAGAAAATTATCAAACGTGTGGGAAACTTGTGAATCCCAGACAAGCTTCCTGTCCACTCGAAGATCTCGAAGCTGGTAAATCTTGATACATATGCATCATATGCTAGCACTGAAGGGATCGGGTGGCCTTACAGAGTGGCCCTTTTGGATCCTGTGAAAGCACAACTTACCAGAGCTTCGAAATGGACGTGTTTGTATGTGTTTGTATCATCATGTATAATTACCTGCATCTATCTATGTATATAGTTATGTATAATATATATATATATATATATTATAGATACGTCAAGAGCAACTGATCTGGTTTTCATTGAAGAACTGCAACTTATTTGGGCTTTTTGGATCAAATCCATCTTTCCAGCTTCAAGGGATGATTCTTGGAAGATGTGGATGGCCCTGGATCCACTTGCCAGAAGAAGCCCGCGATTCGCGGTTTCAAGGGACTGGGGTCGGGATGGTGTTGTCCCATTCCCCCCGTGGGGTGTGGCGAGAAATCAGCCATCGCCTGAAATTTACAGCACGACCCCGTCGAGTTCGGCGCCCTGGCAACGGAGGAGCTCCGGCAGGGTGCAGATTTCGTTTCAGCGCCCGGGCATTTTTAAAATGGATAAGACAAACTATGCATTACAAAGTATTTGATGATTAGAATTCTGTGGGGATGGGTGAGGCCTCATTTTTGGAAAAGCCCGTATTTTGGAAGAAAAGCGTGCGGCTTTTATGATTTTTAAATCACGCACGCAGCATGCAAGCATCCCAAAATGCCATCGCAAATGGGAAGCACGGTACGGTCTGCCGCCTTTTTTTATTGAGGAAGGCTGGCTGGAGGCTGGCACAGGGCAGCTGACTGTTTTTGTTGGCTTCTCGGAGCGCTGCTGAGCCGATGAACTGTTCAGGAGCCTGAACAACTATAGGTTGCGTCGGTTGCGTAATTATTTCGCAGTTGTTCGCAACGTTGGGATACAAGGGACTGAATTGCATCTTGCCATGAGTCATTGAAGCGTTGAGCTCCGTGGTTTTGGCTCCTCTGAAGCCCCTGTGCACGGAATTTTGGGTCGAAACTGCACAACATGCAGATGGACGGATGGCCCATTGTCTTGAGCGCCGAGCGCCAAGATGCAAATGAAAAGGGCTGCAAAGGCTGGGGAAAGGGAGGCTGGACTGAAGTATGGCGAATCCAGATCTAGTAGATATAGTAGATCTACGTAGATCTAGTATCTAGTCCAGATCTGAAATCAGAATCAAGTCCTCCCAAACGTTGGGATGTGTGTGAGCTCTGCTAGCAATTTGGCTCGGGCAAGCATTGATTTTGCTGCGTAGGTGCCATTCCATCCACCTCCATGGCCCAGCCTCGATCGGAGGTCAGCTGCCATGACGATGCCTTGCTATGCCTTGCCACCTCATTCCATCTATTCTCTTTGTTGATTTGTGAGAAGGCGATGACCAAAAGCGCATCATCCTCCCACATCCTGCCCTGACAGGAAGCTGAAACTTATTTCCTCCCTATTGTGAAGAACACGTTTATTGACCTGGAGCAGGTGAGGGCACTGCCGTCAGATGCTTTGCTTCGACCCTACTTGTGATCCGCCCAAATTGGATGACTTATCCTTACCCGACAGAGAAACAGGGCAACGGAAACTGTATCATCCTGGCAGGTCAGTGATGGGAGGCAGCGCCTGCGAAGATGCCTGTCGGAGCCGGCGTGGTATTCAACGCCGCTGGGCAGGTTTCATGGTGGTAGAAGTAGCATGATTTACGCAACAAATTGATTCGTTTAACAGCATCCCAGAGCGAGGTTTTACTCCATGATAATGCAACCTGACAAAAATCCACCACTTCAATGAAGTTCCCACCAAAAACAACACATGCAAGTTCTCCCCTATCCGACTCAGAGACTACAACTGTGATGGAATGTGATATTCCAGAACTACTAGGCATTTACAAAGTCACAAAATTGAGTTTGGATCCATTTTTTTACTGGTTGAATCCTCATTTGAGTTGATGTTTTTCTTTGATTTACCATGTGTGCTTCATGCCCAACTGACGCTTCGAGTTATAAGAACTTACCATGGGATCCCATCACCACAGGTGCGTAGAATCTGGTTCAGAGGACGCAGGGTGTGATGAGGAATTTCCAGCTGGTGGGTTAGATTAGATCACCAGAGGGGAGTGCCAAACAACTGAAACCTGAGGGCTAGGGGTTTTGGAATTCTGGCCCATACCCAATGGATCCACTTGGCACGCGCTGAGAACTTGATTTTGCAAGTCAACAGTTTTTGTCGTTTTTTCTTTATCATTGGTGCAAATAAAGTCTTCTCGCGTGATGCCATGAATGTTTCGCCAATGAGAAGGCCGGATAGGTGATACATGGTCATGGCAATTCATGAGTATAGCTGGTTACGCCGTGCATAAAACTTCCTTGTGTTCCACTGATTATATCCAAAGATTCCCCATTGTTGTTGTTGAATCCCTCAAACCCAAGCCAGTTTTGCAGGAGGGAGATGCTGAAAGTCAACCCTTTGAACTGGCCGATCAGGTGGGGCGGTGGTGGGGCGTGCAGCTCGCCCTGAGCTGCAGCCACTGAGGCGGACGACTCTCCGAATCAAACGATCCAAGCTTGGGGCCATCAACATGGCCATCAAGAGGTGCTTCCCTCAGGAGAGATTGATCTGATGTCGCCGATGTCCATCGATTTCAAGATTTTCACTCTGCTTTCAAACTGTGGATCAGAATATTTGGACATGTCCGTCCATATTTTCCATGAAATGGATGTTGACTGTTTTCCCCATCAACCTTTATCAACTTTTTTTGCTTAGTGGATCGATTGCCCCCCTTTCCCACTGGATCTCAGGCTCTGGGCAGCCCCGGAACGATGGTTGTTGTGCGTCAAGACGCCTGCAGTTCCAACGATCCGGCGCTGGTGCCAGCTCTCCAGGTGGAGACGGCTTCAGAGTTTGGGGCACCCAGCACAGCGGCGTGCCGCAGGGATAGGTTGGTAGATGACTTCGTGGAATTTCGTCTGGATTTCATGGGGTTTCACATGATTTCACCAAAGTTGAGAACTTCAACAATGAATAATGGATATGATATGGCTGTTCACTTGAATATTTGATAAGATTGGTGGGGGAATTGTTAATGGATTCGTATTCATGGCATGAGTATTGGGGTTATCGTCCGTAAGCGCTTGGACGAATCCCCAAGGTCTGCAGGTGATCTTCCAGGTCAAGAGGATTTGGAGGAGCCGGAGGTCAGCCAGCCATGGTTTGATCTGGGGGATTTGATTATGAATTAATTAGTTATTTCGATTTATTGGAGTTGCTTCGTGACCTGTACCGCCCGCACCCAGAGAATAGGACAGAGAGGAAAGGAGCGGGCTCGTGGCAGCTGGGGTAAAACTTGGCCGTCCGTGGCCTAAGTTGGGCCGAACACGAGCCAACTTGGGCCAAACTTTGGCCTAACTTGCACCGAACTCAGGCCAGTTGTCTCCACCTTGGGCCCAACTTGAGCCCAATTGGGGTGCAACATGGCGCAAGTTGGCACGTTTGGAGGGAAGACTTGGTACTGTGTGGGGGCATCTGGCGCCGAAGTTGGGCCCAAAACAGGGCCAATGTGGGGAACACGGCCCACAGCGAAGCCAAGAGTAGTCTTCAGCGTGTTGCATTGAATCCGCAAAAATGGCCAAACAAGCCCAGTTCCGCTATCTTGGACCCAATGAGCCGAAGTTGGCGCCAATTGGGCATGCTGGGCTGAAGTTGGGCCCAAAATTGAAGCCATGTGACGCGCATGGAGGTCCAACTTGGGGCCAAGTTGCACCATGTTGGAGCCGAGTTGGGCCGAAGTTGACGCCAAGTGGGTCCCAGTTGAGTTTCGGCCTTGTTGGCCAAAGTTGACCCCAAATGGAGCCGATGTTGCGGGCATGTTGGATTGAAACGGCGCATTGGGACGATTTTATGCCGATCTGCAGAATGTGCAAATTACATCACAGTACCACAGTGACGCGCACTTTTTGGCGGAGTGTCGATCTTGAAAATGCCTCCCCAGCTGAAGCTGTACCAGTGGAACAGATCGATCCATTCGTCGCCCTCGCTGCTAAAACTACCACACCTCAGCACCTCCGGTGCAGGCGGATTTGGATTTAGATTGATTTCCCCATCGAAAATGTTTAGAAGTGGGCAACCAGGGTTTATCTATCAAAAGTATGATCTTAAGTGTCAAAGAGGGATGAACCTGCAAACATGATGCTCGTCCATCCGTCCATCTGTCCATCCGTCCAGGTTCGCCCGTCCATCCGTCCATCCGTCCATCCGTCCATCCGTCCATTGGTCCATCCATCCATCCAGACAGACACATACAGACATATAGATCACATAGATGCACATATACGTACACACATACGCACACATATACGTACACATATACCCATAGATACGCATGTACATAATAATCCCCAAACATGCATAAACATATACTTAATACATATAAAGGCATACAAAGGCATACAAATACATACACCTGTACATAGAAATGTACATACACATGTACATACAAATGTACATACACATGGACATATATACACGTATATGCACACATATAGGTAGACGTATACGCACACATGGACATACACATATACATACACATATACATACACATATACATACACATATACATACACATATACATATACATATACAAAACCTACACACGTACATATACATACACATGTATACACATATGTATCTACATATGTGCATACATACCCCACACACACACACATGCCATACACATACATACCATGCACACATGCATACACATACATAAACACACATACACGTACGCACATACACACACACACACCTACACATACGTACCATACACACGTACCATACACATACATACACAAATACGTACACATATACGTACCCTTTGCCGCATACGCACGTATCATACTTCACACATACATACCATACACATACAAACACGTACATAGTATACGTACATACACACATTCAAAATGCACATACATACACATACATACTTATACAATCAAATGCATAAAGACATATGCGTGCACACACACACACACATATGCACATGTCAAACAATTCCACCACGTCATCCATTACAACCTATTAGGGCCTAGTGGCCAACGATGGTTTGTTTCCTGCCACTGAGGCCCCTGTCATCCCCATGGCGCAGTTGCACCAGCTGGGGAGGTGTGTCCCATGTTTGTATCACACCCGCAAGAGGGATGGTTGCCGCAAAGGCCTGGTTGCACTCGGGTGGGTCATGCGGGACCCAGCTATCATGTTGCTGAGCAGGCAGTGCTTGTCGTCATTGTCACATCTGCACCACACAGGAGCCAGGGATGACGATGATGGTGGTGGTGGTTGTTTGGTTTGGTTGCTGGGCTTGTTTTTTGGCTGGTTCAACAGCACATGAGTGCTACCGGCAATGTCATGTAAAAGGCACTCCAGCATGTCCCTGTCCAGTCACTTTGTGGCCGTCCTTTGGCGAAATTCTTTCTGTGTCGAGGTTCACATGTTTCGGTAGACAAGCAAATTATGACATTTTCTTACTCCACCTGAAGAGATATTTTTTTCTGAGGCAGATAGGCAGATCAGATACCTTGAGTTTTAAGCAAGTTGGCTGCAGTGGGCCTTCCCAGTTTACCATTTTGCAATTCCAGGTGTGGTCCCCGGGTTGTGGGTGGTCATGACATGGGGTTCATGATCGCCGCCGAAGGAAGCCAGACGTCGCCGCAATCGGATCCACCTGGAAAAACGAAAGGATGCAAAAGCACGAGCCAGGCCAATGGCCATGGCGGCCACAGTGGTCATAGTGGTCACAGTTGGGGTTGTTCTTTGGTGTCTCATTTTTTCCTGGCAGGCTTCAAGACGAGAATGCAGAAGATGAAGATGAAAAAGATGATCAGTGACAGGTTGAATAGCACTTCAGAAACCTGGGAGCAGGTCCCTTTGCCAACTGGCCTTTCCTGGGACTTCTCGAGCTTCGGCGTACTAAGTGAGGAATGGACTAGACACCAGGAAGAGCTTATGTCATGATATGTCGTGTAGCAAGATTGCAAGAAATAGAATATGAATGAATATGATCAACTTCCCAACGTTCTGCATGTCTACTTCAGACTTGGAGAATTTTTGTTTCAGGTGACATGAGTTCCAAGCACAAGGAGCCGCCCTTGC
>BGPT01000620.1:391829-412970 GCA_003297045.1 Symbiodinium sp. clade C Y103 | reverse complement strand
GCAACTTGATGCAACTCGCATCCCTCGTCTTTCCGCTGAGCGCTTTTGCAGCACAGCTGGCCTAGCAATGAGGAGTGCTGACACAGATAAGGCCTACTATATCTGGGGAGTGGTACCAACAGCTTGACGGTCCGATGGTCTCCATAAACATTTGAACCAAGATGCCGGCTGACAGATTCCCTTGTAGATAATTGCAACGTCAACCCGCTAGATTTCGTTCTTTTGGCTGTAATCGTTGAGTTATTGAGTCAAAACATTCCCATGAAACATCTTGAAACTACAACGTTCAATTCAACCGATTCAACATTTGATCTTTTCTTGTGGGTGTCTGTCCTGAAGGTGTCCCAACTGCACAACGCTACCTCAAAAGCAGTCTTCCATCTTCTGTTTTGACGAGCAATTCCTTTGTTTCGATTGAGATTTCCTGAGCTTTTTGCTGCGCCGAGAAAAACACGCACACACACACACACATTTTTGAGCTTCTAAGATAGAATTGGCTATTTCGTTTGCAAACCACAAAGAAGTGAATGAACCTCAGCTTTCATCACGCAGTTGCTGGCATAATTAGCAGCAGACGCTCAGGACCGATTGGATCTATCGGTCTCTGCCAATACAAACAGATCAACCACGATCGGTTCAGGGGCAATGCGGGCAAAGTCTGTTTGACCCTGTGAGCCTATGGAAAAACTCCAACAATACTAAACATGTAAGGGACGGACATTGGTTTCTGGACATTTTAACAGCACGTGGTAAGGGATGGGACCTTTCCAAATAGCGATACCGTCTTGGAAAATTGTGTCATACCTGTGCACGTACGTAATTTTCATTTGAGCGATACCCCCCTAGGTTGCCATACATCATTTTTGTGCAAATGGGTAGTAAGAGACGGGACCTTTCCAAATTTGTGGATGTCCTTTCCATGAACCTGGAGTTTCCAAGATTGCTCATGTGGCTCTGTGCATGGTCCTGTATTTAGGGAGATTGCAAGAAATAGAATATGAACGAATATGATCAACTTCCCAACGTTCTGCATGTCTACTTCAGACTTGGAGAATTTTTGTTTCAGGTGACATGAGTTCCAAGCACAAGGAGCCGCCCTTGCNGAATATGATCAACTTCCCAACGTTCTGCATGTCTACTTCAGACTTGGAGAATTTTTGTTTCAGGTGACATGAGTTCCAAGCACAAGGAGCCGCCCTTGCTTTCTTCCCTTTCCCTTGACACTTGAAAAGAACGGATAGGACTAGGATGGATAGGTTGAGTGAAGTTTTTTCCCTTGACGGAAAACTGTTGCCATCTCTGTTGGGAAGGGGAAGGGATGTATGAAACCACCATCCCCGTAGGCCTGCAGGACAGGGCTTGGGGTAATGCACAGCAGAGAATCCAGATCATTCCTTCAAACATCATCTGAACCAACGACCAAGAAGTGCGGATTTTCTGAGGTGCCCGAACTGCCAAGAGTTCCAATAGATGATTCAATCCGTCGTACAGTGTGCTTTGAAACACAGCAACTTGATGCAACTCGCATCCCTCGTCTTTCCGCTGAGCGCTTTTGCAGCACAGCTGGCCTAGCAATGAGGAGTGCTGACACAGATAAGGCCTACTANGCAACTTGATGCAACTCGCATCCCTCGTCTTTCCGCTGAGCGCTTTTGCAGCACAGCTGGCCTAGCAATGAGGAGTGCTGACACAGATAAGGCCTACTAAACTATACCTGGGGAGTGGTACCAACAGCTTAACGGTTTATTTGAATCAAGATTCCGGCTGACAGATTGCCTTGTAGATAACATCAATCTGCAAAAGCAGTCTTCACTCTTCTGTCGCGGCTTTTTTTGACGAGCAGTTCCTTTGTTCCTATTGGGATTTCCTGAGCTTTTTGCTGCGCCGAGAAAAACACGCACACACACACACACACATTTTTGAGATTCTAAGATAGAATTGGCTATTTCGTTTGCAAACCACAAAGAAGTGAATGAACCTCAGCTTTCATCACGCAGTTGCTGGCATAATTAGCAGCAGACGCTATGGTGGCCGTTTCGCATCCACCATGGGCCTGCAGGACTGATTGGACCTATCAGTCTCTGCCAATACTATATCTACATGGTCAAACAGATCAACCGCAGTTCTGACAAAGTCTGTTTGGCCTTATGGCTCTGTGCATAGTCCTATGCACCTTTGTATGATGCGCATAGTCCTATGTACGTTGTATATATGAAGCGGAACGCCATTCCAGATCATATACCTTTTTCATGCCATGGCGCAGGGATCAGCAAAAATCGATCTAACCGGGGGAGAGGAGGACATGTGGGGTTTTGAACATTGCAACTGGATGTATATCATGAGCAGCTACCGAAGCTCTGTTGGAGTCTGTTTTGAAGAAAGAGTCAAACAAGTTATACATATCTATATATATATATATATCTCGATATATATATATACATACATACATATGTATATATATATATATATACACACAAAATATTTTCTCTTATCCTCAAGCCCATCGATGTGCGCCCCGAGGGGGCTTAAGCGCTAGCTTAAACCTGAGGATGGCATAGAGCCACCAAGCTGCAAACCAAAGTGGATCACCATTCTAGGTTAGGTGTCTATTCCATGTTCAGGTCCAACCAAGTCCCGGAGGAGCGCTGAGACAGCAGACAGTCCTCATAGCGAAAGGACGCCGGCCCAACGGATGGTGTTTTCCGAGCTTTTCGATCCAGATTCTGAGTAGGACGCATCGGATTGCCCATAAGGATCCACTCAACTCTTGGCTTTCAGAGCCCTGCGCAAATGAATTTTACAATAGATCACCATGAAAATTGTGGGGAAAGATCTTTGTATCACTTTGAGGATTTTCAAAAAAGGTCGAAAAATTGGGGAAATCCAGGCCGATTCCACCAGGGTCTTGGGATGGGAATGATTGACCCAAGGAGCACCGCAAGTGCCAGCCAGCCGGGAGGTGAGGAAGCACAGGAGTTGGCAGTTGATTCGGCAGTTGATCTTTTTCTTGGCGCTCAATTTTTTTTCACCACATGGATTAATCAACATTAAGAACAACATTTCTTGTTTTTCATTTGGAACTTTTGTCTTTCGAAAGTCACAACAGGAAAAGTCACCGTTCGGGGCGTGGAGGTTCTTTGGTTAACATTTCAGAGTGGAGATGAGCCAATTTCACCCAATGACTTGACCCATAGGTAAAATGGTTCTGGAACTGTTCAAGAAACCTGCTGGGTATGATATATGTATGTATAAATATACATATATATATATAATTCTACATATCTCTATTTGTATCTATAGTTGTACATGTATCTATATATCTATATCTTTATCTAGATCTATACATATGTATCTATATCTAAATATGTATTTGTATCTATATCCATATCTTTCTCTGTATATGTATCTACATATGTATCTACATCTGTATTTGTATCAGTATCTTTATCTGTATCTATATCTATACATGTATCTATATCTATATCTATATTTATATCTTTAGATGTATCTATATCTATATGTATCTATATCTAAATCTATATCTATACCTATATCTATGTACACTTATTTGATACTTCTGGAGGTCTTCAAGAAACCTGCCTGGTACATTACAATTGCAACTAACCATTATAGCATATCCCATCATGGTGGTTGGTTAAATACTGGTTGGTTGGTTGATATCATTGGAGTGATCACGCGGTCACTTCTGGAGCGCCCCCCAGGCGGCCCTTGTGTGAGTGACATGTCGCCCCTCCTCCTGCGATTGATGGAGGCCATCTTGGTGCGTCTGAAATTGGGGTATACGGTATGCCCCGCAGGTGGCCATTTAATGGGCCAATGACAATCCATCAGAACTAGGGGTAGCCGATTTTCAGACAAACCCATATTGGTTTTGTTTGAACATAAGGGATACCCTTAAGATATGGCAGTTTTTAAGGTGAAAAATGATGATAGACCATTCACTTTGGGGGTCAACCTATTTCAAACAAAGCCACGAGGGACATCAACATGAAGGAATTTGACAGCGAGTCCGCCAATTCTGGAAGGGTCAGTTTCTCTGAGAATGAGAAAAACCTTGTTTCCATTCATTGCAATCCACTCTTCAAAGCATGAAGAACTTGAAGCTTGTGATGCATCCAAAAGATGTGTTGAAGCTCGCAAATCAAGTGGACCACGTATTTTCTTAAAGATTGCTTCCCCTGATGTAGCAATTTTTTAGCATATCCATCTAGATAAGAAAAACATGGTTTTACTCATGTTTTTCTCTCATCATTTGGTCCCATAGCCATCGCCCCAGGGCATTGTGGCGGAAGAAATCGCGGGCCTGGGCGAGCAGGGAACCAAGGGCCCACCTGTGCCATACGGAAGGAAGAACCGATGCATTCTTTCTGGGTGATTTCCCGATAGGGAAAACACCTACTTTGCGTAAAGATGGTATTTTGCGAATTTGTTTGGACTGTCGTTTGAGACGATTGGGAGAGTAGAGCTGATGCGCTTCTTTTTCAACATCGTTGAGACGTTTACAAGTTTACACCTGCTAGAGAGGTGGCACCATTTGTTGCCGATCTCCGTCCTGAGGTGCTTGAGCATTTGCGCTGGTCGCAGTCGCACCTTGAAGTTGTTGGGCTTCCAGCACTTGCACTTTGATGCGCGCTTGCAGGCAACTCGTAGGGCCATATGGGATCCGCCCAATTCATGGTGTAATATGGTGTTGTTCACTAATCATAAAGTAGAGGGATATCATCCTAGTAAGACTCATGCTTGTTAGTATGACTGATATTATCTTCCTATATAGAAAAACCACCGCACATTACCTAGTTGTTAGATGTTATTTCGGGCTTATCCTCCACTGGGAAACATGGCTGGAACTTTCCCTACCTTGCAGATGTTTGCCGGAGTGTATCGACCTATTGGATTCAGGGTGAATTTCCTTTCATCAATCCACGGATAGTTTGCGTTCAGCTGCTCTCAATCAATCATGGCGATGGAATTCCACCATTGATGTCCATTTTGTAGATGATTTTGTCAAACAGAGGATCTCCCATTGCTTGGATTTACCTTAGGGTATCTCTCCAAATTGGCAAATTTTGGGTGCTCCAGTGCTCCTTGTCAAGGGCTTTCTGGAAAGTCGTGCCAGCAGCGTGCTTCGGCCCGCAGTGACCTGAGCGGGGATTCCATTTTCCAGGGCCATTTTGATGATGGTGACCTATTTTTTTTTGGTCGCAACAGAGTCAGCCTGCGGCCCCAAGGTCACCGACGCTCTGTTGCTGATGCGAGGATTCTTGGCCTTCCGCGAGGCTGCTCGCCACAGTTTCCTGTGGCGCAGGCGCGGTTTGAAGCCCTGGTTGAAGCCCTGGGGCCCTGGTTATCGTACCTCCAAAGTAGTTGATTAGATCCGCATGATCTCCCATGAAATATCCACAATGGATGCATTTTTCACAGAACCTCCAATTTTTCAGGGATCTTTTGAGTATTTGCATGACAGTCGCTTGGATTTGGTTTTTTGGTGGTGATGCACGGAGATTTCCGCTTGATCACCTGAAGGATAGAATTGCAGCAATACTTTGCGAGCTCATGTGTCATTTGCACTGAACTAGAGATAGTTTACTTTATTTTTTTTTGGGGATTGTATCACAACCAATTATCAGGCTACACCATGGTGTCATCCCAATTGGATCTCTCCCCCTATACTCTGAGCTCAGCAGGTTGGCTTCGCACCAGCAGGAGAAGCATCGATGCGCGCAAGGCTTGGCAGACTTGGCTGGGAAGCCCAGTGGGGATTTGGCAGGAAAGTGGCAACTCAACAGATTTTGATTTCACGATCTGATACAATATAAGAATATTACGAGAGGTGTTTTTCAACTTGGAGACCAGAACAAAAATGTCGATATGATCCGCAGGGGTGCAACCAAACTTAAAATGGACGCTACGTGGCATGGGTCCAGCCATTGGGTACTCCAAGCTTGCATGGCAAGCAATGAGAAACGACCAACATTTTCGGTGATCTCTGTCTTAAATTCTGCCCCGGTTTACCCGAGCAATTGCTGGAACCCGACAATCAGCATCCAATCATCATTTTGCAAATTTTCCATAATTTTCCAACATGATTCTGAGTCGCAGGGAAGGTTTTGGTTGTTTCCAATCATAGCTGTCAGACCCTCATGGGGGGTGCCAGAAATCCGGTCTCAGGAGTCACCTGCTGCTTGGTGTTTTTGTAACTTTTTGGAATTGTGGAATCCCACAATTCCAGGCTAACTTGCAGGTGCGATTGCAATCAGCAATCTCAATCTCAATGCAACTAGAATCCCTGAAACTTCAGTTTATCCAATGATACCACCGTCTTTGTTGGTTAAATCCCCATGATAAATCAGGATAATAGCTATTGTACCCAACAGCCGGGATGTTTTTCCAGGGGTGCACAGTGTGGTCATCGCACTGAGTCACAAGTGCAGTTGCAGCATGCGGAGCATCGGAAGACCCAAGTGACCAGGTCGAAACGGAAGGATGTGGATGGTTGGGCTTGATAACTTGTATGAGGACAGAAACCAACATCAACCAATATCAACCACTGTGAACCAATATCAACCAATATCAACCAGTATAAACCAATATAAACACCACTATAAACCAACATAAACCAATATGAAGCAACATATGCCAACATAAACCAATACAAAGCAACATAAGCCAACATAAACCAACATAAGCCAACATAAATCAACATAAGCCAATACCAACCAATATGAATCAATATAAATATAAAACAATATCAACCAATAAAGATAATAGAGAACATGCACTTAGATTAACCTTTGGCTGAACGAGCTGAAGCTGCCAGGCTGCTGAGTGACCAGATGGAGGACTTTCAGCACTGTGTCATGTCCGAATGGTCTCGCGCAGTCCCGGGACCAAGGGGGGTATGGCGCCGCCCGGACATGTTGAAACTGGTGGCACCGGTAAAATTTCCGCGAATATTGCGACTGGTCTGTCGCATTAGACACCATCAATATCCATGATATAATCATAGGATATGTATATATATATATATACATATCTCATAGGCATTCTGATAGCATTTTTGATATAGTTTTATGATGCTGTTCATGGCAATTCCTGGGAAGATCTGAAATTTCTGCGCGCCAATCTCCCAGGCCTTGGAGGCCAAGTTCCAACGCTACGCAGCGAGGCTCGAAGAGCTGTCGGATGCGCATGAGTTGCAACGAGTCGAAAAGGAGGCGCAATGAAACCCATGGTGGGCCATGGGAAGGGCTTCTGCTACAGCTATCTCCCGATATCTCGGCAGTATGTTGTATTGTATAATACTGCGCGAATTCATGATGGATGATTCAAACCGCTATGTGAGTCTGCAAAGCCCAGTGGGGTCCTAAGACTAGAGATGTGATAGAAAGATCTGAAAGTTCTGGAACTTTTCTGGGGTTTTGAGAGCAACTGCTTGTGTGGAGATTGTTTGTTGTCGAAGACATTTGGGAATCGAGGGAGAGTCTTATTTTCCCACAACAGATATCACCATTATCGAAACACATAGCTAGGATGCATCTAAACCATCAACTAACAGTGATTTTCATGGAGATTAAACCCCAGTCAGGTGATCCCCCAATGTATGATGAATATGCGGATATTCGCTCCTATTCCCATGAATCTATTCTTAACTATCCATTATTACTGATGACATTTAACCAACACGTTTGAATCTATTCCTACGCACATGGACGGTTCTTGGTTGGTCGAATCCTCCGACAAGTATGACATGTTCGATCCAAATTCATCAGGAGCTCCGAGAGAAGCATGTCCGCGAGCGGCTTCAGAAATATAGTGACTTGGCATGCTGTGGCTGTCCCCAGAAATGGTATTACCCTCTCGTAATTTGTTACACTATGTTTGAAGCAGGGATTTTCTGATCGAATTAAATAGGTCATGGCTTCCATAGCAAACCCTCTGGTATATGGAAAATGTGAGGTTGATCTATATATTTAATTGTAAAGACCATGTAAAACCCATAGTTTCCGGTTAAGATTTTCCCTTCAATCCATTGATCCAGGTGGATCTGATTTCAAAGATCCTCACCTAGAGATGGTGGGAACCCCGGACGCCAGGGCCCCTGCCCCGAGGTTCGTTATTGGGCCACATGCAGGGCCAATGTTCCTCGGCTTGGGAGGCGATACCCAAAAGGTGGCCTCGATGTTGTTGCAATGTCGGATGAGGCCAAAGCCTAGGAAGTTCACCCGTGAACAGTGCCAGGGCAGCATCACTGAGGTTTCTGTGCGTGGAAAGCAGCCACAGAAGACAGCGAGGGGGCCTGGAATTTGTTGAGGGAAAACATTACAAGAAAAGCATGGGTTTTACCACGTGGCTATGGGTCAAAAATAGGTACCCCCAAAATAATGGGATGGTGAATGATAAAAACCGAACAAATCTCCAAAAACCAGTTGTCCCATGAGTCTTGGATTTTGATCCATACCCATAGTAGCTTTGGAGATTTCATGGTTGGCCTTTTGAGCCCTTGTACCACATCAATGCGTGGAGCAGGTTAGGACCTCTGCTGAATCAGCCTGGCTGCAGGAAATTCTGTGCCCCGATTCAATTGCAACGAGGGCATGACCGGGTGAAGCCTCACCACATCAGCATGTTTGAAACCATCATCAGCCCCCCACAGACTGACACAAAACATCACAAACCATCACAAAACATCGTCAGCTTCACTTCCAGCCACATCAGCCCTGACAATCTATTGCTTCTCATCCATCGTGCCCACGGCTCCTTAGCTCTGCAGCCGCGCGCCTCGCGCGCCTCATGGCGTTCGCCCGGCATGGCGCAACTTCAACACTTGCTGCAGCTGGCACATACCCCTGGGCCGCAGATGACCAGTGCTGCACAGCAACTGGAAGTTTTAGCCTCGTGGCGCAATGTTTTTGGTTGACAATCAATGGGGATTCGTCATACATGGGGAGAGAAACATCTAACTGAACTATCTGATATTTTGACTTGCAATCTACAGATTCTCACTTGCTGTTTTGATCATTGTATACTCTAAATCAGACCCATTGGATCTACGCCTTCATCAAGCAGTTGCTGTGGTTGTCCCAGAATCAGAGACGGAACAATTAGAAGCTTACCACTGCCAATTCGAGGAGACCCAGCCATTATCCTTGTATTTCCGGTAGGTTTTATCTTCATGCCTAGAATCAGATCCACTTATATATATTTATATATATATATAAATATATATATATTTATATATATAAATATATATTTATATATATCTATGTATATATATATATATCTATGTATATATATATATCTATGTATATATATATATGCACCTTTTACTTTTCCATCATGATAGATGCATTAAAGTCAAAGAAGCGATGAATAGATGATAGATACATTTAAATGGGAAAAACAGCAGCAGACCCCTTGAATGGATCCATCTGGATCTGCCCCCGAAGGAACTGCAACAAGGCTTCGGCCAGGCGCTGTTAGCCTTGCTGGCAGGTGAGCAGCTCACCGCGCAGGCAGTCTCCGGGCAACTTCTTCTTTTCCTCTCCAAAAATATGAAAACAAAAGAAAACTGCATCTCCCCAACTTCAGACAACAACTGCAAGGATCTCCCCATCTTTCCACAGATCCCGCCAGCCCGCCCTCCTTCAGGCGGCCGCCATCTACCTGAAAAACTTCCTGCAGCGTCGCTGGCAGAGCCTAGAAGACCGCGAGACCCTGCGCGATGCGCTGGTCCCGGTGGCGCTGACTGCGGATCGCTTGGTGCGGAAACAGCTCTGCGCCGCTGTGGAGGTTTGGGGCGTTGGGGCTGGCGGTTGGGTGGGGAAAGTGGGTTGATCCCAGAACCACTTCCTACCCCGGTAAGATGCAAGATGGCCATGGCCGAGAACTTGTGGGGAAAACATCTATGGATTTTGATGGGTTTCCAGGATGGCAGGTGGTTGGTGGGGTTTATGAACCCCAAACCATATGCCCCATTTTTTGTATGTGTTTTACGATTCACCAAGTGGTGTGTGGCTTTGGGGTGCCACATTGCAGGTGATTCACCAACAAAACTGGACCTTTTCTTGTACTAGTAACTATGAAATGGTGAATGGCCTTAGGGAACCTTCAAGATGAACCTCATAATTCTCTACGAAAAAGAGGGGATTCTCGATCCCAAAGAAAAGGTTCAAGAATCGGAGGCACGACCTTACATATCTCCAATTGCGTCTCGTGTGTCTCAAAAGTGTTGAGTCATACTTCTCTTCATCCCCTCCATACAAATGTTGGGTTTGTTGTATTCTTCTTTCTCGAAACGATTTGCTACTTATTTCACCCACATTCTCCAAAGTAGCAATGCTAGTGGGGAAAATTATGATACACCCTCAAATTTGGAGGGTTTTCTCTAAATTTCAGATCAACCCCTATTAGTAGGACATGGTAGGATCACACTGAGAAAACACACATCATTTTCCTGGTTTTCTTTCCATAGTTTAACCGTAGTTTCACCATGTTTGAAGCATACTGGAACTTCAACCATATTAATCACGCAAACTCATATTTGAAGCATACATTATGTAATTATATATATATATGATATTAATTTCAGTCAGTATATTTTTAACCATAGAAGTTGGCTTGTTCGGATCCTCCAGGAACTGACTCTCCAAGACTTGGAGCACTGGCCGGCGCTGCTGCCCCAGTTGCTGAGTGCGACCGCGGCCACGGCGGCCACCGCACAGCACCTTGGGCGGAATCGGATAGTTTTATATATGTAGTTTTTCTTTTTTTTTTTAATATATATAGTTTTTATGGGTTTAGATGGATAATCATGGGATAACCATGGGATAATCATGGCGGATCGTCACAAATTTATATGGGTTTAGATGGATAATTGGAATAATCATGGGATGATAATGGGATAAACGGTGTGGGATACTTTATGGGATAAGCCGGACAAACTTTACCGGAAAAAACTTAATGGGATAACCCAAAGCTCATATTGTTGGCCATATATCCAATGACATCCCCAAAAAGCAACCCCTAAGACGATCTACAAGTGAATTCCTGCGCAAGTAGTGCTAGCTAGATCAAATTCAACCTGATTCTATCGTGGATTGAAGGGTTTTGCTAACTTACATCCTCATTTTTCATGGTGAAATCCAGTGGAATTCCACCCATTTTTTCTGCCAGGGCAACCCTGGAACTGGCGCACGCAGCCTTGCGCCATCTGCGTTCCGATGGGCGGCATGTGGAGCTCACGCGACAAGCGAGGCTCTGGACTTGGTTTTGGGAAGGTGGTCAAACCGAGGGATAACAAGGATTGAATCATGATGAATGGTGATTTCAGCAAACGAAGATATGGATTTAACCATGAACAGTTGTGATTTACACAGCCAAAATGAGGATTTGACGCACAATTGGTGTTTTTTCGGCTTTTCAGCATCAAAAGTTTCCAGCGTTGGGGAATTGACCATCACTTTTTGGAGAAAATTGGGATTGCTTTACAGTGCGAGATGGGAATTCTTGAGCAGCAAGAGTGGGGTATTGATTGATGCAAAGAGTGGGGATTCTGTGCTTGAAGCACTTCGCACTTGAGTGATGGATTGAACCACCAAAGAAGGATGTCTTGATTGTCAAAACTCCGGGGATTGAACCACCCAAAATGGAAATACAAGCGCTAGAGTAACTAGCAGGACAGAAAACCGATAGAAATACGTACAGGGATAGAGCGAAAGAACAGGTGTGTCTTTCTTTGACCCGCCACGACGGGGATTTGGGGAAGGATCAAAAATTGCTTTCTAGAGATTTGGATGGTTTCAGATGTATAGACTACTGGCTGAGTATCTCTGACACAAACCATGACTTTGCCATTCTGGGGTCCTTAGATACAGTACATGTTTTATCTTTCTAAATGGCATCTCATTTTCAGACACACCCACATATCAATTTTTGATATTCCGCTGTGTCTGAAAAAATCAAGTTGGTGATATATCCCATGACATTGGCATGATATTCCAATTGTATCCCCATTATATTTCCATTTGAAGATGCATTTCCCATGATATGCCCACTAAATCTGCCTATTCATTCTTGCTTATATACTTCTATTGTTGGTTGCAGATACATTTTCACATCATATTCCCATGATATCTCCCATTAAATCACCATTTTATCCTCTTTTTCCCCATGTTTTCCCCATCGAAACGTTGGTGAACTCCCCATCACCGAGCGGCTGCGTCGTGTCGCAGGTACTGTGCCGAGCTTTTGGGACCGATGCATCTGGAGTTCTGGCGCTTGGCCTGTGACCGGCTGCTTGCTAGCAGCATGTTTGGAGCGGGGGGTTTTGTGATGAATGCCTGATATATTACGTACTGTGTATGTGTCTATATATATATATATTACCATAGTAACAATTATAGGCCATTAGCAACCATATAGCCATCCTATTTTTTCTATGGTCAATGGTTATAACCATTATATCAGGTGGAACTATGGTCATAACCCGCAGCTGGGATACAACTGATATGGCTGATATAGCCATCCTATAATGACTATGGTGATATACCTATTCATATCATTGAGATTTAGTCACCACGATTTAGCTGGGCGAATCTGAACCAGCTATCGGATAGGTGAAATGGGGGGTTGCGTAAATCCCTTGTGATCTCAGGGCTTCAAGTTGTGGGTCAACCCTTCCCTGTTCTCGGAATCCAACTGGTTCCCTTTTAGTCAGAAATCCATTGGGAATAACCTCCAGTAATCAAACGTGGCTAGCTGGGAAATCCTCGAACTCAATGGAGGGTTTGAATGGGAAAATCATCGAACTAGTGGTGGATTTTCCAGCCATGTTTGATTACTGGAGGGTAAATAAGAAACTTGTGACGTTTTCTCAACTGGTGCCCTGGTGGTGCAATCGGTGAAACCTGGACTCAGGGTGGTCGCCTCCGAAGTTCCAGGCACCGGAGAGGGCAGCGCGGGTGTTTTCCGCAAAAGATTTGGATGACGCACTCATTAAGGGGTTTCCATAGTCATGGGGGGCATCCCAAAGTGGATGGTTTATAATGGAAAATCCATCTATAGATCGATGAGTATTCAGAGTATTCAGAAACATGTCTTTTACAGTGACAGACCATTTTGGGCCCAACGACTCGGTTTGGTCCCAAGATGATCGGAGCACTGAGTCGAACGCCCAAGTTGTGGCAGTTGGTGTTTTTGGCCTCCATCTTCCACGCCAGATCCTGAAAGCTCCCAACTGCTACTGGCTGCATCAGAGGCGAAGCTGGTGGTGGTGCTCCAAACATGGCTTCCGGGTTAATCGCTTAATCCATGGACGATGTGGCAGCATTGTTATGTTTCACACGTGAAACACGGGGAGGCGGTGCAGTTTTGACTTGGCTTCCTGCACTGAAAAAACTCACCAGCCAAGTGATGAGGTAAACAGAATGAAGTCGTACTGAGGCAAACACAATGCCATAAACCATCCCCAATAGAGGTTTATTCTTGGGTTTACCATATTATACCAATCCCGAACTCCATTGACAGTCCCTGACTGCAGGTGCTCTACGACTTCACGCGACTGGTCATGCCTGAGCATGTGCA
Organism: Symbiodinium sp. clade C Y103; assembly: GCA_003297045.1. Taxonomy (NCBI): domain Eukaryota; class Dinophyceae; order Suessiales; family Symbiodiniaceae; genus Cladocopium; species Cladocopium sp. clade C. The sequence goes on along the minus strand of BGPT01000620.1, from coordinate 399,368 downwards.
ACAGAACCTGGAGAGCTATATGCAGGCGATCTCAGGGGGTCCCATCCCCCAAAATTGCATACCCCCTATACTGACCCTGAAACAAGGAAATCCAATACAAAACCAACGTTTCCAGGGGGGCATTGTACATTGAGGTGATCAACAGTGGAATCGATCTGGATTAAGGGCTTGACACATGAAAACATGGGATACATGAGGTTCTCAGTCCAAACTTGATCAGCGATTTTGACACCATTGCCACAGTACTGGATTGCTGCAACCGGGAAGGTTCTTTCAAAACAATCTTTCTGATTGTGACATCACAAGAACACACTCAAAGCAACCGATTGATACCCTCTGGTAAACAGCCACATAACTATGGAAAATCACCATTTTTCATGGGAAAATCCACTATTTCAATGGCCATTTTCAATAGCTCATTACCAGAGGGTATCGTTTGCGTGCTGCTAATACCAAGTTGCAGATCCACAGCTGCGATCAGGGAATCCTGGCGGTCTTGCAACGCAGCGCTCCACGTGCCACGGATCTCTTGCAGGAACTCTGTGGGGTCCTGGCCATGCAGCTTGGCGATGGTGAAACGGTGAAACCCTTGGTCCACAATTGGATCAACAGAACCCACCAAGTGAAACACTTGAATCATGCGAATCATGGGCAAAAAAGGCCATTCATTTTTTGACACTGGAAAGTCCTGTTGGGTTTCGGATGGTTTCGGTGTATTTGGCATCACGCTCTATTGACCTTCCACCCATGGTTATTGAAGCCATTTGTTGGTGGTACAGATTCGGTGGAACGGTTCCAAACACTGTTAACTTTCGCAATTGGGCCTCATAATCTAAATCAAGTCTGAGCGGCAAAACGCAAATTACGCGAAGGTAAACTTTAACCTTGTAAAATCTCAGGGTTCGTTTTTCACCTATCATTCTTAGTTCCGTGCCCATTTCTGTGACAGTTCAACTCCTTTACTCTCAACTTGTAAAAAATGGACCTGCAGGTTTTGTATATTATATATAACTACTTTTTCAGATGGTAAAACGTGTGTGTACAAATATATGTATGAATGATCAGATATAACACATGTATGTATATTTATTTATACATATATATATATATGCATATATATATATACACACACATAGATGCTATTTATTTTTGCATCATCATCTTTCACCAGCGGCTGCCATTCCCTGGTGAAAACTGAGGTGGTTGAGCCGGTACCCAGAGGTGCTGGAAGCGCTCCCCGAGAAGCGTTGGCCCAGTCGATCCGTGGAGGCTGGGGTCGTCCATGATCCAAGATGTAGAATCATGGAAATTATAGCCACTCTGTAATACTGTTATTATTATTATTATTATATATATATATATTATATATAGATATTATATATTATATATATTATTATTATCATTATTGTTATTATTGTAATTATTACTATTATTATTGTTATTATATATATATATGTACATGCATACAGATGATTCATACATGCTACTGTATGACGGGTCATAAGTGGGAGGTACCTACCATACAAGACAAGGAACCATAAAAGACATAGATTCATGTTATTAACGTTCAACTGGCCCAGTATATACCAGTGAGAATAGGTATACACCCTGGCTACCTAGAAACTCTTCCCAAAGGTATAGTCCACAATCTGTTTTTTCTTGGATGGTGGATTGATTTATGGCTTACCTCTGCCAAATTTGATGGCCAACCGCGCATTGAACTCCCAGGCAGTCTGGAGTTTGCTCATCAAGCTGGACGACAGCTGTGCTCACGACGCGCTGGTGATTTCGGCCATTGCCGTGTTGTCCTCCGTAGCTAGCCATCACAAAGCTGGTGAGGCTCAAATTTCCTCCACTCCTCACCAAAATCAGGTGGCCGATGGCCCCCATCGGGGGCCCAATTCCATCCAATTCCAATTGATGAAGAGAATACATGAGAATACTTCATTTTCCAAATTTTCCATCCACATCCATCCATTTTCCCAGCTAGGATCCATTTTCCATCCATTTTCCCATCCAGTTTGGTGCTGAGGCGTCCTGTCAGGAGTGGCAAATGTCACCCTTCGGCTCGGATGCCACGGCGCCTCGGGATGTGATGAAGAACTTCGCCTGGGTGGAACTGGGATGGCGGAGATGAATGGAACATTTGGGAATTTGAAGGTGATTTATGGTAATTTAGGAATGTGATTCTGGATGATTTTGTTTCTTTTCATGGCTTTTCGATGTTTTTGATTTGAATAGAGCCTGCTGGTGACCACAAGACTAAGGCCGTCAACACAACAACAAAGTCGCTGACGAAGAAAGACACAAGCAAGAAGATCAAGCACAAAGCATGAGGGACAGTCCAATCTATCACAAACGTAGAGAAGTCAGGCGCGATCTTCACAACATGGCACATGCTGACAACTATCACATTGTTTTCAATGGTATATACTGTACTATGTCATGTGCTGTAGCACCCGTAAGATATCCTGATCCTATAGTATCATCGATATAATTATCTACATACCTAAATACACTTTTATAGATGTATGAACACATATCTAAACAATACACATAATTCACACAATATACATGCATATATAGATATGCAAATAATCATAAAACATGCACCGATTGTACATCTTATATCCATATATATATATATACACATACAAAAAAATTGATCACAACAAATGATATCTCAAGGTACCTCGTACCTCACGCGCCGTCTCAGCCTGCGCCTGCCCGCGTTCCAGGTCCTAGCTGCGGTCTGTGAACGCGTGGTGCTGCCCAACCTGAAGCTTCGCGCCATCGATCTGGAGCTGTTCCATGATGACCTGCAGGATTCGCAGATTTGGAAATGGTGGGCAGATGTTTGTTGCTTTTTCTTTTGGTATCCATGGGGTGTATATATATTTATACATATATCCTGTATATGTATATGTAGATGTATATTTATATGTATATGTATATGTAACATGTATATGTAACATGTATATGTAACATGTATATGTAACATGTATATGTAACATGTATATGTAACATGTATATGTAACATGTATATGTATATGTATATGTATATGTATATGTATATGTATATGTATATGTATATGTATATATATATATACATACACACATGCATATTTGGATGGCCGAACAAAAATGAAGTAGCGTTAGAATGATTTGTCTGAAAATAGATGAGTGGTTCGTAAAAGAAACCCAAGGTTCTTCATTCTAGATGAGTCGTTAGAATGATTTTTGCTTTTAAAACTCGAATTACTCTCCATTTGATAGTTAACTCATATTATTTCATGGTTACACCCCAGCAATGAACACCCTGACCCTTACCATTTCCAGTGGTTAAGAGGGAGGGGTTTGGAGGCCCAACTAAAGACGGGGAGCCAATTGGAGCTGCGGATTGAGTTTCCAAAGCATATGATAATGATCATTATATCCTCATTATATTCCATTATGATAGATTAAATCCCACTATATCCCATGTAATCCCCATTTTTGATCGTTTATCCTCATGAGATTCCCACTATATCATCATGATATTCCTTCATTCATTGCATTTCTAATCGATTTTGATGGATTTTCATAGGTTTTTGTAGGTTTGCCGCCCCCTTCCCCCCTCCTCCCCCTGGTTTTCCTTGGTTTTTCCTCTTCCCCCCCCCTTCCCATCCCTTTGGGCAACGCGGCAACGCCAGGAGTACATCGCCCGAGACGTCGAGGGCAACGACATCCAGACCCGTCGCTGGGCGGCCATCGACCTGGTGCGCTCACTGCGACGGCGCCACGACAAAGAGACCTGTGAAGCTTGGTGCCGTCGAGATCGCCGCCAGATGAAACATGTAGCAAATAGAGGGAAAAGTATGGGGAAATTGTATATGATGTTTATTATACTCTAAATTTACGTATATATATATATATATATACGTACATGTGTGTGGACTATGTATATATACATATATTATTTTATATTGTATTGATTTATATTTATATTTGATTTGATTTGTAATTTTTTGTATATTATATTAGGTTATAGTATATCATATTATACTATATTGATGTTTATCTAATTTATATCATATAATATTAAAACATATTGTAGCATATTTAATTGATATGTTATCATATTATATTGTATTATATAAAAATGTATTATATAAAAAGGTATTATATGAATGTATTTTAGTATACTGTACTATATAATATTGGATTATGTTATATTACTATGTTGAATTTATATCTGATTTATACCACATAATATTATATCATATTGTATTATTAATGTATTACATTATATCACATTATATGTTGTACTATATTGTATGATATCAAACTAAATCATATTATATCAAATGATATTTCATCATATTCTATGACGTTATATTATATTTCATCATTCATATCATATCATATCATATTATGTGACATAATATTGTATTATCTAATATTAAATTATATTATATTTTCTAATATTGAGTTATGTTATATCATATTATGTTACATTATATTGTATTATCTAATATTAAATTGCATCATATTGTATCATATTGTATTAGTTATACTAGGTATATTAGTTATATTAGTTTTAGTAGTTATATGAGTTATATAAGTTATATGAGTTATATGAGTTATATTAGTTTTATTAGTTATATATATATATGTATTTAATTTTTAATATATAACATATAATATATTATATATTCTATATTATATATTCTATATTATACATGATATATCATATATTAAATTATCTTTTATATATTCTATTTTACTATATATTGTATGATATTAAACTAAATGGTATTACATCATATGATATTTCATCAGATTGTATGATGTTACATTATATTATATTTTTTCATTCCAATATGAAATATGAAAATACATTTTATGTTTTAGTATACTTAGTATATCACGGTATAGTCGCTCAAGTTATATTACATCATATCATTTCATATTATATTTTAATATGTTAGCTTATTTCATATTATATCATATTACATTTTATTTTCTTATATCATGTTGTATGATATATTGTGTTATATTATATTATTTGATTTGATATCATATCATATTATGTTATAGTATATCATATTATATTATATTATACTATATTATATTATATTACATTATATTATATTATATCATATTATATTATATTATATTACATTATATTCTATTCTATTATATTATATTATATTATACTATATTATATTATATTATATTAATTTATATTATATTGTATTATATTATTACATTACATTAGGCCTGGATGTGCTTGCTCAGCATTGCTGGTGTGCCCAGCATGCTGGCATGCATTTGAATTCTGTCCCTCGACCTGCGCCGGTCCCCCCCAAGAGAAATGAGCGGACTCATTGGGTGCAGCCAACCAAGGCAGGGAGCATGCGTGCATTTCGATCAAGTTAAAAGCTTCGTGCTGGCGAGCGAACTGGCGTGTATGCAAAAGTGGATTGAGACTCCTTGCAATTGCAAGAGCGGTCAGACCACGGAGGCTGCTTTTTGTTGGTCATGGTATTGTTGTTTGGCACACTTTGTGTATTGATTTCCGAGCATTGTGCGCTCCTGCAGCACTCGCTCTCCAGACTTGATGAAAAATATATGGCTTTTGGCCTACAGGCGCCTGCCTGCAACATCAGCCCCAATGTTGATTTTTGTGGAGTTGCGAGGGGGGGGGGCAGCGGATTTAAGTTTTCATGATCAGCGTTCTGTCAACGCCGCTACATCTTTTCCAAGTTGATCAAGTGAGATAGATCACTTCCCAACACTTCAATCACTTCGTAGGTGTCAAGGTGGGGTGTGAATTTGGCACACGGCATAGAGCCGTGTTTTCTTGGAGCTTTTGCTGCTTGCAGAGATGCTTGGTGAAGCCGTAGTTCTCCTTCGTGATTCAAAGTTGCCTCGGAACATCAAAGGCATTAACTGTGAGATGAAGAAGAAATGAAACCAAGGGAATCACGATCCAAGATGAGAAGATTCCTTTGCTTGATGGTTTGAAAAAGTCACCCGGGAGGCGTGTATGTCCATCACAGATCATGTTTCAGTGTTTCCAGGCTTGATTAGCATTGTATTATCAAAAGGTATCTAAAGGATGCTAGAGCATCTCGATCCTGTAAGCTAGCCGACGTCCGAACTTCTTCATGGGAGATATATGTTCATGGGAGATTTCCTCGTGTGATCCCTGGCCAGGTTTGGACCGTGGACCGCGGTGTGGAGCCGGTCTTCCGGTACCGGGTTGTGATGAACCAGCGGGTGCAGGTGCAGGCGACGGTGGAAACCGACCTTGGCATGAGTGTGTACTCGGTGGCCATCGTGTTTCCACCGGGCATCTTACCTTTTGTGGCCGTGCTGAAAATGGCTGTGGTTGATCCTAAAGACGACGAATTCGAGGATACCGACTCGGANGGCCATCGTGTTTCCACCGGGCATCTTACCTTTTGTGGCCGTGCTGAAAATGGCTGTGGTTGATCCTAAAGACGACGAATTCGAGGATACCGACTCGGACGTCGAGATGGAGGTGCCTGTTGTTGTTCCGTCCTCAGATGATGAGGACAGCCTGTTTGGCCAGGACAACTAAGTTGCCTTGGCCACGAGGGGTGTTTTTTTGAAACTTGTTTGCCAGCTTACGAGAGAAAAGAAGCAGGAGGGCGGTGAAAGGAGTGGGGCAGAGGGAGACGCAACACCAGAGAGACACAGAGACAGAGAGAGAGAGAGAGAGAGAGCGGGAGAGAGAGAGAGAGAGAGAGGGAGAGAGAGAGAGAGACAGAGAGAGACAGAGAGAGAAAGGAGAGACTGGAAAGTAACTTACTAACTTCGATAAGTCACGCTGTGCCGTGCCAGGCCTCCATGCAAAAGTTCATCCATGTGGTTGGAAGAGCTTGATGGCATTGGAACGATTTCTTGTGCAGTAGTTTTGCGGGCGTTTTGATACGAACAAGTCCCCAAAGTTGAAATGATTTGTATTAGAGGTCGAATTATTTAGACTTGCCTCTTTGGTGGAAGAACAAGCATGTGATTGTTTTTTCGCCAGGGCGTCCCTGGCGCGATTCTTCGACCCTCCCGCACAAAGATCCAGAAGGCGGGGCCCAAAATCCCCAAACCCAGAACCCAAAAACCCGCCAAAATGGCCAGGTTTGGCGCGGCTTCGACGGAAGGAAAAAAGCCATGTTGCTGCGGGCCGCGGCGGCCTTCGGAATCGGTGCTGACTTTCGGTGATCGGCATTAGTGCCCGATGGTGGCGCTTGAGTTGCAGCTTTCGCCTTGGCCTTTGGGGTCCTCAACTTTGATACATCTTGATACATCTTGTGAAGGTTGCCAGTTTGATTTCTTTTTTGAATTGAGACAGATTGAGACTAATTGAAGGGGTGAGGTCTCCCATCATCCATTGGCCCAGCCCAGGGTGCTGCAGGTAGTTAGTTGTGGTTTTGTTTTTTCTGCTGACGTCGGGTCTTTAATGGATTGACGTTAGCCTGGTCTTCTTAGTCATGCATTGCGCCTGCATGGATCTTGACCTGCAGGGCAACCTGG
>BGPT01000620.1:324329-389329 GCA_003297045.1 Symbiodinium sp. clade C Y103 | reverse complement strand
ATGTAAGATAAAAGGGAAGATAGGATAAGAAAAGATACGGTAGATAGACCCACAGAAACATGTAAGGGAAGACAGGAGAAGATGGACCAGAAAGATAGAGCAGATAAGAGAAAGGTAGAGAAGACTAGATAAGATAGGACAAGATAGGAAAGGAACAGATGAGATCAGACAATAGTAACTAGAGAAGATAAGAAGAAAAAATGAAAATCATAAGATACATAAGCACAAAAAATCCATAAATTTTGTATGATTCCGATACCCGGGCCCTCCCGGGCCCAAACGTTCCACAAAACACAAGTGCCACCGTAAGTTCAATCGTAAAAAATCGCAAATGAAAAAACAGAAGCTGCCAATCGTAAATTTCGGCGTGTTGAAATCAAAAACGTCACAAATACAATGAATTTGGACATATGGGCCCTTGCTACTTTGTAAGTCTCAATATGATATTATATTAAACATGTTTATATCATATTGTTCTATTTTCTTTTGAATTATTTTTTGCCTATATGTTTTTTGTTTTGATGATATGATATTATGTGAACTAACTTGTATTGCCTTTACATGATAGGAAAGTAGTCCCATATTGTATGATAGGATACTATGTTCTACTATTGTAGGTTAAATATCACAGAATATGATCAAAAACTATACGATATTAAATTATGTTTGTTACATTGTGTCAACTTATAACTTCTTGAATTACTTCATAGGTTATTCAATAATATCATTTTTTTATCGATAATATGAAATAATCACATATTTATTTAATATATAATACTTATTAAATATTTCATCACATTATATGATAATGATATTGCATTGCAAAGTTTTTATGATATAATATCATATTCAATTGATGTTATGTAATTCTAAACTGTATAATGTTGTATCATGTTATTTTGTAATTTATAATATATCATATTGCCTGATACTCAAAGACAGGATCTTATATTTCATTAAATTGTATTTTCATAGGATATGAACTCATATTATTTTTCCATCTTATAGTATATCCTAGTTTTTATATTATAGTATCGTATATTACCGTACATCTTAGTATATTATATCATATAAAAATCTATTATAGACTGTTATTTCATGTTGTGTTTTATGATACCATACAATATCATATTATATGATTGTATATACGAGTTATATGTATACATATTTGCATATTTAGGTAGGTATGTTGTATATAGACTCTGGGTAGATGAATGGGAAAAAAATATGCGCAATGCGGAAAACAAATGAAACGGGGACATGAATATGGAACATATACACTTGTAAAAATATGGGAAATATCTACTGGTGACAGCTGATGAGAAAAAAAGGAAAGGAAAGGGAGGAATGACATCAAAAAACAATCGGGAAAAAAGTGGGAAAGTGCAAAGATGGGGAGCATACCAGGAAGAAAGATCAGAAAGGATTGGAGAAAAATCCGCTGAAACCAGAAGGAATCGGAAAAACAATCGGGAGATAGAGTTACTGGGGAACTTTGCATAAATGAGTCAAAAAAACCAACCGATGCGGACATTCCATTGCACCGCTTCGAAAACTGACAGCCTCTTGATGCTTTGTGGTCGAGGAGTTGATCAAGAGTTGCATCCGAAATTCAGCAATAAGAGGACCATCATCCCTTCTTTTGTTCCAGGTTTTAAAAATTGCACTGAGTGGATCGATTTAAGGAAAAAAGGGAAACCATCGAAATATTACATGCGTCTATTTCTAGAGTACAATTTTTTTTTTCCAGTCAAATATCCCAGTAACCATATTTTGTTCTTTAATTTACCATCAAATCATGGGATCCTTCCAGGATTTTTTGCCCCTTGGCACTGGGGACCCTGGGGACTCCTAGGAATTGGTGGTGGCTTATGTCAAGAAGGTCCTACAGGAGGCGCTCTCCTCGGATCCGCAGACGGCGGCGATCTGCAAACACGTGGCTTGTAGTGAATCCTATGGGTTTTTCAATGGGTTTTTCAATGCGATTTTGGCACTGAATTGGGTGATGTTCATGATTTTTGGCATTTTTTCTGGTTGATATATGATGTTGATGTACTGATTTTTGTTGGTGATGTTCTTCCTATTTATTCTTGGAGATGATGTAATGAAGGATCTTGATGCAATCATGGGCCAATACTTGCAATTCGTGGAGTATTCATTGCAGAAGAAGACGCATTCCGAAGGTGCATTGCCCCGGGATGACCGTCCACTTTTTCATGGGAAAACATATGCTGGGTTTTTAGATAACAATAATACATAGATATCCCAGAAAATGGGGCCCCACATTCCCATTGGTTCATCCTGTGCATCTGGCAACGAGGCTTGTATCCACCTGGTGATCAGCATGGCAGGTTCTACGGCTGGGCAACGCATCACCAGCCCAGGCCGTTGTGAAAAATGGGCGATGCAACCAAAAAATGATCTGTTTTACCCGTTTTAAACCTCTGCCCACGTGGGAGATCTGATTTTTTTTTATCCCCAACTACCATATTACCCAGAGCATTGATACTAAACTTTTGGCATTTGAAAGGTAGAATTGAAAGAATCTGAAGGTGGGAGAGTAACATTTCAAGAGCACCACTTTCGAAGTTGACGTTCATAGCTGGGTATACTGTTGAGAACTGCTAGCATCCACTGGATGATGCCATCCTACAACATGGTCTGGCAACTGATCATGAACGACCAAAATAGGAGCACAGAGTCACTAGTGTTAGCAGCCTGTTAGCATTGCAGACAAAAGTCTGCCCCAATTGTCAACTACCCTGATCTCTGAATCAACGGCGTGGAGCGCTGGACAATTGATATACGATCGCAACCCAGATTGGGCGCCTAAAGCAATTGTGTGTTCTGCCCAAGCAACCAAGTAGCCATTAAAACACAATCTTTTGATGGTTTCAATGTTTGTTTTTTGGGGGTGTTCCTTTCGAGTGCCACTTCCAGATCGATCAGATCGGATTTCTTTTTCGAAAGCAAGGGATCTTAACTGTATCTTTTTTGCGTAGAAAACCGTGGGTTCTTTACAAGACTCAATGGATACCCATCCATCAGTTTTGCGGTATTTTGTAAATCACACCCTTTTATGGGTTGTAACATCAAAAGAAAATACACAAACATTTTGTGCTTCATATTCATTAGAGTTGGAAGGTGAATTTGCACAGGAAATCAATCCATCGATCGTGGATCTTTGTCACCGAAAAATACCCAATTTAAGTGCACATTTCTTTTTACTAACATCCCAATGTTTGCTTGATATATGGTTTTGCCCGAAAAACCGGGCATCCTCTTCCCTTGCATTGCCAATTTAGTCTGATGTCATCTCATGTCCTCGGAAAAAATAGACAAATAATGATAATTCAATAGACATTTACTATCACTTGCTATCCTTTACCGGAAAAAAATCATTGGTCACCGGAATCCGATAAGTAATTTCTTGGGACAATCCATTTACTTGACATGTACTGGTGACACTCCACCCAGGATCATCCCGCGAATCGTGGTTTTCACAATCGTGGTGATCGAATTCGTCCCCGATGTCTAGGGTTATCCATGGTTATCCCACTTATAAGTAGGTGAACTACGCCAGTTCCAGTCCGTGTGGTGAGCCTCCAAGTATAAACCCAGCTGCCATGATTATTTCATCACCATTCAGATCCCACTGAATCCCAATGTAATCCCAATGAAATCCCCATAAAATCAGAATTAAAACCCATTAAACCATCATTGTTCCAGAATTTTCTCCGTTGGTTTCCTGACATTGGCCATCTCCCAGGCGGCTTGGCTACGGAGTTCTTCAAGGAGCAGTTGGGTCCCGAACTCCTGGCAGTGCAGGAACCTCCACGAGGCCAGGAATTTGTGGGTTTCACCAAGAATTTGGGCTGGGGATGGGTCAAAAAGATTATGAAAGTACCATATTTTGGGGAAGAAACATCCACTAACCAGCTATAACTTAGGGTACTGACCTAGGGACATAATGAGACACTCATCTATACATGAAAATAGCAGCATGGGGATATCATTGGAATGCAATATGATATTTGGGTTTGGTACCGGAAGATCATGGGAACGTCTCCTCATTTTGGCAATTAAGGGATGGAATTTTGGGTATACAGTATCTCCAACTTTAAGCTTCACCCAGTGTGATTTCCGAGAGGAATCTTTTCTTTTTTTTAAACCTCCTTGTTGTTTTTGTTGGGGGGATCAACAATTTTGACTGAACCCCCCCTCGATTTGTTGAGCATAGGATACAATATCCCATACTCCCCCTCATTTTAAAGATGGAATCCCCAAAAATGGCCAAATCATGAAACTCATCGAATCTACCATTTTGCAGCTTCCCGCCATTCCATTTTTTTGGGGGTCCTGAAATTTTGGATCGCCACCTTGAGCCTTTCGACCAAAACGAGGCACCTCAGTGGAGGCTGTGCTCTTCAAAGCGGCCTGTTTGAAGTTCATCACGGTGCTGCGCAACATCCTCCCTGTACCTTGGCGGCCCAGTGGTGATGGAAGGGGTCTACACACGCACGTTCTTTTATCTCCTAGTAAATGTAGTGTTGGTGATGGGAGATGATATCGTATTGTGAACCTATCTCCCATTTCACCAACAAGAAAAGGCTTTAATTTTTTGGGTCATCCCATGGCTGTCTTTTTCCCCCCTAATGTGAATTTGGCCGCCAGGCTGAGTTGGTGCTGGGCATCGTGCCGAGGCTGCCCCTGCTGCTGCAGGCGAGATTCGACCGATGTCACGTGTCAGTATCCGTCTCTCTGGTCCCACACTGCCAATTAAATGAAAACTAAATCCCTGGTTGTCCTAATACTTTCCGGTACCTTGATGTGGCAATGTTATTTGTGGGCATATACTCTGCATGTTGAACAAGGTTTGTTTCTTTCGCCAGATTCGATTGCACAGGCGCACCATGCTTCACAAAGACATGGATCAACAATGTTTTGTAAGGCAAACACATCCCTCCATCCCTGAAGAACAGCACACAACCTTGTATACACCCCTCTGGTAATTCAACCGTTTGCTATGGAACATCACCATTTCTAACTATTTCTAAGAATAGCTAACGCATGGGACAAAATGGTACATGGCTTCCAGTTCCCAAACTGCAACAAATTACAGCTCAATGGTAAAAAAAGACACAAAAACCCTGGGATTCCCCATATGGTTTTTGCTTGGACAACATGGTTTTTCCCTGGAAAATCCCATGGAAGACCGAAAATTCCCAGGCAGAGCACCCATTGCTCCACAGCTATGCCGCCATCTGCGGCAACGTCTTGACGACCGTCCAAGACAGGGCAGGGGATCAAGGCGGCACAGTGGAGTCCACAGGACGCATGGCCAGGTCCAGATCCATAGAGATCTACATATCATATATGTCGCATATCATAATAATACATAGATACTTTATATATATATATATGATATTGTATATATATATATATATAGGTATAGATATTGTATATATATATAGATATGTAGATATGGATATGTAGATATGCACACTATGCATACAACATTATGTAATGATTCTATGATCGCGTCCGCAGGTCGTCCGGCCTGGCGACCGCGCTACAGCCGCGAGCAGCTGGGCCCGGTCTTCACCGAGATGATCCCCATTCTGTTGCAACTGCTGGAGGCCGATCTGGAGATCCTTGGTGAAACATATATGGTATATGGGAACATATCTATATATAGTAAATGTATAATGTAACCTTACTAAAATGATTTGAATTTTCGAAAATCATATAATTATACATATTTATGTATGTATAAATAGCAAGGTTGTAATATAATTATGGTTAAATTTTGGGTCACGGTCAGATGATATATGATCAGATATATGTTTGTATACATATAACATATATACTTTGGGTGTAACCATCCCCCTTTTTTAACTTTGGTTAGATCCTTAGATGCCCCGCCAAGCCACAGAATGTTGGTGTCATGTCGCGTCTAGTGAATGGTCCATTTTGGTGGACTAAGCAAGTTGATGATTGACGTTGATCCACATCAATCCCAAGCCACTCATTTTAACTGAAGACTAAACAAGTCTGGTAAACCAACCAATCCCAACATCCATGGATTTAACGTCAAACCATCCATTTGGGAATACTTGGGCTATAGCATCTCCAATGCTTTCGAAACACAGATCCTGATGTGTTCGCTCGCGACATGACAGGGCCGAAGCCTCCCACAAAACACCCATTTGCTCCGAGCGCTATCGGCTTGGTTGGCCTTCCTGGGTCGGGGGGCACAGCAGATTCAGCAAGAAATCTGGGGAATGGAAGCAATGGAAATGGTGATCTCGTCAATGAAGACCCTGATTTAAGGATCAAAGTCTGTGATATCAACAAATCTGTGATTTAAACATGATTTAACATCATATCATCATGATTTAACATGATTTCATCATGATTTAACATGATTTCACCATCCATTGTGATATGAAGCAACAGAACACCACATATTTCTGCCAGCAGAGCAACCAGACTAGTTCTTTATAAGATGGAAGTGAAAGACCTCGTGCCCACCTGGAAGGTCTACTTGGAAAGTAACGGCTATGAAGCGTGTACATATCCACATCGATGGCATCATTTCTTATATCCATTTTTTTTGAAATATAGATTGATAATAAATGATCCATCATTTTATATCAACATCCCTACAGTATTTTTCTACTCATAAAATCCCGTCTCCACTGAAGGTATTCCCATTTTTGCCAGTGTTTTTATACCCATTTCAGCCCACCTTTGGCGGTGAACCAGGTCAGAGCTTGCCAGATGAGTTGGCCACCAAGACCTTGCGGTCCTTGGCGCAGGTGGCGTGTTGCCTGCCCCCGCACCTTGGCAGTGTCCATATTAGAACTTGTCATTGGGTTTGTTTGACAATGTGGGGATGGGTCAAAACCTATGATTATCAATTTTAATGGGATGAACATCCATTTACCAGCTATTTTGGGTTTGACAATGTCTACATAACCATGTTTAAACATGTCTAAAGCATGCTTAAAACTTGCTTAGAGCACGCTCAATCAAGCCACAAAGATGTTATGACCAGCAGTATCCCTGCATTCTAATTGCGACAAAGGCTAGCACGATACGCAGCTGGCCCCAAGGATCTTACTTTGGGAATGTCACTGGTAGTATCCTTCAACACCAAAAAGGAGTAACTTCTGTGGACCTGCTATGGCCGTGAAATTACCAACACGCATTGGTGGTCGGATTTCGGGAGTCCCAGTTGCTCTGTGAATCACCATGGAACATCTCTGGCATCCCTCTTTGCGTGCCAGTAATGTAGCATGGACAGTTTGGGAAGTTTCTGTTCCATTCATATTTTGTTCATTTTCTTTCTTAAACCGAGTGATAGATCTCAGGTTTCAAAAGGGTCAACTGCGAATCAAGCTATGCCCCCCGTGGATTCTCCACTTTATCCAGCTGTTTTCCCATCCAAATTCAGTGATTTCCACTGACGCTGATCCATCTTCGTTTTGCCATGCGTCACCCACCGATCTAACCGGTCGACCAACCAACTGGGTTTGTCTCACAATGGGTCATACCACCCAAAAACCATGCGATTTTCCATGGGATTTTGGTACAAATATGGGGTGCCCAATTTTGAGACATATCAAACCCACCAATGAACCTCCCCTCCAGGGGCAACGCGGACTACGCGCATTTGCTGTTCGGCTGCATCGCCCTGAGTTTGAAGGCCAATGGTGGACGAAGCCCCGGTACTGAAGCAGTGCCTTGGCTTCTTACCGTTGCTGGTGACGTTGCGTCATAAAAACCGCTGGCTTTATGAATATTATGAACATGTATACATCTATACATATTGTAGCGGCTACAGCACGCACATGTATGTGTATACATGCATATATAAAGCATCTACAATTGTATACATATGCGCGCTATGCATGTATATGAATGCTAGACTCCATCAATACCTTCCAATCTGACATCGTTGCCGAGTCCCACATTCGACTGAGGCAGTGCTGGCCATGGTTGAAAAACTGTGGGTCTCTCAGGCGCCTCTGGCTATGCTCTGAATCCAGCTCTTCTTTTGGTGGTTTTTGGATACCTTGACCAACTTCACCCAGAATGATTTTCCCAGTTTTGGTAGATCTTCTGCTTAGTCAAGTCCATTGTCTTTGCAGTATACCTAACAGGGCAAGTCAGACATTTCCCCAGATTTGCGCATGATCTGTCTCCTAAAGAAAAAAACGGGGCAACTTTCATCCCCTGCCGTTGTTCATTTTCAGCGCTTCGAAGGCAGAAGATCTTCTGCCCTACTGCTACCAGATCTTGGGCCTCATGCTGGAGTTCCTTGGATCCGGTGGAGTTTCAGAGAAGGATCTAGCACCCACAATTCAACTGTTGGTCGCGGAGCATCTTCAAGTTGGTGAAACAGGTGATTGTGTTTCTTTTGTTTCTTATATATATATATATATGGAGTAATTTACCACATATTTCCTCAATCTTCCCAGTCTTGTCTTGGGTGATCTATCCTGCCGAAACTCGTGCCGAGTCTGGGCGCAACGGAGTCGATTCCGCTCTATGCTGAGCTGCTGCACCAGGTGCTGGCGCCACAGCTGTGGCAGGCAGCTGCAGCCGGTCAGCCATTGATTCTGATGATTTTCAATGAAGAAGCCTGGGAGAATAATGGGATTTAACATGATTTAACCATCAACAATAGGGGATGGTGGGGATGAACCATTATTTTTTTCTAATGGGATAATAATGGATAATAATGGTGATAATTGGTGATATAATGTGGTAAATCAAATGCCATAACCCATCCCCAAAATTATCATTTTTACAACACCGGGACATAGGTCAAAACTGAATACCCGAAATTGGCCACTCCATCAATGGTTCCCAACTGTTCCACCAAATTCTTCACTGCATATTTCAACATACACCCCAAAACAAGTGTGAATCCCCATAGCAGCACAGCAGATTCATAGCCCCAAATCCACCGATCATCAGTAAGAAGCTCATAATCCTTGATGATCAACCAGGTATGATATATGGATTTGTCGGAAAAACTTTTCCGTCACCCCAAAGTTGATTGGCACATCATCTTCCCATCTAAATGGCCAGAAAGTGCTCATCACACATATCCCATATCATCCAATGTGGGCAAACCAATGTCATAAACTTGCCATGACTGGGGATGGTTCCCAAAAAAAGACGTCGCATTTTCTTTCGAGCTCTTTCAAGACCTCATTTTTCTGAACCAAACTCAATGCACGGATCCAAACGCAGCCATTGGTGAAATCCACCCTGCAGGCGCCCGGCAAAGTGCCGGGTCTGGTTCGATTGCTGCGTGCCTTTTTTGCCAAGGCGTGGTCCAATATCTTCAAACCTTTGGATTTGGAAACATCTCTGGGTAGATTGCTTCAAGCAGGATGACTTGCAGGTTGACCAATTACCGTTCTACCAATCCTTTTCTGCATCCTTCCTGGACACCACTGGGTGTGACAGGTGGGTGTCTTTCGATCGCTGCTGCAGCAAGTGATGCCGAATCTCTTTGAGCGTTTTCAACAGGCGGTCTTGGGAATCCTCATTGCTATGCGTATACACTGTAGCAACCAATAGGATCCTATAGGATCAGAGCCATTGGAAGGCTAGTATGGGGATTGGATATACCCATTTTCACGAGTTCATAGTGAGCATATCAATCCTAAATACCAACTCACGGCTTCTGAGCCATCAGAGTCCCAGTCGCCAACAGCCATGTAGAAGGGATCAGAAGGATGACATGGTGTCCAAAACTGGGCTATATCCCCCAAAAATGGCTGTTTCAATGGGGAAAATAGATGATAATCCATTGGAATTGCGGGATACCCTATCAAAAGATGAGAGGAAAGAAATCAAGACAGAGAAAGGAAACAAAGGAAGAACCAAGGAGTGAGATTATTTCCAGAAAGGAGCGCTGTGAGCTCGTGTGTTTTTGGGGTGGTTGTGAGCTACACACTATGACCATCAGCCTGGTTGCCATCATGCTCAACATCACCATGGGCACCATCAACATCTTTGCCATCGTGGCCATTCTCATGATCTTGTCTTGGTGGTGGGCAGCACCATTTCAGTATCACAATCATCTTCCATGTTGGCCATCGAGAGGACCATCACCAAGATCACCATCGGAGTCACTTCTTTTCATCACCTTCATGATCATCATGCTCATCATGATCACCAGGTCATGAACCATCATGAGGATCTCACATCATGACCATTGTGACCAGTATACCGGTGCCCGTATTCAAACAAACCCATATGGATATCCCGGATTCATCCCATTCATCCCAGATACCACTAGGGGTGACGTGTGACAGCATGGAGGCCTTGGCCAACAAACAATCTGCCAGTGCAGCTGTTGGGCTGCTCTGTGCTGCCTTTCGTTTTTTGCCCTTTGAGCTCTACTGCAATCATTTCCAGGTGCGGCTGGTGGCTGTAGACTTGGGATGAGGAAAAAGTAGTTTTGAATGGGATGAGATGGGTAAACACTTAAACACCATTTGTCCGTTTTTGTCCAGTCATTTCCATTTTTATCTCTCCTTTCATATCTCTCCTTTCATATACAGTAATTCTATCGATTCATGTCCATTTATGTCCATTTATGTCCATTTATGTCCATTTATGTCCATTTATGTCCATTTATGTCCATTTATATCAACGCCGCTAAAGTTGAGCCACCTTAGCATGGCAACCACAGGCAGCCTTGGCGGCTTGCCTGAGTCGCCTGGAGAGCATCAAAATCATCGAGCTGGAGAAGGCGCGGGTCGCTGAGCGGATGGGGGGATGGGGATGGTGGTTTGGTTTTTTGAGGGAGAATCATGGGATCATAATGGGAGAATAATTGGATGATGAGATAATCGTGGGATGATATGTTTTTTCCCCAAACAGTTTACTGTTATGGGTTCTCAATGCTTTCTCAAGTGTGTCTGCATTGCTGTTGGATGCTGTGTCCGCCTTCCCGAGGCCTTGTCTTCCTTCTTGTCTTCCTTCTTGTCTTCCTTCTTGTCTTCCTTCTTGTCTCCCCTCTTCATTTCCTTCTTTATGTTTTTCATTTCCTTCTTCATTTCTTTCTTCATGTCCTTCCCATCTTCCGTCTTGTCTTCCTTCTTTTTATCTTGTTCTCTCGTTTTGCTTCCTTTTTGGTTGCTTTGTCTGCCTTGTCTCTGGGACCTATTGCAAACTTTTTCTTGTTTCCTGTTGTGGCCATTTCATGTTTGCCCGTGTTCCCCCAAAACGCATCAACACGCTATTTGTATCCAACCACTGTTTGGGGTCTACGGTGGTGTAGTGTAATGATGATAGTGATACAATGGTAGCTTGATGATGCTTGATGTGGCTTTACAGGGATAATAGGATGATATTGGGATACTAATGGATTTGCCATCCGGCGTCATCAAACGTTGTTGGCTGGAAAATGCACAAATTTAGTTCGACGATTTTCCCAGCTAGAAACCTCCATTTAGTTCAGGGATTTTCCAGGCAGCCACGTTTGAGTACTGGAGGGCAATGATTGTGAGGGAACGGAATTTTGAGATGCGGATTATATGTGTGGCATGGTCAAAACTTGGATAAGATTAATCCATTATTATTTGGGGATTGGGAATAGTCAATCCATTTAGAGGGATTTACCCAGCTATGATAAGGATTCCTATGGCATGGGATGGATGGCCATAAACCACATAGCACATACAACGGTTTGTATATCATTTGACAACTGAGCAATCTCGGAAATGATCGCGGCGCCAAATAGTGCAATGGACCTCTGAATACTCACCATGTTGCCCTCTATGAGGTGCACAAGTTTGTTTTGGAAAAAAAAATGACTTTTGATTGGCCCCCCCCAAAAAAGCAAGGTCGTTTTGGTCATATGTCATATCTTCATTTTTACTAGTAACATCCTTGTTTTTGTTGGCTACACCCTGCATTTTCTATGCGTTCAACCATCATTTTTGCTGATTGAACCACTATTTTTGCTGGTAAACCCAGTTTTTTGATCGCTGAAATCCACCATTGTTATTGAGTAAAACCAACAAAGCAGGTTTCAAGCAACAAAGCAGGTTTCAACCAACAAAAAAATGTGTCAATCAATGTTATCCATCCTTTTTTTGTTGGTTATCCCACTAACTAACTTTGATAGCAAGTCCCCCAACTAAGGTTATCCCACTTATGACTGGGCGAACTGAACCCCACTTCAGCCCGTTTTTCGAAGTGAAGGACCTGGTGGTGGCGCTGTCCATCTTCGTCAAAGTCCACCAAGACGGGGCTGCAGTGCTGCGGCTGGCGCTGAATCAGCGGAAGGAGGGACTCTTTGAGCACTTCCTGATGGAGGCGGAAGGGGTGGGAGGGTTGGGAGGGTTGGGAGGGTTGGGAGGGTTGGGAGGGTTGGGATATATGATTCATATAGATGTTTGATAAGTATATTTGATATACAATAGGAATATTATGTAATAACAAACGTAATAAATAAAGTGAATAAACAAAAGATACGTAGTAAATCATACTACATAAGAATGACAATGAAAAAGATAATGATACTGTAATGATTAATAACAGTAGTAAGAACAATCATGTACATGTGTGTATATATATATATATTTAGATATATATATATGTACATACACCACATGTAATATCTCTCTGCTTGAAGCAAAACCGGTGCAGCCAGGTATGGCTCCCAGGCACTGCGCGGATCCAGCTGCTGCAGCGGCGGAAGATTTGCATCTTCGGGCTGATCCGGGCAGCTGGGCAGTGAAATGTAGACGAAACTGATGGGTTTTTCGGTTTTTCATTGATTATTATGTGGTTAACTGATTGGATTAACCCAATGTGGTTAACTCAAGTCGTTGAATCGTTTAACTGATTGGATTTTCGATGTTTGGGTTTTACGCAAAGACATGAACATTGTAGTTTGATTCAAAAAAAAAAGAATGGGTTTAAGCAATAGAAAAAGGGATGTACTCGTCCTGGGAAGTGAACAGGGGGTTATAGTATGAACAGTGGTACCGTGTACGATGCTATCACATCAATACTGGCGCATGACATTGAATCGCCAAGACTGAACATTGGGGATTTATGCCAACATGTTGGTTTTTGGCATAATGCATCGGAATGCAACCTGGGTAAAAAAAGAAACCCTTTTGGAAACTCTAAATTTTTGAGATGTAGATCATTCGCAAAGGACGGATTGTTTGTTGGAAATTGAATGGATTCATGGCGGATTCCCAATTTGATGTCCCGGCTTGAATGAATTTGCAAATCTGTCCTGTCCAATCTGTTTATGAAGTTGAAACTTGAAATTCCAGTCGAAGCATTTTCTGATGTGAACATTTCAATTCTGATGTGAGATGTAGTCGGGATACCTCAGGAACATTCTCCAAACTTTTTTTTGTTTCCCAACACATCCAAAATTGTGTAAAAATCCTGAAACTCCCCGAAATGGTCCCATTTCCTAGCGGGTTTTCACTTTTTCCAACTCCAGAAGCGTCGGCCAACTCTGGTTGGGGCCAGGTGATGCAGCTTCCGCAGTTGCCAGCCACGGTCTTTGAGGCTTGGCATCAGTCAGCAACAAGTAATTGGGATATCATATGGTGGTTTCCGCAAATTGGGGGTACCCCAATAGCTAGATGGTTTATAGTGGAACATCCGAAACAAGAATGGATGATTTGGGGGTACACCCATAGATTGGACACCTCCATATGGGGATACAATTTCGGATACAATTATATGATGGATATGGGGAGATAAAGAGCACACTATGATATTTGGATGTGTCTGAAAATGGTGGTATAGCACCATATATTCCCGATAGGTTGAGTTCATCCCCATGTTTGTTGGACATATTCCCCCTATCCATGGGTAATGGACCGGATCATGCCACTGTATTCCCATTGTAGTTCCAGTTGGTACAGTATATATTCCCACTACAAACACATAAACACGTATAACTCTATTACAGTACATTACATTACAGTACATTACATTACAGTACATTACATTACATTATATTACATTACATTACAAATATACATATATGTGTCCCATTGCTATAGTAGGGAATGTGTGGCTAAATTATCACGATCATTGAACATTGCTAGGCATTCTTAGCCATTACAACCCACCATAACTCCAGAATAACCCCATTGGAAACCCAGCATTCTGATGGCTTTCTCATCTCGCCGTGTAGGCAAGTTGCCACGCCTTGCTGCGCTTGCTGCGGCTACGGCAGGCAGGTCATCCAGTGCTGATCTTCGAAGAGATCTTCAACAACAGGCGCTGCGGGGCGCTGCGGAGGGGGTGAGAAATGTATGATATATATATATACATATATATATATATATGTATATCTATAGAAGTATTAGTATGGGGATTCATCCATATATCAGTCGATTTAAGTTTAGATCATACTACCCGTATGATACATACATGCAATTGTTGTAATAAGAATGGCAATAGTGATAGAAATATAAGGATAACGACAAACATGATTACAACAAGACATGTAATACATGTCATGATACTCGTACCGATTCAGCAGACACAGTTT
Source organism: Symbiodinium sp. clade C Y103 (assembly GCA_003297045.1). Taxonomy (NCBI): domain Eukaryota; class Dinophyceae; order Suessiales; family Symbiodiniaceae; genus Cladocopium; species Cladocopium sp. clade C. The sequence continues at coordinate 374,763 of BGPT01000620.1, read as the reverse complement.
CTCGACGTGGGGACAGCAGGGGACAGCACCAACCAAATGTGCTATCCCGAGTCGTGGATGAGCAAACTGAAATGTGGAATCTCCATGATCTAATCAAGGTGGGTCCATGGGATGTTCTTTCCCCTGTATCATTTGGGGACCTCGATACCTTGGTTTAGATCACCCCAAGAATACGCCATGGTAAAGGTACCAGGGTACCCATCACCCCCGCCAGGCCCCTCTTTCTCTGCAAGAAGGGGGAGGGAATCACCCCAGGCGATGAGTTCCAGGTGCCAGAAGATGTCAGTTTTCATGGCGAAAATGATGCGTAACCAGTGCATTGCGAGGTACCCGATTTTCAGACATGTCTTGGTTGTTACTTTTTTTCAAAGATGTTTCTGAGGGTCCCTGTACCTTCTGATTTTTAAACCAATGGCCAATGGGTATGGCTCAAGAATCGAGATCTCTGAGACCCACAGACACATTTTTTGGGAACACACAAACTTTGACTTCATTCCCATAAATTCCCATGAAATCTTGTGGTGAAACACGTCATTATCCCAATCCTCAGCATCCAGAGGTGGCCTACAACCATCTGGAACAAGCTGAGCTGCTTGGATTTGCTGTCAATTTACCATATTCATCATCTCTTTTGAGTGAAATTTACATCAATTTGTTACATAGATTTTACATCATTTCTTCAATTTCCCCATGATTTTTCCCATTGAATTCATCATCTTCACCATCTTTTGTTGAGAGATTTCCATCAAATCTCCCAAATCGACCTCCCAAATGTACCAAAATCCGTCCATCCCAGGTTGAAGGAAGACATCTGGGACGTTTTGCCCGAGATCCAAGACGTGGCCACCGCTAAAGTGGCCGTGAGGCAGGCTTTGGCGCCGCTGCAGGAGGCCCCCAGCCCAGTGGTGGGGGGGAGGTGGAGGGGGTGGTTTAACTATGCAAAATGGGGATTTCAGGGGGATATTGGGAAAGGCTATGAGAGTACAAGGAGTATAGCAGTGGGATATGATGGGATATATCAGATAAGAGCAGGCTATTGCCATACGTGATTTGGACGCTTAGAGTCATCATCGGTTCAGCCGGTTCAAAATCAGCTTGCAGTGATCAGCAATGTCATTAGTGACCAGGTTACCACGGTTACCACATCAGCTGGGAAAAAACAGCCATGGATCTTCATCCTATCCCCCTATCCCCGTCCTCCTACCACTTGGAGCGGCAGGCGCTGAGCAAAGTGGACGGTGTGACCCAGGCCTTGGAATTGATTCTGCGCTGAACGCGTTCGCCCCGTTGAACAGACGGGCCCAACGGTATGGCGCCACGCTGGTGTGTCCGGTGTAAAGGATAGGCGCCACAGCGATCGAAAAAGGGCGGAGCCGACAAAGGTTGATGTCTGGGACAGCAGGGGCACTGGAATATCCCCAAGGTGTTGCAGGATAATCAGCTATGATCAGTTCTGAATTAACAAATGGACATGGATATGACTGAGGAATCGTCCGTTGCAATGTTTGTTTACTTGAGGGCAACCACCAGTGCGGCATTTGTTCTCAATATCCTGGAGCTTCACAGCCTGGGTCATCTTTGGTGAGTGCCCCTCTTTGTTGGGCTAAGACCTCCAACAAAATTTCAGCAAAAGAACTGCATGTTTGTCCATGGATTGGTTCACTGTAAGGGAAATCCTCACTGGAAACCATGGTTTTACCCGCAGAAAAAAAGGACGATCTCTATTAATATCTATAGGGGGTTCAAGGGATTCTATGTGAATTTCCCACCAAGTCTGAGTCTAAAAGTGGGGTACAGTATCTCTAAAACCCAATGGTTTGTCACCAGTTATGATCATGTTGCTTGATTAAAGCCCCAAAGGATACAATCTCAATAATGATACACCATTTGATGATGACAATGATATGCCAAGTCTGATTCACCATTTTCTCAATTTGAGTTAACAAAAGTTAAACTCATCATATTTCCACTGGTTACATCCAATGTCCAAATCTCCCATGATCATTATCATTCTTATCAATCTCATTACATAAAAAAATATAATCTTGTATCATCATTTATCGCCATGTTTCCACTTTTTGATGGTTTGAAGACCTCGTTCTCCAAAATTTTGGATGTGGAAAACCCATCGTCTCCCTAGGAAAATGATCTGTACAAGTGGTGGGTTTTCCACATCTAGGTCGAGACCGAGAGCGGCGGCAGCAGCGGTTGAAGATGAGTTTCTTCAACGCGACAACGGTCCCCCGGGCCAAAATGGTGGGTTTTCCGACCGAAAATCCTTGTTTTACCAACAGATTTTGATTGGTTAATCCGAAATGAGCTGATTTTACACGGAATATATTCGACTTTTGACTATCCAACTGTCCAAGAAATCTCAGCAGCTATGTAAGGCTATGTATCCAGTAAATATTTGAATTTTGACTCATCAACCTGATGACGTGTATGTGGATAACCCCCAAACTGATCCGAGATTTCATAAGTCTAGCAATTTTGTGAGGCTAGATGTGACACTGATAGGGGCCCGACACTGTGGGTGGTACTACCACTTTAAAACTTTAGGCACAACGGGCATATTGAAGGTCACTTGACAGGGCTTCTATTCTTACGGCAGGGAAAGCAACAAAAATGGGCTCCGAAAAAAGGGGGTTCGAACGAACACATCCAAGAACTCGGATTCCCGAAACAAATCGAAAAAAGAAAGGATCAGATACAGTACTGGATTTCAACAGCACCCAGCATCAAACATGGATGTCAAAAACAGATCCAGCTGAGAATCCAAGAAATTAAATTGAGAAAATCATCTAAAATCATCTCAAATTCCCCACCCAAATCTTCTCCCAAAAGATAGTGTCGAGGCCCTCCTGGAGAACGTCGTGCAGAGTTGGCTGCAGCAGACTCGTGACAACCGTGTGGGGACCAGGAACACATTGTTTGGAAACTACTTTATTTTTTGGAGGGGATGGTCTATTTTGGGATGAATATCATTGAATTTCATGAATTCCAGGACCACAAACCACTACTATTGGAGATGGTTTTTGATTGCGGATCCCACTGGAAAATTACTGTTCCCCCAGGTTCCCATGTGATCCCCAAACGTCCTAGGTCTGAACCGACGAAGGCGGGGCAAAGCGCTGGGGGTGGCCAACTGACCCAACAGCTTTGCATGCGGAGATACATCCAGTTCCCTTGTTAGATATCGCAAGTTCTCTTGGTTTGTGGGGAGAACCCTCATTTGTGTTGGTTCAATCATGTTCAATCCCTATTTTTGTTCGGGGATACCTCAATTTTTGCCGCTTCCACCAGTCAACCCATATTATCCATATTATAATCCACATTGTTGAAACTTAAATCCTATTGCTATCCCATGATACCCCTCGCAATATGTTTTTGTGGATGGTCCAGGCAAGAGATGCTTCGGGAGCAGAAACTGCGTGTGGGGGCGCACAGTGCTGATGGGAAAACTGAGAATTGCCCGTCATGAAAACGTGGTGGTGCACTTGATTTATGTCCATGTAATTATAAACGACTGCAGTTGACTGCAGCTTTTGTTTTTGATGCAGTGAGGATCTTTTTCGGATGCACATACATATGTATATATATATATATACACACTGATACACATATGTATGTACATACATCTACATCATATCTACATATGATCCGTGTGCCGATCGAACTTTCCAACTTGCCGTCCCCATTCATCCCTCCTCTCCAAGGAGGTGTCGCGTATACTGCGCACGGGGATGCAGCAGGGAGTGGAAATCTACTGCATCATGCAGGCTGGGCGAAGCTGTCAAGGTCTGCGTTGCGAAGTTGAGGAGTTGCAGACTGCCTTTTCTGGGTTCCCCATTTTTTAAACCCAACAATCATAACAATAACAATAGTAACAATGACAATAGTGATAACATGTGAGAACAATGATAGTCATAGTAAGAGTGATAATAATGACAATGATAACGATAATGATGGTGATAATCCTGATAATGATAATAGTGATAGCGAGAATAGTGAGAATAATGAGAATGACAATAATGATTGATACTCAATAATAAATGACTACTAAACCATAGACCATCCCCAACTCTAAACCATCCCCAGGTGTGGAGGTTTATTTTTGGCTTTACCACATATATTTCTGGACATACCCCATTGCACAGCTACTTCACGAATGATAAGAATGATGTTACAATATTGCGAACCCAAAACTAAAAACATTCCCCGTGTCTTAGGCAAAGCTAGGATTTCTACCACCCCAATTGAAGTTTTCTCTTGGATCGGGCACAAAGTGAAATTCACCAAAGTGGCTAGTTGTTGAAGATCATTCCGAAAAACGCCTGGGCCATGTTGAAGTTGGCAGTTCAACATCAATGATTACCTAATGGTGTGGAATAGGTAGGATTTCTACCGGTTTCGTTTGGGGATACCGCGAGGCATGGCACCACATCATGGTGCATCATCGCCATGGGGAGCATCAACGCACCCGAGCGATGGAGGCGCTTTCAAACGAGATCACCAAAGGATTGGGTTTGGATTGGGGGAATTTCATGTTGCGTTAAAAAAAGGGAGGAATTATGAAGGACATCTGTTTGGACATACCACATCAACCAGCCACCAAAAACACCAACACTTTGAATGGGATGAACAACTTGGACACATAGAGTGGATAGACACCATCATGTTCGATCAAAGTTTCAGCCAAATCCACATGGCTTCATACATTTCTACTAGTTGTGTCCCCATGACTAGTGGTTACATCTAGATTTTGGTTGGTTCAATCCACACTTAGCGTTCTATCCTCTAGACTGTTTGATTAAGACAGCTTAAAACGTCTATATAATTTTGGTTGGTTTTACACCCACTAAAACCATGTTGGCCAAACACATCAACGAACAAATCATGTTGGTTGGTTAAATGCAAATTCTTCTTGGTTACGTCCCTATGTGGATGAATCCCAGTTCTATTTGATGAAATCAAATTAAATCCCTATCCTCCTTGGTTGAGTCAGTTCAATCTTCATTTTTTTCAATCATTCCCACCCTTTCCATCCTTTTCCAACTTCAGTTGCCGTTTCGGTTCCCCGAAACAACACCAGGCCGTGGCACGGATGACCACAGACCAGCTGGGCTTAGCCTTCACAGCATGGCTGGCGGCTTGCAAGGTGGGACAGTAGAGTATTGATTGATGATTCAACCATGATTCAGCCATCATTCATAAGGGGTTTAAACATGTTGGCGAACATGTTTTAACCATCCAGAAGATGGAGATTCAACCATATTTTTCTGCAAACAAAGATGTTAGCTGCCTTTCTGCATCCTTTCTTTCCTAAAATGGAGGTACCCAAAAATGGATGGTTTATAATGGAAAATCCTATTAAAATGGATGATTTGGGGGTACCCCTATTTTAGGAAACCTCCATTTCGACATTCTTCGATCTGACGGCAGGCGCAACGCGCGACGGAGGCGCAACGCTTCCAAGCGGTGCAGAAGACGGTGATGATGGGCCTCCAAGCGAATCTGCAGACCGTCTGGGCTGCCTGGGCCAGAGGCGAGATGAGAAGCCATGGGAGTGATGGTTGATAGGTTTCATATACATTGATCATAATGATAATAACATCAATAGGAATATGTATATATATATATACATATAGATGATATAATGTTCAACCTGTTGCATCTGCATTTTTTAGGAGTGATTGACCTTGATGAATTACTTTGTTTTGGGGTGCTTCTCCCTCCATCTTGGAATCCTCAGGCATGGAGCAGCGCAGGCGCAAGCAGCGCCTTGCCCAGCAGATGTTGGCCTCGACTCAGCAGCTGCTGCAGCTGAGTTTCAGTGCCTGGCAGCAGGGCTCCAAGCAGTCCAAGGTGGGGAAACAGTTGGAGGGAAACAGTTGGAGTTCAATCCCATCATTGGCAGCTTGATGAATGGTGGTTAAAACCCAATCCACTAATGATGGTTAAATCGTGTTAAATCCCCTGTTGGTGATGATGAAGCATGATGAATGGATGGGCGATGGGTTTTAACATGTTTTAGGGATGGACATGAATGGATGGTTTTTCTGGATGAATTTTGGAAATCTGAAGGTTTAAGCGAAAGCATTGCGGGAAGTGAGGGGAGTTGCCAGGGTCAAGGACATCGAAGTGCTTCGGTGGCGCAGCGAGCCTTTGCAAAGACTTTGAGGATGGGAGCCGCAGCCTGGGGATTTTGAGGTCTGTCCAGAAACAGCCAATGGTCAATAGATACACTAGCCACTAGCTGTTGGGTGGTTCTTGCCAACCCGATTAACTCGTCAACGGCCAAAACGTTCTCATCCATTATGAACTATAAATGGCTACTAGCTGATATAGCTGTTGGCATCCATAAATCGATTTCCATAATGTTCAAAACCAACTAGGGGGAGTGGATAGATATGAAATCTACAACCAACTGGGGTTGAGAAAGGCTTTTCCCGATCGGGTTTTCCCATGGTTTTCCCTTTCATAAATCGATCAACTGCAGAAAACTGCTGCAGGTGCTGCGTCTCGGAGAGCTTCGTGGAGTGGAGGGACTTCACGCGCCGAGAGAGGCGCCCTGGGTGAATTCTATGGTTCGGGATGAAACTATGATGAAACTATTGTGAACCTATGATGAAAAGGAAGTTCCCTGATTAACAACAGTTAGTTAACTATTAACTAATTATGTTAAGAGTAGTTAAGGGATCTTCAAACCAACTCCTCAGGGGCCTCACCTTCTGAGTTATTCGCGACCGCACAACGGACAGAAATGATACAATGATGGTCTATTTTGGGCATCGGTAAACCATGGTAAACCATATATCAAAAACACATATCGCTCGCCCAAAACAGATAGTTTTTAGTTGGGCATCTGGAAATGATGAAGGAAACAATCATCAGTAACATCCAGCAAACATCTGCAAACACTTTTCGGTATCGGGGACCCCTCTCCCGAAACCTCAGGATACGCCAGGATACACAGATGTCATGACCCTGGCAATATCCTCATTGAAAGATGTTTGAACATGTTTGGACCCATTGCGATTTGGTTAAAAAAAGGGACTAACATCCTTTGCAAGTATCCCCAGTATACAAACACTATTGACCGGGGATACGTGTATATCCATGCTAATTAGTAATATCCCAACAACATACATGTCCCAACATATCTCAAGTGTATGTGTATAATGCCAACCCTGGATTTAAACAATACCCTAGTTGATTAATCAGAAAAGTTCCTCCCAAATAGTGATATGGAGTTTTCCCATCCAGTTAGACAATTTTTAATATTGAAACCGATGGTTTTGAGGATCCAATGATTGTAACAGCCCAGAGGTTGTGAAGGTCCTCCCGCGCGCAGGCTCCGAGTGCTGAAGGCGCAAGTCTCGCGTGCACAAGCAACGCTGAAGACCATGGGCGCGCTGAAAGTGCCAGGGAGCCAAGGGAAAGATATGGAACCAGCAGGGTATGTTTCCTTGATTTGGGCATGTCAAACATGTTGAAACACATTGAAACAGAAAGTTGTTGGGTTATGAAGTTGTTGTTTCAATGCATCAATCAATCAATTAATCAATCAATCAATCTATCTATCTATCTATCTATCTATCTATCTATCTATCTCTCTATCTATATATATATATATATATCAATATTTTATGGAGAGTTTGAACCATGTTTTCAACATCACTGGTGGCGAAATAGTCATGAAAGCTATCGGAATCATGCGAGCTGTCGGACCATGCGGTTGAACAATGGTGCACCGTGCCCTGAGGAAGACGGCTATGCAGCTGGATGCTCAGTCTCCAAGAAGTTCTTGGTGCCAACAGAATTCAGAAATTCGAGGTCCTCACCGTTCACCGGAACAACATCTATCAGAGATTCACGGACGTATTGATCGCAAGGAAAAGGAAGCTACCCCTTCGTCTAAAACCCGAGGCAAGATATGGGATGCCTGTCTCGCACGTTGCTTTGCTGGCGTTTGCTGGCAGCGGACGCTGAGATTGTAACGGTGGAAGAACGGTGGAAGAACGGTGGACGTTTCAATGATGGGTTCCCCCATCCACGGAATGCCTTTAAGAATGTTTCATGGGTCAGGATTCAGTATGAAGAATCTTCCAACATGCCAACATGACGTGTCAAAGTGCCCAGAGAGGACAGATTTGAATGATTTTGAGCTGCAGTCACCAGTGAATGGATAGCCCCTTAGGGTAGGAAACGAATCATCAAAACCTCCGAGGAGGTTGGAACGACCAGAAAGAGATGAAGGAATGCATTCTATCTCGGTAGAATCTGTTGGTCATCTATTCTAAATAACTCCTGGATTTTATTGTTTCACATGCCTACATTCATATGTGTATATGTAACTATGTACAATACAGATAGTCAATAGACAATCTCATTTTGTACCCACCTTTGTTTAAAGCCATCACGGCACTGTGCCCATTATTCACCCATCATAGTTGTACGTACAAATTAGAGAAAATATACCAATCATGTGATAACACGTGTTCCAACTATCATCCCATCATCCAGTCTTCACAACTATCATGACTTTACAACTATGATCATCCATCCAGATGATACGACTTGTTGGAACCATGCTTATAGTCCCAGCATATGCAATAATGGCATTGAATTTTACCGCCCCTTGTTTATATACTCATTTTTGATGATGCACTCACCTTCCATAATGCACCCATTGTCCACTGTCTACTCATAAATAGATGTATATGCACATAATCATATGTATATATATATATATATGTACATAATACACATCATATACAATCATAATACAATCATAATACAAGCATAATACAATCATAATACAATCATATACTTTCATATACTTCATATTCTTCACATGTAGATTCATATCATATACATCAGATACACAATTAGTACAATTGCTGTCCCAACCCCGTGATTTTCCGAGGAACAGAGCGCCATCAGCAAGGAGCGACGCCGCCTGGCCAAAGTTGCCGGCCTGGGACGTGCCTCGGCCCGGGAGCCTTGGCCCGTGGGGGTTGGTATTTATTGGTTCATATATATATATATAAATACACATAGTTATCACTATATTCCCTGTGTTATATCTATATTGGTATATGATCTATATTCCCTATGTTTTGTAGATAATTATCTTATTGGTATATATATAGTTATATATATGATTATCTATGTTATGCATGTGTTGTGTGATATATGATATATGGTATTTATATATGAGCTATATGATATGTTAAGAAAATATGTTTACATATGATATATGAAGAAAGAAGTCAGCTGGCCTGGTTTTGTTTTATTCTTGCCTATCCCCGTGTGCAAGGGTGCAAATGCTGGAGGGGCCAGATTCTTGTGCCAGATGTGACACTGTTGTGCTCATGGATAGCTTTTCTTCCTTGAGGTGACCGGAAGCAGGGCTGTGACGTCCGCTCGAGCCTTGCGCTTGATAGCATTTCAGCTCAATAGACCAGTAGACTGAGTCGACATGGCATCGCCTTTTGGCGGAAATTCGCAATCCAAACATGTCCCCAGCAAAACTCAGAAAAATGGGCAGCCAATTTTTGAAAATCAATGAAAACTTGAGGTATGCCGGAATTAAGATTCTGAGCACTGCAATTAGATGGTCAAGCCATCTGAGCCAAACTAAAGGTGACTAGACACTATCTACCTCAGTTCCACATCCATTTCACTCAAAATTGGAACAGTTTCCTTTTTTTCAGAGGGATCTAGAGACATTTTCCCAGCTAGAAACCTCCATTTATAGTGGGGATTTCCATGGATGTCCATGTTTTCTACATCCGCGTGTGCTGCACCAGCCACCATGGCCATTCTCTGGTCGCTGATCTTGGCCGTCGCGGGCGGTGCAGCGGCCGCGCCGGCCACGGTGGCGGTGACGGGTGCCACGGGGAAATTGGGGCGCCATGCAGTGGAACAGCTTGTGGCGGCAGGCGGCGACCGTTTGGGATCCCATAGGAGATGAGTTCGCTGGTGATCGCCCTGATTTAGTGGTAACTTTCTGAACTGAAAAGTTTGGGGCTGAATCTTGATGAGATGTTTTTTTTTCATTTCTGAAATCATGCAATATTTGTTGGTTAGTCTTGACCCCAAAGCCAGGCTCTGAAAAGTAAAGATGACTAGAGGAAACTGTCTTTGATGTTGATTGTGATCCCAGTTGAGAAAGTCTACCATAATCTTTGGTGAATGCCTGATGTGAACAAAAAATAGAGTGCTTTGGTATCATTCAAAAAATACGGGGGTTTATGCAAGCCCGGGACATCAATGAGCGACCCGGTCTTAATTCCTTAGATACTCGACTCACGCCTTGTGGCATTTTAGAGGTGATTTATTTGAACGCTTCGTAGACGCTACTCAACTGACAAAGTTTCACGTGATTCTGGGTTTATTCATCCACCTTCGGCATCATTTTTTGCACACGGCCAGGAAATCCATTTGACCCATCTTTTTGGATGGCACAGTTCTGAAGGCAGCCCAGCCAAAACAGGCTTGCATAGTTTCTATAGATTTTCAATCCGCCGTTCTATATGGCTTTGACCATCCATTAATGCATTAATCCCTGTCCTTGCAGATATTTATAGAGTATGTGTTATTTCAGAATACATCCCCATAAATCCCAGAGGGATAATGAGAATCAGCATACATTATCACCAACAATCATGCTTATCCCATATTATCTCCATAAGTCCCAAATGATATATAATGATACTGGTCGAGATACTACAGACATTAATCCCATATGTGATTCCCATCAACGATCACTAAGCATCATTCTCCCCATTATCCCCAGAAACCCCATGAATAATTCCCATTAATCCCAATCATTATCAATTGCCATATCATTAATCAGAATCAAACATGATGATCCCAGTAAATCTCATGGTATTATTATCTCCATACATTCCATATGATCCATCCATCACCCGGATAAGCTGCGCCGCAGGCCATCCCGTTCGCTGCTTGGTGCGTTGTGATCCCGCGGAAAAGGCGGAAGACCATGGGCAGTCTGCCAGCAGCGCGCAGGCGGAGCGGAGCCATGCACAGTGTACATATTTATGCATACATGATATCATGCTCTCTTTACATATATACATATATGACCATACTAGCAACAAAAATGAGAAGGATAAGAATCATAAAGAATTGTAGTTAATAACAAGAATCATTATTGTTAATTATAATCACAATTAATAATGATAGTAATAGACATGAAAATAAACGATGCTAAGGAAAGAAGAAGGCAAAGAAGGAGAAAAATAATAATATAATGAAAATAAAAATAATATATATATATATATATACATATATACAATGTACGCGCGCAGAAATGTAGATACATACTGATATATTGTCTATATATATATATATATACACATCCATGATAGACAGAGAGACCTGTAGGTCTAGACCGAGATATAGACCTATAGATATCTCAAAATCATGTCAATATGTACAAATTGTGTGCATATTATAATACTGTATATACATATATAATCACATATGTATATATATATATATACATGAGGGTTAATGGGGATTACCAGAATCTGCAATCTACAGAATCTAATAGTGACTTTTGGCAGCTTCCATGGGAAATTCCAAGAAGTGGTATTCCAACCTGCAGAAAATTCATGTTCGACACCTCCAAAATAGGATTTTGAGGCCAAACACATGATTTTGACCCCCAAACTACAAATGGAAACCATGGATTTATAGTTGATTTACCCACTAAACACGTTGGAAAAGATCCGTTTTTCCACCTCGCGAGGTCGCTGCCTGGTTAGCCTCCCTACCTGGCGTGGAACTCATCAAGGGCACTGTGACGGACCGGGAAGCGCTGGGGCGTTTGTTACAAGGCGTTTGGTCGCAGTGACTCAATGGACCAAATGGACCAAAAAAGATGGGATTTCAGCCATGGTGGAATCAGGTGGAATTGTATGAACATTTTGATTGGTTTATATTTGTTCCTTAATTTTTCGAATGATTCCCAGCGTTTTTTCATTGATGATATTCCCCCGGAAAAAAAAGAGAAAGCCATGGCACAGTGATCCACAGGTTCCAGCTATTGTTTGGCGCTTCACGGCGCAACACGCTTCACAAAGCCGACAGATTGGTTGCCCTGGGTGGATGTTGCCTGGCGGCGTTGAACTCCGGTTAGTTGATGAGAACATTACTGTGGTAAAACCAACAAGAATCCATCTTTAATGTCACGATAAACTCGTGGGAACTATAGTGTTTAACAGATACTTAAGTATAAAACACGTAAGTAAGACATGTTCAAAACCATGAATCCCCATGTTAAATCATGGCTATCCACTGATAATTCAATGGGTATTGAATGGGTCTTAAACGGGTATTGAATGGGTCTTAGCATGTTTTGACGCACGGGGATAGAATTGATGATTCAAAAATTAAATGATGATTGGTTGGTCATTAGTTGAGGGGTCATCATATGTTATCCTATTCGTTTTAGATTGGTGATTCTCATGAACTGGAAATGCCGTCCTGAACCAACCAGTAAATGGAATGACAGACTTTTGAATACTACTCAACATTTGAATATGTAGGAAATTGTAAAATGGCATGACGTTACAATCCCAATGAACTGTGGATGATGTTGTCAGCAGTTCAAAGCTTGCCACTGCTCCTTCGCAGAGTGGCCACTCAACTTAGACTCACCATCCCAAAGACGTGTTTTATAGGTGTTGATTTGACTATTGTTTGTTATCCATCACTATCATTATTATTATTATTATCATTATTATCATTATTATTATCAATACTGTGAATTATTATTGGTGATCTAATAACAATGATTGTTGTCTAATCATTCCAATTCTCTCCAAGTTGGGATCTTTTGGTAGGGACCCGAAAGTCGAGGAAAGTCAAGACCCTGAACATGGCCGGCAGGTGGCGGACGTGGAGAGTGATATGGGTCGGGCTTTGAACCCCATGATCTGAACAATGCCTTGAAGTTCATGGAAAGTCATGGAACATGATGGACACCAACAACAAATATATGGAAAAAGTCCAACATCAACTTTCATAACTTTCAACCCTCCATGGAAAAATGGGTTGGTCTAGGGGAAACCCGTAACCGGAAATCATCGGTTTTTACCATCGAGTACTTGTATGGGCGTATTTCCCTATAATCCAATTCTGGGGAATAGTCGTTTTATCGTGGTGGCCGGTGGTTGGCTGTATCTTTCCCAGAACTGCTTTAGGGGAAAATCTGCACGACCCCCGGACCCCCCCTATAATTGCTATATATTTCTGGGGGCAAAAACATGTAAAAACTATGGTTTCCTGATGCTTCCTGCAGATTTTCCCATTCATCCATTGCAACTTGTTTTCATTGCACCGAAATATCGGGCCAGGTCAACTGCGAAAGTGTCTCGCTACTGCTATCGGCCGCGGAAGAAGCAGGTCTGCAACGCTTCGTCCGCGTCACCGGGAAGGCGCGCAGTTCCCATTGTGTCGAAGGCTTATTTTTCTTGTTTTACTATGGACTATGATCGATTATTGTTAATAGTAAATGTGATTAATTGTTGATGATCTAATAGCAAGTGTTATTTAATAATCCCAATTCCTTAGTGGAAGGTAAATCTTCCAACATTTGCTTGGTGAAGTCCTAATGTTGGTTAAATAGTGGCCCTGACATCGCAAACTGAGGGCGAGGATCCCTGGTCGATCACATCGCAGCTTGGTGCGGTGGTCAGTTTTTTTCGCTTGGGTGGGACGCACAACCAGCCATGACAATGGGACGATGATGCAAGATGATTCCAGTGCAATGTGGATGAAACAATATACTATCTATTTATGGTGTCATTGGGGATGGTTTATTATTGGTTTACCATAATAACTAGGATTATTGGTTAATCATCACTATACTATACTATTATCTATTTATATTTATACATTCACCAGGTTGTATAGTTGACTTCGCCACAAGTCCAGTGGCTTGCGGTGCTGCCGCAAAGTTCTGGGATTTGATGATCAGTGGCGGGGTTGAATCGATGAGGAAGCTGTTGTTGGAGGTCCCCAAGTGTCCCCAAGTTTTGCGCCATTGCCTGGTAGAAAATTTGGTCAATCTTGTATATATATATATGTATATATATATATAAACAATCAGAATATACGCACATATTTACATCACATATCTATACATATATGTATCTTTATATATAAAGTAATATAGGTACATCATTGAGATCTATTCCTGGCTGTATTCATAGTATCCCCAGATGCCAACGGCTTTGAGGATTTTGATCAACGGCCTTAACTCCATGAGCAAAGCCTGGAACTTCGAGGGCGAACGACGCCTTCGGGCTGGAAAGATGGTGCCTGGGAGTCGATGGCATCCCGTGAGTCGCAACGGGTGTACCAGTTGTACCACCTTTAAATCATTGGATGGGGATATACTAATGTAGGAATAAACAACAACTATAGGGATAAATTTTAATGAACTATAATTCATTGGATTGGTTGAAGGGAAAATTTACAAGAACCCCCCATATTTGATGGGAAAGACCATGGCTTCCGGTTCAGATTTTCCCTGGAAGACCAATCCAATGATGAAAGTTGAACAACATGGAAGACATATCCACATCATTCCACATATTTTTTTCCCTGCAGAACTATGCAGAACTTGGGTGGATGTCACTCATGTGGAGCTTGGAGAAGTTGATGCCTTAATATGGAAGCTGCATTTTTTGCGCTTGGTACTCTCCACAGGTTGCGCCTGTTCGGCTCTACTTTTTGGCTCGTGGTGTTTAAAATTATCGGGTTTAAGTTGACATTTTTTTTTGGTGGGGGCACTTTGAAGTGGTTATAAACTGTTTTTTTTGTTTTTTGGTAGATTTGTGATTTGTGTTCCATATTTGCTTTGGTTGCATACATGGTTTCGGCAATTTGCTCACTGAGATTCAGTGGGATCACACTTCACTGGTCGATCTTCTCACATATTTCTGTGTAAAAGCCGCTCTGTGTAAAAGCCTGTGTGTCAAAGTTTTCCTATCTATCGCTTTCTCTCTGTCTCCATCTTCCGCTCTTCTCTGTCCGATCACCATCCACTCTTGCTATCAACCATTCATCATCTTTTGACCACGATAATCGGTAGGCTTAACATTATCTGGTCCTTTAATTCCTATGGTTTTATAAAACCCTAAGGCTTCACCCATCCCCCTTGGTCCCAGGATTACACCATCATCCGTCCCGGCTTCATGGGCGACGTGGAGGCCCAGTTGCCCGAGGACCAGAGCCTGGCCCTGGCCGACGACGGTGGCGAGTTGAAGGTCACGGCCATCCCGTATCGGAGCGTGGCGGTGTCTCGGTCACATGGGGAATTCATGGGGATGCCATGGGCATGCATGCATGCATGCATGCATGCATACATACATACATACATACATACATACATACATACATACATACATACATACATACATACATACATACATACATGACACATGTATCAATAATTGTATATATCTATATCTATATACACACAGACACACACATATATATATATGTATATATATATGTATATATCTATACGTATATATATATGTCAAGTATATTGCATATTTATCGTATCGTAGAGCTTCGCACACCGGCGATGCCATAAGGGTTGCTTGTCCCCACAAACGCTCGCCAAGAACACTGTGTTTGAAGTATGCTCTTTGCGCGCGCGCACACGCGCTTGGAAGCGCATGTTGTGGTATTCCATTTATACCGAGGCGACAACAGAAAGGATACACATAAAGAAAACACACAAAAACAAGACCAACCAACGAACCCAAATGCAGTCACGTAAAACATTTGTGTGAAACACATTATTTCAACAGTCATGTACATTCTTCCCCTGTTGTAGATTGTGGAGTGTGGAAGCTCGTGGAGTGCAGAGTAAGGAGTGTGAATAGAGTGGGGTGTTGAGTGGGGAGTGTAAAGTGTAGACTGTGGAGTGTAGAGTGTAAAGTGTCAAGTGTGAAGTGACACGTGTAAAGTGTATAGTGGTGAAATGGAGATTGTGGAGTTGAAAGTGTAGTAGAGTCTGGATTGTAAAGTGTAAAGTGTAGAGCGTACAGTGTGAAGTGTAGACTGGAGAGTTTGGAGTGAAAAGTGCGGAGTGTAGTGACTGTGTGTAAAGTGGAAAGTGTAGGGTGTGAAGTGTGACTTGCAGAGTGTGGAGTGTAAACTGTAAAGTGCAGAGTGTGGAGTGTAAAGTGTAGACTGTGGAGTGCACAGTGTAAAGTGTAAAATGTGACGTGTAGAGTGTGGAGTGTGAAGTGTGGAGTGTAGAGTGTGGAGTGTAAAGTGTAGACTGTGGAGTGTAAAGTGCAAAGTGTAAAGTGTGAAGTGAATTATGTAAAGTAAAGAGTGTAGAGTGTAGAGCGTGGAGCGTCAAGTAAAGTCAAATGTATAGTGTGGAGTGTCGAGCGTGGAGTGTGGAGTGAAAAGCGTAAAGTTTAGAGTGTGGAGTGTAAAGTGTAGACTGGAGAGTGTAGAGTGTAAAGTGTAAAATGTAAAGTGTAGAGTGTGGAGTGTGAAGTGTGGAGTGTAGAGTGCGGAGTGTAAAGTGTAAAGTGTGAAGTGTAGAGCGTCAAGTGTAGACTGGAGAGCGTAGAGTGTAAAGTATACTGGAAAGTGACATGTGGAAAGTGTAAAGTGTAAAGATCTGTAAAGCTTAAGGTGTAAAGTGTAGAGTGTGGAGTGTAAAGTGTGAAGTGTAGAGTGTGGAGTGTGGAGTGTAAAGTGTGCGTGGACTGGGGTTTGGGGATGTGGAGTGTCAAGTGCGCAGTGGAAAGCGTGAATGGAGAGTGGAGAGGTTGAAGTCTATAGTCTATAGTGGTGAGATGCACACCAAATTGGCCTGCCACGCAAAATGACGTTCCACACATGACAGATCTGCACCAAATGCTGCGCCTGCCACGCAAAATGAGACTGTCAGAAAGTCTTACGCCTGCCACATGATTTGCACCTTGTCACCACTTGACGCAGCCCTGACAATGCGATTCGCAAAAAACACACAACACGACAATTCTGAAGCAATGCGCCTGCCACGGAAAATGAGCATGGAGGTCTCCAAAGTGCTGCGCCTGCCACGAAGCATGAAAGACATCTTCTTAAAACAACGCAAAAGTATTGCGCCTGTCACACAGAACGGACATGTTACACTTCTGAATCTGTGGTGCTATATCCCAACACCAATGCAAACAGCACACCTGTGGAGATGAGAAATCAAAAATTGCACGTTGCTGTGGCGCGAAGCGCATTTTGAAGTAAAAACGTACAAAACACCTCAGGTCCGGAGCGCTGTAAGCAGTTGAGCTGCGGAGAGAATGGATGCGGCTGTGGCGCGAAGCACATTTCCAAGCCAAAATGCTGAAAATACCGCGTGTTCTGGAAGTTGAGATGTCGAAAAAATGCACGCGGCTTTGGCGCGAAGCACATTTCGAAGTCAAAATGCGCAAAACACTTCAGCTTCGGAGCGCTTTTGGCAGTTGAGCTGTTGAAAAGTGCCGTTTTGGCGCCCAGCACATTTCGAAGTCAAAATGCTAAAAGCACACCATCCTCGGAGCACTTTTGCATGCCATTGTGGCGCGAAGCATGCTCGCAAGTCAAAAGTGCTTAAAGGTGAGGGTGTCGGACCACTTTTTGAAGTTTGGAGGTGGTTTTCTCTGGCAGGCGCAATAGATTCTGCACCTTGTCAAAAGTGAGTCAAACGTGTGGTTTTTCTCCCGTTTTCAAAAACGGTGGCAGGCATGGGACATTTGAACAGGATCTGCAAAGATGCATTCCGCGTGGCAGGGGCAGTACAAAGCACGCATCTAGCAGACATGTTGAGAGGTCAGGGTGCTGATTTCCTGAGAAGGGTTGCATTTTGGAGTATCAGATCTTCAGGTTTGCTAAGATGACTTTGCAAGTACGGCAAGCAGCGCGAGGTCGTCCCCATAGTTAATGCTGCGCGAGCGTTGGTCGATTTGGTGCGACGCTCCTGCTATGCGGGTTTGCAGCTGGTTGTGACAAAACGCCGTGGCACGGCTGCGCGTAGGAAAGCATTTCGTGATGCTGCGATGTTCCTGGCAAGCGGGATTGCAGCTGGAGCTTGCTAAACTCATTGTAACAGCTGCCCGAATGCCGAAGCTACAGAAGAGCTAGCCGGGAGGCAGCTCAGACCAAGGTTAGAGAGGAAGTAGCCCAGGTAAGAGGCTGGTCAGAGAAGAAGTAGCTAAGATAAGAGGTAAGAGTTTGCTCAGTCAAGAAGTAGCTTAACAAACAAATAGTTCAGTCATACGTCCATCAACTCAGTCATCTATCCATTCATTCGTTCATGCGTTGATTCATTGATTCATCGGGTCAGTCATTCAGTCACTGATCCATTGATTCACTGATTCCCTAATTCACGACGCATTAATTCATTGATCCATGGTTAGGTGATTCAATGATTCCATGATTCAATGAATCACTTCATCATCGATGCGCTGATTCATTGGTTGATTGGTTCATTGAGCCATCGTCTCACTAATTCATTCGTCTGTTGATTCACCGAGTGCTGACTCATCCGCCCATTAATTCACTCATTCATTGGTTCACTGCTTCATTGACTCATTGATTCACTGAATCATGGACTCATTGATTCAGTCATTCACTGGCTGAATCATCGACTCATTGTTTCTTTGATTCGCTGCATCATCGCTTGATCGAATCATCGATTCACTGATCCATTGGTTCATTCGGTCAGTTGTGCTTGGTTTCTTTCAATTCATTCCATTTACATCTGAACCACCGCTTGCTCATTCGTTGATGCACTGATGCCCTTCACCACTCCAACAAGCCATCGCTTCTGCATCGCAAAAAAATCCTAAGGCGTTGATTTCTTATAACCGTGTCATTTTTTCAAAACTTCCGCGCGCTATCTGGCATCTAAACTTTGATATACATAAATACATATATACATCCATGACATCCATATGCATTTGTGTCTATATCTGCATTTAATCTGCAAAATAACATCCAAGGTGAGGCCCCCTCCGTTTATAAGGAAGTCGGTGTACAAACCCATGAACTGCATTTTCGTGTCGTTTCCTCCATAAACCCATTTGGATCCGCAGGAACTGTGCATTCGGTGCCTGGACTACCCGCAGAGTGCCAGATCTACCTTGGTGGCCATGACTCAGCCGATGCCGGGGCCCAGGCACCGCATTTTGGATACGGCTGCATCGACGGCATTTGGATTGCCCGCAAGGAAGGAATAAAACTAACAGTGACTGGGATGTAGCCTCCAAAAACGTGTCGGTTGAACCAACACCGGTTGGAAATTCAATCAACGAACATGAAATCTTCACCCAACGTGCCAAGGGAACAATTGAACATCCACAAGTTGCTGGTTCAGGATCACGTGTGTAGGCTGATCAAAATACCACCTGAGCATTCCGTATCAGAAGTTGTAGGTTCAGTTAAATCAGGGCAAGCGCCATAGTTGTTGCTCGTCAGATCTCTGGGCATGAGCAAAACAAAAGTGGTAGAAATTACACACACACACGCACAGATACTTATATATATATATAAATACATATTGCGAGTGCATGTAGGCCAGGTGAGACCAGGTATAGTATAGTAGTTTGCATTGGTAGAACCTGCTTTCCTTGCCAGCACCGGGGCACCAAGAGACTGCATGTGGCCGCTGCTTGGCTCAAGTGAAACACCGCACAGGTTCCACAGTGCTTGAGGAAAAGTGCCGCCTGCGCATTGTTTGTGGCGTTCAATATCTTGCACACCTATCAGAACATTGTCTACGCAGTGGCTTGGACGTGAACCCACTCACAGGTTATCAGTCGCATGCTCTACTGAGCAAAAGTGAGGCCGCATGTCTGTTCTGGGGGGCAGCGCTAAAGACCTTCCCACGCAGATGTTGGCCCACATAACCCCTCAAAGGACTTCTGTTAGTGGCCTTCACAGCGACTCGCCACCCTTGAAGTGGGGGGTGTGAACAGAAGATGGTTGCCCTAAGGGCCCCTCTGCAGGGCTGTCCCGCTGTGCTGACAAGGGTGGGATGGGCACAAGGGAATGACCCACTCACACGCACACACAGACACACGCACATATATATATATATTTATCTATATATTTATATATATATATATATATATCATATCTATTTATGTCCCCAGCACTGGTGGTTTCGTCCCATGTTGGATGCTTTTTCGTGATGGCAGGAGTTGGGAACCTTTGCTGGAGAAAGTGCAGCCGGATCGGAGGAACTTTGCAGGCTGGGAGAAGTCCAATGGGGAAGTTGGGAAATTATCAAGAGATCAAAGGAATGTTTTGCAGCTAAAGAAATACTTTGTATAAATAAATAAATAAATAAATATATATATATATAAATCTATTGAATATAAAGTCTATTCAAAAAAATGTGTAGATAATCTTTAAAAACATATAGGTCTGTATAGATCTAGATAAAATCTATATAAAATTTCTACAACAGCCATATAAAATCTATATAGAACCTATTTAAAATCCATACAAAATCTAAACCTATGTAAAATCCATACAAAAAATAAATCGGTATTTATATAGATCTAGATAAAATCCAGATTAAATCTACATAAAATTTATGTAAATGTATATAAATCTATATAAACCAAAGTCTTGCCTTCACCCATGCTCAAAACTGATTCCAAAATGATTCGCTGCATTGGGGTATTCACTAGGTTTATGATTCCAACGGCAAAACGGCAGGTTCAGAAATGCTGGAGAAACACTACTTGGGTGTCCGTGGTTTCGGTGCAGCCATAGCATCGTTCTTGGCGCTGCTGGTCGTGCTGAACCGTTGAGATGTGGAGAAACATCGTTTCAACCCAGAGATTATTTGGGGATTGGAGTGATGCGTCAAAACCATGGATGAACTTCCATTTGCTATGTTGATGTGAGCAGAAGGGTACCAGTGTTTTGATCCAGAGCCATTCAAATTGTTGGAAATGTACGGCTGCATTGCATCTACCTTGGCACAATGTTTTTGGTGTCAATGCTGGGAATGACAAGTCAGAGGGAGTCATAACCCCAATAGTTTGTGTCTCTGGTGGGGTTCCTTCATTGCGCCAATCATTTTTTTTCCATGCGTGGCCTGCTGGCCGTCGTTCCGTCGATTCCGCAAAGGCGGATCAAAACAGCGGATTCCTTCGGTGCTTCGGCAAAAGGCCTCGAGGGCTTGCCCTCTTGGCGACATCATTTCATCATGTTGCATCCTTGCGTTCACATGGAAAGGGGAAAAAAATCCTGTATATTCCTGTTAGACGGCCTGATAGGCTGATGGGCAGGGATCAGGAAGTGCATCTGTCACCAGTTGTGCATTATTTTTTCTGAATTGAATTCTTCCCCATTGTTCAAGTAATTGCAACTGTTTGGAGGAGAGCAACACCATATGGCTGTGCGTCACAGTTTCAAACCAGGGACCCACATATAGTTCGATCATTTTCAGCATGTAGCGCCCATGCATATATGAGTCATATGCAACAGGTTCTACGGTCAGTGGAGAGGGCCTTGTTCGAAAACAAATGTGTTGCGCCTCTTGCCCCTGATGCTAACATGGAACCCAAAAGCTTATCATTTGTAACAGATTTTGTGGGAACAATAATCTTCCAACCCGGTCATTTTGGATTCCTTTGGTGGCATTTTCTTCGGTCATTTTAGCCATCCCCTGAATGAGTTTGCCTGAAATCATGTGCCTGAAATTTGATGCTAATCATTGTCAATGTTAATCATAGGATGTTTATGATTTTACCAATATCATCAACAATTATTATGATGATCAACATTGATATGATATTAATCATCAATATCAGTGATCAAACATGATTTTCAATTTGAATTGTGAATGTTGATCACCTTATTTTGTCATTTTGTATCAATCATCGTTTTTCTCGTTGAACTTCCCATTTGAGGGGCCTCGAATTTGATGCGTCGTCCTCTGAGGCCGTGAGGTTGCATGGGCGCTTGGTTCAGCAGCGGGCCATGCGACTCGGCCAATGGATATGGCTATGGGATTTCAACCTTTTTTCTCTAGAACGTATGGAAGATCATATGGATATATGGCGATGTTCCATGAGTATCTGGAAAATCATGGGTCTCTGCAGGTATCTGAGGATGTTCCATGATTTTCCATATATTGGATGCCAAGATTGTCCATCTTTATGTTTTTTTTTGGCCTACCAATAAGTGGGAAAGTTGATGGAACACCTTACCCTCGAATCTATGGCTTTTTTTCAAAGATTAGGATTTGGACCAAGAGATTTTAGGGTAGCCTATGTTTGGACCCCAACATGATTATGAGTTTTGGGATCGGTGGGAATCAGGTTGGCCTGGCTGATGATCACGAAGGTTCGGCCGTTGATCGAAGCTCGGCGGGCTTGGTGGTGCCTTTTTTTGTCGGCACAGAGGTGGTTTTCCGCATGAGTTATTGCTGGTTGCGTTCAACAAGACAAACGCAAATCGGCAATGTTTGGATGATATACCTTTTCGAACAACTTGGATATCCCGGTGCTGGATGACAGAAGCCTCTTTGTTGGACAACGATTTCTGGACCTTTACCTCCCGGTAGTCAAACATGGCAGTGGGAAATCCACTATACGTGGAGGTTTTAGTGGTAAAATCATAAATGGTGAATTTTCCATTGCCAAGTTTGTTTACCGGAGTGTACCAAGCAAGATTCATGCTTAGGGTATACGACTGTGGTACAGGGAGTTGCACTGATGGTCAAAGACCTTGGTTTGCGAGTTTTTTTTGTTTGCCACCGATGGATACACATATGTGAATTTTCACGTATGGTCAGTATATGTGGGAAACCCAATGCCATAAACCTATCATTCGGTCATGGTTTCAATCCCACCCATGAAAATTGTGATTTATGGTCCACCACATCATATGTTTTATTAGCCTATCTAGAACTGTCCCATGTTATTGAGTTTCTCTTGTTCCCAGGAACGCCCGGGCACCTTCATCGTGAAGTCACTTCAGCCGCAGGTGCCATGAGATTCGGGAGATGTTCAGCGACCAAACTGAGTCGCCCATGGGTTTATCACATGTTTATCAACCCTCTGGTGAACTAACATAGCTATTGAAAATGGCCATTTATAGTGGATTTTCCCATTAAAAATGGTGATTTTCCATAGTTATGTTAGTTCACCAGAGCGTAACTGTTCTTCCACTTGTTTCCTCATCATGCACTAATTTTTTTTGCGCCCTGAACTCAGCCTGTCAGGCCTGTTTGGCGCTGCCGCGGCTCAGCTGCAAGATGATGAAGGTGAAGGGAACTTTCATCCCATGTCATCATCAAAAACAAGAGGGGCAACCCTCCTAAATAAGAAAATGCTACCTAAGGAGGATGAAATCCAATTCTGGATGATGAAATGCAATGAGAAAAATCATCGTCAAAATCGAAAAGATGTAAAATCATGCAAAATCGAATTCTGAAACAGTGATGACTTTAATCTTTACCGTATCTTTTGAGAAGATAATCGGATATAACCATCCAGCCTATTCAAAATTATCAACTTTAGTAGGTGGCTACTACAAACATCATCCCAACGAATTTCTTGCCATACTATAAGATTGGGTATAACATTGTTTGGCCATGATAGTACTACTGTACTACTGATAGTGATTGTATTCCACACATGAATAATTATCATAACATATCATAATACATGTTTTTTTGATAATTAGTCTCCTTCTGGCCACATGAATTTTGAATTTTGCCTGGCCATGATTGATAAATGGCCATCTCCCAATCATCTTCACCAGGCCACGGCGAACAGGGGCACCGGTCACCAAGACGTCCCAAGGAGCCCCGTCCAAGTGTACACCTCCGTGGAAGCTGTGGATGAACCGATGACCCTGCAGGTGGAGGTGACTGGCCAAGGGGTGGCCACCGGTTTGCATGTGGAGGGAAACGGTGATTGTTCATATTGGCTTAATGTCGCTTTATTATAGTTTTCCCCATCGTTTTGATGGTGATTCAACATTGGGCGCAGAATCTATTTTCAGCCCCATGGAAGGCCGACATGATCTTTTTGATCAATTGATCATTAGAACCAACAACTTGTCGAGACTTTCGTCCTGCAATGATCATGTTCACCAGTTCAAAATCCGTACGAAGTGGGTCACGAGTTAACTAGTGACCATGGTCCATTAGTTAGTGACATTATATATATATATATATCTATATATATATATATCATATCTATATTATATATATATATATATTATATCTATATCTATTCCCCAAGTTCTCCCAGCTCTTCCCAACTGCCAGGCCAGCCCGGTGCCTCCGGGCAGCCCGGTGCCGGCGGCGCAGGAGCCCGATTCCGCGGCCGCCGCCGCAGCGGCCGCGGCATGGCTTCAGGCACGGTGTTTTTAAATGTTTTTCATGGTTTTTGTATGGTTTTTGTTGGATTCCTGATGGGTTTTAACGATATTCATGTTGGTGGGTTTAATTGGAATTTGATCGATTTGAGTGGATTTTCTGGGAATTGTTCACCGCAGGTTTGGTGGATGAACGGAAGACGAGACTCTTGATTGATGGTGTTTGGAGATTTGTGGCACTGTTTAGTTGTGACGGGGTGCCAGCAAAACGTTTGATGGGTCAAAATACACCAAGACTTGCAACAGAGGTGCTCGTCAAGACAACATGATAGACTTTGTATTGATGATATAGGTAATGATGGTAATGTCGAAACATGAGGAAAGGGTCTAGGTCATCTCGCAGTTAGGTGTGTTTGCGAACCCAAAATGAGGGCATTGGTCAAATTCAGGCTGAGTCGCCCAGCCCGCGCAGACGGCAGGGGGCCTTAGGGTCATATCTGTGGGTTGTTCCAGAGATTCGAGGAGTTTTTGGAATTTCCATCAGGGGAAACCATGGGAAGCCCTCGCTGCAGGTTTCGAGTGACCACCAGCCCAACTCGGTGTAGAAGCAACGAGCGCTACACTTTGGCCTGCAAGGCGCAGTTCGGAGAGCACCATGAACACTGGATGCTGTGGTGACCCGGGTATTGAATTGGACATGGGTCAACTCTTTAAAGGGCTAGTCATGGGATATTCATGGGATTATTCATGGGATATTAATGGATTATTAATGGGATATTAATGGATTATTAATGGGATTTTGATAACTTCTGTTTTGTTAGTAATGTCTGAAGTCGGTTTATACCCCTCAATCTGGCATGAAACTGCTGGCTGTCGCCTCCAGGCAGCCACTAGTGATGGAGACTATCGACAGTTATTGGAACAGCACCGGTGCCGAGCTCGGGACCGGACCAAGTGACCAAGTCACTGAATTTGGAGTCCCAAAACTCATCAAAAATGGATGGATTTTCGATGGATTTTTTGGAATGGGCCATGGAACATTGGACATTTAGAATTGACCAGATTTCAACAGGGCCAGGTTAGCCCAACAGCTCCCACCGCTTCCCCAGGCGCGAAATTCGCGAACAACGCGAGGCTGCAAGACGCAGTTCGCCAGAACGAGCTCGGCCCCCTGAGATCCACAGGGTTCCACAGGGTACTTGTATGGCTGTAGATATAGGTAGTGCTACAAATCAAGTCGAATCTCACAACAATCTCATTATAATCTATTACAATATATTATATCATACCACATGACCCCAAAGGTATCCAGAAGAAATCAGGTTTTCTTGAGCTTGCTGAGGTGCAACAGTGGGGCGTTTGGGCCAAATGAGCTGAGGGTTCCTGGGCTTCCGCCCAGGCGGGGGGAGCATCGATCTGTGTTTTGGGGGAAGTGCCAGTAGTGTATGATGCTTAGCTTTTGTATGGGTTTTGTGGTAAATATATGGGAGTCCCTTTTTGCATTTGTTGTTACTGTACCAAAGTGTTGACTAATTGTTGTTTTTTCCCATTGCTTCGACAACGTGGGAGAATTCACCACCGATGGTCAGTGCATTACTGTGAGATCCGATGACGGTTTTACCATGGCGACCATATCCCCTCTCTTTTAACCCTGGACTTGTTTTTTTTTTGGGGGGAGGGGTTGGGTTAGGCAAAAAAATATGAGAAATAGTTCAACTGACCACATGAAATACTACCCCCCACGTGTTTTTTGGGCTTCCAAAGAGGGTGGGCGGGGGGTCCTCCGGATGCCACAATTTAGCCTAGAAATATTTCTGGAAGGGAGGGGGAGTGACCACCTCTTTTTGGCACATTTCAGTTTTAACCCCCCCACTCTCCCGCCCCCGAAAAGGGGTGGATTGCGACCATGTTGTCCTTCTGCCAGCATCCGACTGATGTGAGAACTTCACTACCCTCCAGTCAACTAACAGTTTGCTATGGAAGCCATGGAAAAAAAAAGATGATTGACCTATAAACATGGTGATGTTCAGTGATTTTCTATAGCTATGTTGGTTTACCAGAGGGTATCTCAAAGCCAGACAAATCCCTCAATTCGCCGTAGACCTGATTGAAATTCTTGAATCTTCTTGATGACCAGTTACCGCATCCCAGATCATCCATGCAGCAAACTCACCACCCAATTAACGATTGCAGGTACCGATACCCGAACGAATCTCCAAAATTTGCTAAGAGCCATAGGGTTTGCAGCAAAACTCACATTTTTACAGTGTTTGAATGGCAGATTTGCTTGATTTGCCTTTGGCTTCCCACCAGCTTCGACAGTGGCCAGGCGATGTTTTCACCCTCGGCAACAAGTAGGTCAGGGCAGACCCCAGCGATGGGTCAGTGCAACTTCAGCAGAATTTACGGAGTCATAAGCTTTCAAATTGATGAACCGTTTGTTGTGATGCACAACATCTTGGGTTCCATCACCCTGCGCTCACCCTGCAATCACCCTCCAATCCCAGCTTTCAGCTAGATTCTAGATTCTCAGCTGCGTGGCGGACAAAGTGATCTGCATGTAGTCTGGAGAAAAAAGATGCCTGGCGCAGTATAAGTAGAGCTCACCAGGCGCTGGTCAGGATGAGAAGGTATGTTTGGGCGAGGTTGAGGGACTGAATAGTTGCGAGAAACGCACGCGTGTTTACGGCATCTTACGACAACTCAAAAAGAGTCACAGGTGCCAAAAAATTGACGTTTGCATGATGGGGGATACCCCAAACTGGCCATGTATCCATCTCTGCATCTCAAAGCTTGGCTCAACGGGCCCAAGGGGCTTCGCTTTAGGAGGCAACAGCTTTTAATAGTCAGGTGTGACAGCTGGTGATTTTTGGAGTCCGGAGCCCCATGATCACAGTCACTGGATGCAGCACTCTGGGAGCAGGTCATTGGTTTGTGTCAGGTTCTGGCCTGAATTCTTCCAGAACTGACCAAGTCTTGACCCAAAGATCAGATCATGATTCCAATCACCAACTCATTCTGACCAATGGCTTCCCAGAATTCTTGGTGATGTCAATGGGATCTGATGGCAGGTTGCACCTGGCCATGGCTCTGCAACTTCCGCAGGACAACTTTTTCTCGGATACGAGATGTCTCTTTTTGAGAAAAAATAGCAACCTCAGTTGCGACATGTTGCCACCATCAGAGATTCATGATGATTATTGCATATTTATTGCATTTTGTTGCCTGAAACCACAAAACACATGGCCTCAAATCTGCTTTGAAGATGTTTGAAACAGCCCCGGGAGGCCGTGCGAAGCAACGAAGCCATCAGAGGCCACGACCTTGAGGGTTGGAATGCAGCGTTCTCATGAGATGTTGCATTCAATATGTTTGGTTAGAGTTGATATAGAGTTGATAGAAACCAGAGGATGGGAAAATGAAGAGAGTTCCATTTTGGGGCTATTTGGACCACTTCATCATGGATCGGGGCTTCCTCCCAATCAATCAGCCAGTTTAGAGAAATTGGAGGTTTGCTGTGTCAAAGGGATCCATTTGCCAAGAAAGATCTTGACCTGTGAGTATCCACAACTCAGAGACCCTTTCTTTTTGCTTCAGATGTTTTTCCTGCTCTGAACAATGCGACCTGCTACATCTGTTTTTCCAGGCGGCAGCATCCAAAGAGGATGGGTAAAGCCTCAAGGTGGGATGCTTCACCTTGGGATGATTTTGTCATTGACTCAAAGATCTCCACAGAAGCGGGCAAGAAACTTCATGTGGATCACAACTCAACATATGTATCATATGAAAATATGTATGATATATTATATACTGTATGATACATAATATATATATATAATTGAATTGGTATATATATATATATGTATATATGTATATAATTATATATATATTTACATGTCAATACGGGAATGGGTCAAAATTGATGCCCCCCTGGCATGGTTAATACCCAAATGGCCCACCCACATTTGCGATCCCACATCGGCCTGTGTCACGCACGGATCAGGTCTAGCCAGTGGCTCTGCACCCAAGGCCAAAGTGGGGGCTTTTTTGATGGCTTTTCCGGCAAGAGATATTGAACAGAGTTAGGAAAAGATGTCAATAGGTGTAAAAAAGGATGTGTTTGTTGATCTTATTCATAAACAATGTAAGTATATTGATGATTCATGAACATTCCATTGCATAGTTTGTTGATTTCGTTGTTTCTACAATTCCTATGCAATGGAATATTCATGAAACCTCCAGGCCTTGAATGGCTCGGTGATCGCTGCTGGTGGGGCAGTAGCTCTGGCGGCACGTGTCCGGCGACCTGAAGAAATCTGGGCCCAGTGGATGGCTAGTTTATGAAACAGCAAAATGGTGGATTTGTAGTGGTATATAGTCTTCATATAGTATCTAGAGTATATGGTGATTTCATTTATCTTCCAAAATGGGGAGTTAAACTAGAAAATAGGTTGTATAGCTGATCTAGCTGGAGAAACCTGAAATCGTGCTGTGTAGTTTAGTACTTTTAATCTGTGCCATTAATGGATGCAAGTGCGAAAGGATAGACTAGCCAGCTACAACAAACTGTTTGCAGGTATCTTTAAGATTGGCCATGAAATGTGGATGTTTGCAAACACATGGCAACTTTCCGACGGTAAATCAACAATTTCTTGAGATTTATGACCAACAAGTTTGACAAACAAACTTGGGTATCCAAGTTGTCACATTGCAGAATTAAGCAATTCAAAACAGGAGATGCAACTTATAGAGTAAAAGCAACCAAAGCAAGGCTGTTTGCACGAAAACTCGTGGTCTACTTCAAAGCAGAAAGGTTATATCCTTTGCGACAGCGGGTCGGAAACTTTGGCACGTAGCTGCCGCTTGTCTCATATGCTTTACCATCCATCCCTTTTGAAAAAAACATTCCTATAAGTTAAGAATTTAACAAGATGGTCCTTTTTGATTTGATACCGTTTCTGAATCTGTAACTTAAATGTTTTTGAGATAGATCCTGGTATGTTTATAGCATCTAATAGCTGACCATGACCCAACCTGTTGGTGATACATCCCTCCAGCGCTCGACCTTTAGGTTAGTGCCAGAAAAGCCAGTCGTGGTGAGCGCATCCGTAAGTTGGCTGCAGTTTTTTTTGCGCAGTGGTTGCATTCGACACCCCTATTCATTGCTGATTAGTTCCGCGGTTTATGGGGGGTTCATCATTATTCATAGAGTGCTCACCATGAAAATATGGGGATAAAACTGACGAATGCTATCGATGATTAGTTCTGGGATTCTACTGCCAAACGTACTGGGGATTTCACAATCCGCTATGGGAATCCGTACCAACCAGTCTACCCCATTTTCACATAGATTATCATCATTTATTGTCCCGTTGGCCGCCAACCCTCTCCACTGCCCAAAAAATATTAGGTGGTTGACCACCAAAAATTAATGTTGAAGTGTTAGATATGACCAATTTATCATGTTTTACCCGTCTGTGTCTATCACATCAAGTATCAAGATCTACAGCCATCCTGGGTACCTGAAAAAACATGTCAACTTTGTTGCTGGGTTTCTGTCCTGGGACACGGTCAAGTGTGAAATTCTATTTGATTTGTCTGTCTGAACCCCCAATTTCGGATGGTTTAAACTTCATCTTCCGCATTAAACAGCAATTTTCTGGGTATACACTGTTAATAGTTTGCTGGAAACGCATGTCCGCACAGAGTGTTGAACTGGCTACCATTTGTTTCTGCCGCAAAATCAATAAACTTGTTTTTTCCCCAAAAAAAATGAATGGTGAAGAATTGGGTACATTGAATGGTAAGGTTGCCAACTCGGAGCATGTTCCCTCCTAAAGGTTTCGGGGACCTGTTTCTGAGGACCTGCCAAACGACGGGTCGTTCGCTCTGCCGGGCTGCTGAACAACATCAAGGACCTGTGCTGACCCCCACAACCCGTGCCAATTGCCAAAGTTAGTCATTTTGAGTATGGAAACCACTGGTCACTGGTTATTAAAAAAATGAAACATGTGTTGAGGGTGAAGCATCAACCTGCTATGACTTAAAACGCCCTGCTATGACTTAACCCTCAGGCAGCGATTCCATGCAGAAACAGGAACCCTGCTATGACTTAAAACCGACTGCCGGGACTTAACCCTGCCACTCGTACTTGAAGGATGTTTTCCCACAATATTTCCCCGTTTAGAGTTTTTTCTTCATCACCTTTTGGGGGTTAGCCACTCACAAATTGGATGCGGTGTATCAAACCATCTTCAGGGGAACCATACTTTTGAACCTTTTGAACCACAGCCAAATCTTCTCTTCCCAGCTGTTCGCATTGGATAAATCCAATTGAGGTTTGAGGTGTGGAGCTTAAATTCGCCAACCAGTTTGTGATCACAGATCAAGTGTATAGCAATCCCCGCCCCAAAAAAGGCAGAATACAACAGATGGATAGATATACCGATATACCACTGAATTTTAGTAGGATTCACAATTTTTTTCGGCATCGTTTTGGGGCCTTGCTGAATGGATGAGGTAGAAAAAAACCACCGGCGGGGCTTCAGCGACGCGCGCCAGGAATTCTTTGCAAAGAATCTGTCGCCAAGCGATGGAGGCATCGTGGTCGTCAGCAGTTGATGATTGCCAATACTACCATCATTGGTAGTTTCCTATCGTTACTACTTTTGATTCGCAATATTATTATATATTATTCTTATTTGTTTATTATTGTTCGTGTCACAATTGTTCGATGTTGCTGGTGTTAGCACTAGTCACTAGCAATTATTACGTACTCTTATTCCTTATTGATCACTAGTACTAATTACTAGTATGATGTGTTTTGACTATTGTTGGATTGGAACATGGTGTTGCGAATATTTTTTGATAAACATAGTCGGCATGTGTCATTATTCTGTGTTGCTATTATCATGGAGATTCTCACAATGATCATCATGATGGTGACTTTGGTGGTGATTGATGCAAGATGACGCAAGCAAAGACCACCAGGACCTCAAGTTTCGCCAACCGCAGGTGCTGAAGATACCAGCGCCATGCTCTTAGCTGCTGTGGAAGTTTGTGGCAGCTGCCGGGGAATGGTAGTTGATCATCAATCCATTGGATTTATGTACAGATATGTACACTACCCATGATGTGTGGATTCCCATTCTGGGATTATGGATGATCATACACATCCAAACATTCGTATGTCCCCTTTTCTTTATATTCCCATTGTAAGTCCATGAACGTTGGTTCAATCACCAGTTTGGTTAACGAACCCCGAACCCCCCCCATTCATGTCCATTCATCGTCCCTGCCACGACATGCCACGAGGTCCGAATCCGAGTGAGTTCCAACATGTCGTCCGGGTCCCAGGGTCCCAGCGCAGCGTCGTCAAAAACCAGCTGGGGGTGAATCACGGTCAATTGGAGGTGTCCAATGGGTATTTAACTAAGAATTCATGAGAAAAGAAGGGGATATAATGGGATATGATCAACCAACAAGTGATATTTGTGTTTGGTATCTGCCAATTCTGGAAAAAAAACATTCCATCAAGTGATTAATCATCATTTTCCCCAATCCTATGATGGCCAAAAATATGAGGTACGGGGGCCCTATTTGCAGACACGCCCATTCAGTCATGTTTCTAGTACCTTGGGGAGGACACCGGGTACACCATCTCGGGCACTGGAACCTGCGAATCGTGTCAGGATTGGCCAGCCATTTTGCGGCGAGTACCAGGACGGTTGGACGCTTCACGGTGTTTCCTCAGTTGATGATCCAAGCATGTGGAGGGTCATCATCACTGCTTGGCAGGTCATGGATTGTCTGCTGATTATCAATCGATATCCATCCCTAACATGAGATGATCCCCTGATCCCATTCTTTTATCCATTCTAATACTGATCAGTGGCATAGGCCGACCTGATCCAAACAGTCACTGTTTGGGAGACTCTACATCAGGATATCGGGCCAAGCGAGTCGCTAGTAGGAACAAAGCGTCAAGTGCAACGAGCGCGCCGTCTACAAGAAGCTGGGCCTGCCAGCCAATAGCCAGGCCGTTCTTGGTTGTCGGTTTGGGTATGGATCAACAATTGAAAACTAATTTTTGTCTCAAAGACACATTTTCGTCATTTTCGTCGTAGGCAGGTATCGATCAACGAACTTTAGGGTAGAATTTTGAGCCACTCCACCGGTTCAACGGTCCAGCTGTCTGCCACGGGAGGCCGTCTACTTGTTGTACAACGATGCGCAGCAGTGGGTGCTCACCTCAGCAACCAATGGCCTAACAGTTTTGATCGATGGTTTCATCATGTTTCATCATTCATCCCTTTTTCATCGATATTCCATCCATTTCCCATCCATTGGGTACCTCCCCAAGTTCTGTATCCATCTCAGGCATTCACCCCGCATGCCGATGGACGCCCGGATGGTTGGGCCTTTGTCGGGGATGCGGCCGGGAGTCCCGGTCGACCCGGTCGATTGGGTGGGGGAAGCTGGTGGAGGTCGCTTCTGGCCCAGAAACGAATCTATTTGGTGGTTTGAAAACGATTCAGAACGTTTCAAAAGTACTATTTTGTTTGATTGTCTAGTTGATTGGGGAGTTGTGATTGAACGTTGAATCCCAACATCTGCCAATTCACATCAACATACCCAAGTTGGGTTGATACACCAATATAAACTCCTATGTGGGCCATCCAGGACTGAAACTGGACTGAATGGATAGGTAAAATATGGTAAAATTATAACCTTAGATGTGCTGATATATCATG
The DNA here is from genome assembly GCA_003297045.1 of Symbiodinium sp. clade C Y103. Taxonomy (NCBI): domain Eukaryota; class Dinophyceae; order Suessiales; family Symbiodiniaceae; genus Cladocopium; species Cladocopium sp. clade C. The sequence goes on along the minus strand of BGPT01000620.1, from coordinate 341,632 downwards.
ATATATCCACAGCCATCATATCCCACCAGTCGGATTCAAATCCTCTGGTGATTTTGAAGAGTTTGCTATGGAAAATCACCATGTTTTTAAAAAGATAGCCTAGCAACCCTCTGGAAATTCAACATAGCAAGTGAACATGGGCCATTTGTGGATGATTTGATGATTTATATTGATTTATCCAATCAACATATATTCATTGGCCATTTATGGATGATTTATCTACCCTCTGGTTATTTAAGATGGCTATGGAAAATCCATGAAAATCCCCTATCAATGGTGTTTTAAATGGGAAAATCCTCTATCAATGCGCCTATCAATGCGCCATTTTCCATGGCGAGGCTACGGAGCCCACCAGCATCGGGGGCACCTTTAGCATCTGGGTCGGGGATGTGGAGCGTGGGAAGTGGTGAAATGCTTGGTGAATGCGTTGAGAAATTGTAAAGACATAAGGATATGTATATATATATGCGTATATACATATGTATACACCTTCATGTATAACAATATTATATAGTATCATATATCTATAACATTTGTCTAACCTATGCTGGTATTGTAGATCATAGTTGGCTTAAATGATCTTGCATGGCTGGTGAATTCTAGTCGTAGAGAGCGGCCAGCGGCGGCCAGGATGGTTCCGACTGGGTGCCGGACACCACGCTGAAGCTGCTGGGGTCCCCAAAAAGATGGAACTTTCCAAAATATTGGCTCGATGCTAGTTCCTCCATCGTTTCCAGGTGCCCTAACTTTTCCATCTATATTGGGGGGCTGCTACATTAATCCCATTCCCCCTTCATTGTTGATTATATACCCCAATATATATCCAAATGTGTGACTTGATTCCTGACACCCAACATGATACGATGATTTCTTAGGGCTGGTGAATGTTAGGGGGTTATTCTTATAGTCAATGTTAACCTTCACTGTTGTTAAATGGTAAGCTTATCATTGATCCTAGCATTGATCCAGGTGATTATAGTCCCAGTTCAAACTGGACATTGCCTGAGAAATCGAGTCCCCTTCAGTGGTCACGTAGACAAGAGGAAAATGATGTGTTCATGTATTGGAATTGGGTGTGTTTCTTCCATTAAATCCCATAAAATCACTATAAAAACTCATAGAATCACCATTTTTCAATGAAAAGCCAACTGGAAGACCATTCAACTCATTAAACTGGAAGATTAAATCACCATTCTACTATGAAATCCCATTAAATCCGCCAACTGGAAGCCGAGGCTTGGCCCTGGACAAACCGCAGAGGAGGAGCCTGCTGAGGGGGTCCGGCGACTCAGTGACCACGATCCCCGATCTATGTCGATTTAACGGCTATTGAATGGCTATTAAAAAACGGCTATTTCATGGGAGAATCATGGGATATATCGTGACATGTCATATCTTCATTGCGATTCAACCAACCGGTGATTTCACTGGCAAGAATGGGGTAGACATGGTATATCACTAGCCGCTTTATGAGATAGTAGGACAATGATTGTTGGATAAGCCTGAAACAAAGGTGAACCCCCCCCAATAACGGGTGTATTAAGGGCCTATGAATCACCAACAACTTAACCATTGGACTGGTGGACCGGTGTCACCGAGAAGGGGGGCTGGTTGAATCCCCATTGAAGTTCAGCACGGCAGTTGGATAGGACGGGATGAGCTAAGTAGAATATCAAGTCACTTAAGATTCATATATATATATACATATTATATAAAAATAATAATGATAATAATAAGAATATAATAAGAAAAATAATAAGAAAAATGAAAATAGAACTAATGATGATAATACTAATAATATACAAAATAGTAATATGTATGTATGTATATATATATATACATGGTCTTCCAACCTTAGAACATGATGAACTCTCTTGTAATTGAATTTAAATTGGACTTGTGGCTTGTGTTTGTCTATCTTGGGGACCCTAGACTTGCAACGGCGCAATTTTTGAGTAGCGGGGGTTGGAGACGAAGACCAGCAAAATTGAAGCAAGCGCAACAGAGGGCAGAGCATAGAAAGAGACATCAAAATATGACTCCAGTTGGGAACCCAATGAGAACCAGAGTTTCTAAACCTGCTGGTTTCCTTCAAGAGAAATCAAAGTGTAGGCAAATCCACAAGCATCAGAAAGGATGAATATGTTGGTTCAGCACCGCAAGCTGTGTCTTCAACCTTGGTATTGTCTGACTCATATCAAAAATCAGAGATCGAAGGACTGAATACGCTACAATATCGATCGACCTCTATGACGTGAATTTGAAACGGTGCAAAATGGGTCTGTGCAAATATCGAAGGGCCGCAAACAGGGTGGTTTCCACAGCTGCCATTTTAAGGTTGTCCAAGTCTAGAAAGCACCCACAGTTTGTGTTTATTTGTTATGTCCCTTGGAATACAACGATATCCTGGCTGTCCATCCAACACATGGATTGATCCCCAACTGACTCGTATTTTTTGGATGGGTTGAAGCAACCACTAGCCAGATGTATCATTATGGGTAACCCATGGTTGGGTTTTTAAGTGCCATCTTTGGGGTTGGGTTGTATACCCATTGTTGATGGTAGTATGCTTTATGTATTTCATCAATATTATACCATATTGTAGCTATGAATACCTTTAAGCATCCTGGTACTCTATATTGCTCAGCCTTTTTCCCCAGGTGGTGCAGCAACCATCTGGCCTTCAGGCGGATCCGGCTATTTCTCATGGCTCACATGTTCAACCAAATTTGACTCAATTGAGGGGTTTCCAAATCTCCATCGTGTATAGAGATATCTACAGTATATAGGTGTATAATATGTATATATATATATATATGATTCAGGTTCGCGGTTCGGCCCCCCAATAGTATCACCCCCTGGTGGTATGCAGTTGGGTACCCGGGGACCATCCGATTAAGCCTGCCCTCCCGCTGCCTAGCCCTCCCCGTCTCCTCCCCTTCCCCTTCCCCTCCCTTTATATACCTATAATACCTATAATACTTATAATACCCAAAATACCTATATACCTGTATTCCTGTATACAACCTGTATATACCTCCAAATACTGTATACCACCCCCACCACCACAGCCGCTACCACAGGGGGGGAGGGGTGTACCCAACCCAGGGTGGAAGCATCTATTCAGATGTTCCACACGGGACCATGACCCTAAGTGGGGGGAAAAACCTACAACCTACAAACCTAGATCTCATATATATGTATATATTATATGGGTGCAATTTCTTTGGAAAACATGGATCGATTTGCCCCCCCCGTTGATCAATTCGTTGATCAGGACATCGAGCAACAGGAAGAAGTCGTGGCGCCGGTGGTGGCGGCCCAATCAACCCTGCCGGAGGAGGCCCGGCGCTGCGGTGGTGTTGGTGATCAATGATGATCAAGAACAATCATCATCATATTAATGATATTTGCTGTAAATGAAAATGATGACGATGACGATGATGACGATGACGATGATGATGATGATGATGATGATGATGATGATGATGATGATGATGATGATGATGATGATGATGATTGATGATGATTGATGATGATTGTCTCAATGATTTTGATTTAGATTATAATGTTCATGTTTATCATTGATGTATTCTTAATGTGATGATTACACTGCTATGTCGAATGGTGGGGGCGTAGTGGTCTTGAGCCGTGGCAGGTCAGGGACTTGAGCATGTTGCACTGGAAGTCCCACTGGAAAGCGTCGCAGCCCGGAGCCCGGAACAAGGGGGGACCGGAAAGCCACTGAATTCCAGGGATTTTGGGTTCGAAAGTCACTAAAATCTGAAAAAAAGAAGAACAGTGAGAACAGTGAAATCAGACATGATTTGTTACATTTGTTCACCCTTGCCGACGCTTCAGCGCGGAACTCCCACTCAGACACAGAAACGACCAAGGCGCTGCCTCATCGACTGGCCCAAGGGCCCTGAGGGATTGGACCAAAAGCCCTTGCCACTGCATCCCGGTGTCCGTCCGCCGCTCAACGACTGTGGAGGGACCAAAGTTGCCATTGGAATCAAAACAGTCATTTCTTATCTCACCACTGGAACTAGAACTCTCCAAAACTCACATCTTCACGGTATTTTCTGTTTATGTTTTTGGTGGGGAAACCCAAGGTTTCCAAAACCATTTGTTGCTAGGTCGCGGTGTGCTCCCCAACGGACTCCGTGGTGGCCTCGGCGTCTATACATGTGTGGCAATTCATCAATCTTCACGAATGACTTTAATTGTCAACCTTCATCAACCCTGGGAATGTTTCATAAAATTTGATTAAGATCGATAATACACTTTGAACATGTTTTTAATGACTTTGCTGACTCTTGCACCGAGGCTATGTCATTCTACGCAACGCCATGCCTCCGAAGCGCTTTGAGGTGGCTAACATGTGTATCAAAGCATCATGGGTCTTCCTCAGAATCCCTGTTTTGGATCAGATTTGATCTACATAATCTATTGGTGTAGTCATGCCATCCCTGTTTGAGGTGGCTACATTTCTGATTTTGCTCATGTTGGGATATCACATTCGGGGGGATCAGGCGCACATCGAGCTGCACGTTGGCAGCATTGATGAGGACTGGACCCCTGGGGGCTCCGGGGGCTCCAGGCCATGCCGTTGTTGTAGCTTGAGATGGTTGGAACATGGTTGGAACATCCCCGGTGATGAGGACTGTTCCTCTTCAAACATGAGGATTTTCCATCCATCTTTGAAGGCACCAGGAATCTGGCCAATGCTGGCAGCAGGATCCAGATGAGCAGGGCATTGCCCACATGATGGAGCATGTTTGCTTCCTTGGGAGCCGAAAACGCTTGGGGCCTTGGGGCTGGAGGCTCTGGGTGGTGCATTTGGAGATGCCAAGCCACCTGAGAAGTAGCCAGTTGGTTTTCACTGTTCACCATAGCAATGTTTTTTTGGGGGATCATGATAAGTACCATTTGCAGTCACTTTTTAATAACCAGCTGATTGACTACATCTAGATACATTTCCCATCAATCCAGTGTATGTCACATCATGGATGAGATATTTCTTACCCTTGAATGATGCTTGTCTTCAGGAAGCAACCATCAAATCTCTACTCTTTAAGGAATTATATAGAGGTGCTTAGCCACTGCTGAGCATCTCCGCATCACAGTCATCATCATTTATTATCAGAAACGGTTTCTGACATTTATTGAAGGTGGGCGTCTGAATGATTATGGCATCATATTATATGATATATATATATATGTACGCAAACTTATCTATATGTATATGTGTATATCCCCTTTACAGTATATCTCCAATATAGATAACAGCATTTTGTTTCCATTACTTATGCCATCAATCACCTTGAATTCCCATGAAATCACCATAAAACCACCATTTTGCTAGACTCCAATCCTCCTGTTTTTCCAAGGTGAACGTCTCATCGGTACTGGCTCGCGCTCCAATGCGCTGACGGATTTCCAGCACCTCGAAGAATCCTTTTCCCGAGATCGCAATGCTGTTCATCCCCAAAAACCATCATGTATGGTGATTTGAGCATCATATACTGGATCAAGTTACCTTTTGTTGGGATCCAAACAGCCTACCAAATGCCTTGAAATAGCAATATGTTTTCGTGAGGGACATCCATAAATCTCAGCTATTTGGGTGTGAGAATCCGGTTGCCAATACTTTGACTCGTACCATTGTGATTTCAGCTGGGTAAGTAACGACTCAAGATCCACTCAACACAGCATAAACAAATTATTCTGCCGTGAAAAACCCATGGTACCTGGCTGAATTCAAAGTTATATCCACTCACTTCCACGGATCCTGAGGCATACCATCTACCACATCCACGCACCCGTGAAGCTGGAGGATGGCCGAGGTATGTACCTCCCAGCGCTGGAGGCCCACGGCGATGTGGAGGAAGGTATTGGCTGGAGTGCAGTGAAGATCGGAGATTGATATGGATATGGTGTGTATATATATATATATTGTATATCATATCATATGTATATATATATATATACATACATTCCAATATATATATATATAATTATATATATATATAAATTCATACATACATACATACATGCATGCATGCATGCATGCATGCATACAGACAGACAGACAGACAGACAGACAGACAGACAGACATACAGACATACAGACATACAGACATACAGACATACAGAGATAATTACAGACATACATCATATCTACTGTTTATATATATATATAACTATATATATATATATATATGATGTCTTTTTTTCGATCTCACAAAGATAGCGGGTTCTAGCACACTCATCCCAATTTGGTCCCAAACATGGCTGTGTTTGACCCATCCCTAGGCCTTGTACGAGATCGCCTTTGCTCCAGAGATGCTGCCGCACCGTATCGAGAAGGAGCGCAAGGCGCCGCGGAGTGCCGGGGGACTGCCGACGTAGCAAACATCTAGCCATGAGTATAGCACTATGACTTACTGAGGACTAATCAACAAAGATTGGAATATGGTTCAATCCATTACTACACAATATATCACAATATTATGAAAACATAGTTATGATGATATATTCCATGATCATTGTTATTAATCCATAGTTATTGTCATCATGACATCTCCACTGCGGGGTGACCACAGGCAGTGCTGGCTGAGATGCAACAGGTGAACGTGTCCTGGCACGACCTGGGTGGATCTGGTACCTTTGGATCTGGACGCATGGGTTGTAAGCGGTTGATGCCAACAGTATGTAACGTAGCTGGGGCTTTCCTAAAATGGGGGACCCCCAAATCATCTATGTATAGATGCATCTAAAAATCATCCATTTTGGGGTGTAAGAAATTCAATACTCAACCATACTAACAGTTAGTAATTTAACTGGCATACTTACTTGGTCATGTAAGAAATTCAATACAGGACCATACTAAACCTCCAACTGTATCCCAATTTTGGATCCACATGTTTGTTGGCATCCCGATGCTTGATCCTCAAAACTTGCCCCACACCCAGATCGGCTGGATTTTCCATGTCATGTGCTCCAAATCATAGTGTTTGTTCCTCAAAAGATGAATGTTCACACGTATTTTACCCTCTGGGTATTCATACTCGTGACCACAAGTTCATCTAGTTTATTTAGGGACTGAATATCAACAACCCCCAAGGGCAATTTAAATTACTGAACATTTCATTCAAAATTGGTTACTTAAAGTTATTTAACCCTGAACACAACCAATTTTTAGTGGAAAGGCATCTTCCACATCTTCCACCTCCTGACTCATCATAATGGGTCGTCATGTGAAGGACTGGTGGAGGCTATCCTATATGCATATACCACCTATTATTCCGATATCCGATATTATCCTACATTCTCCTACATTCACAGGATATATCATGATATATCCCATTTACAGTAGAAGATGAACCATGATGAATCCTATGAGCCCAGAATTGCCTACTATATTTGATTCTATGCAGTATCCTCTTCTCCTAGGGATTCCTAGGGTATGATATCCCTGAGGACATGGAGTACCGCATTGAGACCTGGACGTTGAGCGGTCTGCACGAGACCAACAAGCTGGGATCGTGCCTGAACCTGAAAAGCATGGGGTGAACAACACCAGAGTTTGATGGATAATATTGGTTCATACGGGTTAATATTGGGTTAATATGGGTTCATATGCACTAATATTGGGTTAATATGGGTTCATATGCATAGTTAATATGGGTTGATATGGGTTTATATGCATTAATATTCGTATTTTGGTTCATATGGGTTCAAATCTAATTTTCTATCCATTGGAAGAATTTGCATTGGTGTGTACCGCATTTATGGTGGGGGATGAAGATCTATAAGATAGGCGCATAATTTGGTATGAAAACGAGAGTGCCAGGGTGGTTGAGCCATGGTCATGTAAGAATTGAGTTGGTTTTTCTTATGTTTCATTGTTTCCAATGGGAAATTGCGTGCACAAAAGTTACTGAAAATCCATGGAACATGAGCTTCAGATGGTTGGAGAATCAGTCCGAAGTGTTTGGCCATGGCTGGAAACCTCCGCCTCGACATCAGGCAATTCCCCATCGGTAAGGAGGAGCAGATCAAAGCCTGGCAACAGAAGGACGATCCGATTGGTTTGGGACTGCTGGATGTTGGTCATTTGATAAGATGTTTGTTGATGTTTTGTGGGTTTTGTAGATTGTGTGGATTTTGTTGATTTAGTTCGTTGATTGCATTGTCGTATTTTCAGAAATATTCTTGATGGATTTGGTTGAGTTGCTTTTTGTTTGAGTCACTCTGTTTTGATGTGTGTGAATTAGCAGCGCTTGTCGCTGGGTTCCATGGCTTGGGGGTTAAAGATGGTCAAAGTACTTTGAAGCAGACACATGAGACCCAGCTTCCCCTGGTCTTATTTTCTTTCGTGGATGGAAAATAAATGACTATGAAGTGCTAGGAAGAACTTCTGACTTGCGTAAGGTGATATAGTAGTAGTTCACATCCCACTTTGGCAAGTGTCCTTTCAATTTTTGAATAACCTATGATACTAGGTCAGGGAATGAACATCATCAAAATTTCAAGATATGTATATATATATATATCATATAAGTATGATGATATTCATAGATTCTGACCATACAATTGTATTGTGTTGCAGGGTATGCTGAATGATACACCAGCTACATCCATTCCATCAGCAGGACCTCCGCAACTTCCATGAGAAGTGGTACTACCCGGGCAACGCCACCCTTTACGTCGGCCAAGCTCAGTTTCAACCGTCGATTTTTCCCAAGAAGATCAATCCATTGAACTATTGGTTATCCATATATAGTCTATATCCCATAAACATCCATAAACATCCATAAACATCCATAAACATCCATAAACATCCATAAACATCCATCATCCATAAACATCCATAAACATCCATAAACATCCATAAACATCCATAAACATCCATAAACATCCATAAACATCCATAAACATCCATAAACATCCACAAACATCCATAAACATCCATTAACCAGGTAGTTTCATCCAGTTCCCAATGTTTTGCAGCGTGAATTCCGAATTGAAACATGTTTTTCAATCATGGATGCCACAACGGTGCAGGTGGTGGGTGACTTGGACGAATCGGAGATGATCGATGGCATCAAGAAGGTCGCCGAAAAATGGGATCTGGTGACTTTAGTGTTGCTAGACTGGTGGTTGAAATCCCGGAAATCCATTGATCAACTGGATCCCTATCTTTGCTGGTTTAAAATCACAACTTGTGGTCAAATCACGCAATTTGCCGCCAGGTCTTTGAACCAGCCAACGCCCGACACAAGTCCGAGATACCCAGCCTGGGGTGCCGAAGGTTCGCCAAGGAGTGCCAACGAACTGATCAGAGAAGAAGTCGTGGCGATTAACGTAACAGGCTATCATGACATATCATGACTAGTCCATGGGAGAAATGAAGCCTCCATGTTTGCTATATGATTTTTGATGTACTTGATTGGCAAATAGAAGTGCATTTGTCCATCTCTCACAGTTGAGGGATGCGTTGAAAAAGATTGGACTTGCATGGATTCAAGCATGTTTTCCCTTCAACAACATATTCATCCGAACATGGGGTTTTCAATGGTTTTCAACTCCACATTTCCCCTCAAAAAGTCGAGTAATTTCGGGATGACTGGCGCCGGGCAGGATGACCAAGAACTAACCTGAGAATCCCATGGTTCATCAGCATCGTTCGCAGAAGAATGGCCAGATTTTTGGGACCCATGACCCATGTTCCGAGGAAACCACATCATATGAGTTGCTTATCAGATATCCTCATTATCTCCAATGTTCACATATTATAACCAGATATAACCAGTGAAACCCAGTCATTTTCAGGGGAAATTCACCAGGTCTCACCATGAGAAATCCGGTGAGACCTCCACCGGACCCAAGGCCTTCACCGGACAGCGCCATCATGGAACCCGTGTGGGGCGAGGTGCCCTGCCATGGAAAGCTACCTCGAACTGCCATTTCAGTATCTCGTACTTCTAGAATATTCCATATATAGGTGTTATATACATCCTTATACTACGTATATATAACCATATAGTATCATATATGTATACATATTTATATAGGTATGTATATCGATATATGAGACCTCATCCGTTTCACTCGGCGAGGCCTCGGCCGACGCCAAGTCCCTCTTCCGCCGGAAGATCGCACGGGATCGGCCCGAGCAGCTGCATAACTTCAGTCAGTGGCACTCAGCCGGACGAGCAGTTATGGTGGGTTATGGTGGGTTGGTATAGTTGGATTATAGTTTTCATACAGTTGAGGAATGTTGGGGAATAGATAGTGAATCTGTTGGTTGGTTAGTACAGTGAGTTATAGTTGGATCATATGGCAGAATAGGCATTGTGAAATTGTGGACCAAGCCAGAATAGGAATAGCTATGAAGCAACCAGTGCAATGGGACAGGTGAACCCATCTTGCTGCAGGTGTCCCACCTGTTGCCAACGCTCCACTAAGGTTTGCCCATGATCGGATCCGATCATGAATTCACGCAGGCACGCCCGGGGTTCCAGTGGAGTAGATGAGCTGAGGTCGTTTTCTTTAAGTACCTGACCCCTGAAAGAAAGTGAAGCAATCCCAGTTTGAGACACCCACACGATCCTCCAGCAGAGGGTTCAGAATTCTGATCCTGGTCCAGGCAGCAGCTTTTGACACCAAGACTGGTGGAAAGCCTCGGGGCTCAGTCACAATACCCTCCAAACCAATGCGAAGATCTGGATAATCCTATAATCCCACCATGAAAAGTAGATAATGGAATCATTTCTGAGGGAATAGGGAAAGAACCATGGAACCGTGGATTTCCATGGTTTTTTGATGCTTTTTGCAGGGTTACTGGAGGGTAATCCATTGGTCACTTACTCTCAGCTGGACTTCCATGTCGTCTCGTCTCTGCTTAGGCCCTGGCACGGACCTCTGCGCATCTTCCGCAACGAGTTGTTGGAAGGTTTGCAGGTGCTCCGCAAGGGCCTGGGATTTTGGGTGGGGGTTTTAATGATGCCCAAAGAGAAATTGGGGAGTTTTCAATCCGTCAAACATTGGAGGTTTTAGCTGATTTTAGTGGCAAAGATTGGGAATTTTACCGGCAAACATTAGATATTATCATGGGGGTTGCTGGTAAGAATTGGTTGCTAGAATTCAGCCACTTGGGGGGGGGCGAAGTTTTGATGGAGCTGAAGGAATTTGGGCATGGTTTACCATCCGCCAGAAATTAGGGCATGGTTTACACCATTTAGGTCCACCACATGAGTCCAAAGAATCTCCGTGCCCATGATGTGTTTCGAAGGCTTGAACTGGGAGAGCAAGGTGGACATACCATTATTCAACAAATCACCAACTGAAGCTCCCTATGAATCTGGAACTGGGAGCCCAGAGCCCCGCACCCAGCTCAACTTCTACGCGAAGACCCCGGTCCGGCCCCTGCGAACCTACGAGGACCTGCAGTTGGTGAGGTCCTCAAATGGGGTACCCATAAATTTAATATATTCTAATTGTTTAAATCATCATTCATCATGTTCTCATTAAAGTCAGAGGGTATATTCTGCAGGTGTTTTTTTCGCACAAACCCAGAATTGCAATCATCCCAACAATTTTTATAGATGTGCAAAACATACTAACATCTTTGAAGATAATTTCATTCAGAAAGCATCAAATTCTCAAACCTACCAATCGATCAGCCCAAACTACTGTCCGACATTGACCTGAGATGGGTTGGTTGGAGGGGAAACTTGTTGGTTCCGTCATCGATTTCTTGGATTTCTGCTGTATGAACAGGGAAGAAATGCTCAGATAGCAAAAGGATATCATACTTTTGTTGTGAGTTAACATGTCCACTCATAGCTTCCCCCACATATTTGTTCTTGGAATGGAATGGCAACGGAATCATATATTCTCTTAGGATGTTCTTTTTTTCCCAGGCTGAACCAGCATTGCCTCACCAGGATATTCGCAACCTGGTGGCTGTCCGCATCCTCGTCGGTGTCCTGCAGTTCCGCATTGTCTCGCGCTACAGTTCCAACCATGTGGCTGGCCCGCAGGGATGTTGGACCAACGATTGGAAGATTGGGAAAGTTAAGGTGGTTTAACATAGGTTCACTGATGCATGTATATTCCTCGATTTGGACAAGTCGTTGCAGAGTTACAAGATGTTACAAGAGTAGAAGCAAAGTTGCTTTGTGTTAAAGAGGAAGGTACTCTAGCAACGCTTTGGCATCCTGGAATTGTAGGGAAAGAAATCAATGCCATTTTACATCGGTGTTGATCGAATCACGCCAATTTGGACTTAGAATGACTTAGAGCACTTGGATGTCATTTGACAACATTTTTCTGCTTTTTTGATTTTCGAAAGTCCCAAAAATCCATGAGTTGTTGAGTCGAATCGGTAGCAGTTGGATTTCCATTCTTCGTCCAATGAGGCGCCCGTGCAGATCGATCACAGCGATTCATTCCGCGAAGGATGTGCCGTTTGGATCCTCAGCGAGGTGGTTTGCCCTTCTCTTTTCGAGGTTTCGACTTTTTACACAATATGCTTAGGTAATTTAAGGTACGTATATATGAGATGTTTTTTGTTATGATAATTATACACCATATTAATCGTATACATACATACATACATATGTATATATGTATATATCATATACATGAAAAAAACAAATTGAATGTGGAAAACACTATTATAGAGAGACGACACATAAAAAGTGATAGACAAGCGGTCGCCTGTCCATTTTAAAATGTTTTTCCCATAATTCTGTCGACGACTGTATACATTGGTACACACATCGCTGAAGATGACTGTTCTTCTCGAGATGGCCATTGCTCGAAGTGGCTTCAAATTCATTATTCTGCAAATATAATTGACATGGTATGACATGGCATTATATTGCATGAGTTACATACAATACGTACAATAGATTGCCATACACAATCTGTATAATATATATGTATATACATATGTATATACAGTATGTATGTATATATATATATATATAATGATATATATATCATTATATATATATATACACATGTATACACATATTAGCTTGAGCCATCCCTCCAATCTTTCTATGGAAGCTCTCAACCTTTAGGTGACCTCCATCACTGTGAACGCTGACCCCAGAGATTGGCGAAACGCCTTGGCCTGCGTGGTACAGGAGGCACCTGACAGAAATCCCCATCAAAAAATGGAGGTTTTCATGGGAAAGGCATGGGAAAATCATGGGGGAAATCCCCTACAAATGCAGATTTATAGGTGGGAAAATCATGGGAAAGTGAATGGAAATCCTCGAACTAAATGGATGGTTTAGAAGTGGGAAAATGATGGAACGAAATCCATTACCATGTTGCCAAAGGGTATAGGGACTTGCATAAGGATCACAAAATGATCAAAAAAGATGGGTATTTGCATTTTCGGGGGCCTTAACCATCAAACTATTGGGGATTTATCCACTCAATGATGGATATGGTGATTTGAACCTCCAAGTAAATATGATGAGAAAGTGATGGGAATATTGATTGATTGATTGATTGATTGATTGATTGAATGAATGAATGAATGAATGAATGAACCCAATATTAGTTGAAGTATGTTGAAGTGTTTATATAGTAATCCCGAAATTCTTAGTTGAATTACAATTCATCGAATGATGTATGACCTACAGGAACACCTCCCAGCAGTTGGATACGTTGGGTAAACAACCAGCATACCCATCCCATTTTTTCTTTATCTCATTCATTGTTTCAGGTATTCGATGCCACCAAGCATATTTGGTCCACCATGTTTTCCATATTTTTTGGGAGTTTGGGCTACTCTGGGAATATACGCAGAGAAAATGTGCATATGTGCTGCACCAAAGCAGCTCTGCATGGTGGTTTCAGATATCGTCAAATTGTCTAGGTCCCAAACTGATTGTTTTTGAAGAATGGGTTGAAACTACTGGCCAGACATTCATTTGTGGCGTAATGATAGCAAACCCAATCTATGCTTGTTAAAAGATTAAACTATCCAAACGATAAAAATCAGATTTCAAAATTATTGGCTTTGCCACATTATATGTACCAATGTGATTGTATCCACAAAGATTGCTGATGGTGTGTGTGCCGGGGCTTGTTTCACTGCGCATGCCTACATCGTACCAAGTGGCCCGCCGCAGATTCGCGCAATCTGTGACTATGGCATCACTGAGAGCGAAATGAAACGCTATATGGATGCCATGCTCAAGGACCGCTTAGAATTGGATTCCTACTTGGTGGTTGATGATTGATAGAGGCAGTAGATGAACGGAAAAAAGGACATGTTTGCGAACCAAAAATTGAAGATTTGACCAGCAATAATTGCGGTCTGCCTAGACAAAATATGACAAAATGCGGATTTGACACGCAGAGATTTGCCGAAATAACTCGCCTTAATGGGGTTCTGCTCTCATCAGCTTGGAATTCCCGGGTTCTATCCTCTTATCGGGTATGATTCAAGTCCATGGGCATCCCAAAAAAATTGGTGGGTTTAGTCCTGGAGCTGACCAGTCAAAGTTATTGTAGGGGCCAGCTGGATCTGAAAATTTGACCAATGTTTTTTAAAAGATGATTTTCCCAGCTAGAAACCTCCATTCAGGGGATTTCCCAGCTAGCCGTGTTTGATGGCTGGAGGATAGTTGTTGTTTGTGGTTGATACGAGTTGTGGATCAACTTATGATCAAGTACGCACTGCATCACCCGACAGTTGGTTTGATGGACGTGGTAACCTGGTACCAATGGTACCAGAATGGGACCGGTTGGTGGGTCATCCCCAGTTATGGGGTGAACTATGGGGAAAGTGATATATTTTGGAGCATCCTATTCTCAGAAGAAAACTAGGGTTTCCCAAACTTGGGATACACCACGGTATACCATGGTATACCACCGTACCTTGCTGCTTTCCTTTGAGGGATTGCCAGTATCTTGGGCGATAACTTGGATAGCCAGGATGAATGAACCGACCATTACCAATCATTGTTGGATGTTCTATTTCATCGAGTTACCAAGGATCATTATTAGTAACCCTCATTCACTCATCATATCTCATGCTAATATTAACCATCATTAACCATGACTAATCATTCATCATTCACCATCATTAATCATCATTAACCATCATTTACCATCATCAACAATCACCATTCATCATTAATCAGTATCAACATCAACCATATGAATGTATATAATCATTGGTTAACTATGCATGGACATTAACGGTATAATCGTTAAATCTTGCCATGAACGGTGGATGTTTCAGGGATTTCCCGGCATGGCCCTTAGGACGTCCAGAAGGGGGTCCAAGAGAACGACACGGTGCCCTCTGAGGCGTTTAGATTTCGATGGAGATTTCACGACCGACTTCGGATTGGTGTAAAACACCAAGCAAAATCGGGATCATGGGAACAACAACTGGGACTTTGATGGATTTTTTAAATGATGATTTGATGGTTGTTGATGAATGTTGCTGTATGATAGTTAAGTTGGTGAAAGGTTGAACTTGGTGAATTTCGTTGGGTTGATTTGCGGGGAGATTGCGAACGGGTTATAAACCAAGAAACATCACTGTGCTGGATTATAGGTGTGAAAACAAGATGGTTGTTGGGCCATTTCTGAGTGCAAACTCTTGGGGTGCACACTCATGGCATTTGATGCAAGGATGGAGATTGGTCCCTTCCCTCAGTTGTTTTTGGATTCGCATATTCGTTTTCTTCCAACGTTCCAAACCTGAATCTAGTTTGATATGTGTAATGAATCTTGGTAGCGAATATGAACTTGTACTACTTGTATCTTCTTTCTCGGGACATAAGCACCCGGCATTGTTACTTGGTGCTTGGCTGATGGCTTGGCGAGTTGTCTCAAAGAGGGGTACCAGAAGATCCTATGGAAAATCTCATCCAATTTGAGGATAATGTGACATACCCATTGTCCCGTGCATCTTGCTCCCTTTCAAATTGCCATAACTTTTTGGGTGTAAACTCCATTTTCAAACACACCCAAGCTCAAATAGGGTAATCTGACCAGTTTCCGTTCAATTTTTGTGGGGGGTGGTTTTCCCCTTCCAATTGCCGAAACTTGGGGTACTCCATGGTATTCCCCATAGCCAGGATCACCTGAACTTCATCATGACCAGTGATGTCTTTGACCATGCTGGCTGCCTAGACCGCAAACGATGTCAGAGATTTCAATGACATCTCCTGATTTTTGTATTGTAAATCTGATATATCAGTATATATCAGTAATACCTCCTGTTGGTGGAAGGGTTTTTTGTTGTTTGGATTGTTTTGGATGTATCTTTGGTAGACTTCAGCTGGATACCCAATAAATTGCTGAACATGAAACTGCATCCTGCTGCATCTTGCTGGTTTCTGAGATCGTGATGCACCCTGAGCAGTCCTACGGAGCTTTCAAAGAGGCCCCCAGGGGGTGGGCCGGCGCGAATGAGACTCCGGTTCCCTCAGAAAGTCACTACTTGCCCAAGCCTAGCCAAAACTCGGAGGGTAGATGCATTTTAGTTGGGGATGTTTGAAAATCACCTGTGATTTTCCATCAATTTTGGTGAGGAACATCCATTTGACATCCATTTTGGCAATGATGGGCAGCGCCCAGGTTGCTCCCACCGTGACCATGGAGCAGGCCGGGGGATGTGGTTATGCCATGAGTTTCAAGGGAGGGTAGTATGACTGAATATAGCGGCGGTGTAACTGGAGATATCATCATGACCAGAAAGAAGAAGAAGAAGAAGAAGGCGAAGAAGAAGAAGAAGAAGAAGAAGAAGAAAAAGAAGAAGAAGAAGAAGAAGAAGAGGAAGAAGCCACTGCCGCAAAAAGAAACCGGGCACAAAAGCACCGAATTCAGGCAAAGCGGACCTGGGAGGAATCGAACCTCCAAAGCAATGTTGATCAATGCCTTGGCATCAAACACAACAACGCCGCATCCAATGGGCGACAGGTCCTGCCAACTTGGAGAAAGAAAACCCATTGCCATAGAACTATGGAATATCACTGTGGGGTGTGGCCATAACATCGACCGCTGACCACTGTACACAGCTGAATGTACTGCGAAAACTTGGCCTTACTACAACATGGACCGACAAAGCTGAACTTAGAGTTACATACTATACTGTACCATACTGTACCATACTGTACCATACTGTACCATACTGTACCATACTGTACCATACTGTACCATACTGTACCATACTGTACCATACTGTACCATACTGTACCATACTGTACCATACTGTACCATACTGTACCATACTGTACCATACTGTACCA
>BGPT01000620.1:306103-324313 GCA_003297045.1 Symbiodinium sp. clade C Y103 | reverse complement strand
ACTGTACCATACTGTACCATACTGTACCATACTGTACCATACTGTACCATACTGTACCATACTGTACCATACTGTACCATACTGTACCATACTGTACCAGACTGTACCAGACTGTACCATACTGTACCATACTGTACCATACTGTAGCATGAATTGATCAAACTGACTGTAGCTCAGCGTTACTGATACTCGCCACCCTCTGAGATCCAAAAAGAGACAACTTGGACGATGACTTCAAGCAACAAAGAGATCGGAATTCAAGGGAATTCATGGGAATTCTGTCATCAATAGGGATGAAGAATACTAGCAAATCACTAAACTCCCGGAATTTGGCTGAAGGAAACAATTATATACAGGAAACCTCTAAGTTTACCGGGGAAACTCTATGGTTTTCGTGCTCACTATTCTCAAACCGATCTATTGATTTCGCAGAAGTCGAGGCAAAAACACTAGATGTCGTTGGTTGCATCTCCCTTGAACAGAAGTTTTACTGGTGAGTTGCCACGAATGGGAGACCCTCCCCCCATTGCATTTGTCATTGTCCGAAAAAAGAAAGTCAGCCATGAAGTTGGTAGATTGGAAATACATGGAAATGCTCTTTGTCGCTGATACTGTAGTGATACCCCCTTTGTGCTACCTCTATGTCATAGCGTTTCAATATATTTCAGCGATTCGCACAGCTAAGTCATCTGAAGCCACCGGATTGTGCTTCTTTGATATGTTTTTAAAGTTTTCAGTGCATTTCAGAGGTCTTGAGATGTTTCAAGTGACATTTGCCCATTTCGAGGTCCACGCCACGGCCAAGTGGATGTTGGGCTTCATCGGTTACTACGGCCTGGCCGCTGCGCCGCCCATCACGGCCATCGTGGTGTGGCTCGTATCAATTTCACCATAGGTGGCAAAACCATTCCCAAATGGCTGGTTTTTACTATGGTTTTTACCCCCATGATCCAATTCTCCAATTTTTGGAGATGATATCATACAATTTCGAATATCATATGCGACGGATTTATCAGAAAATGCAGGGAAAATCTACAGGGAAGACATGGTTGCTCGAAACTCCAGTCCGCCCGAGGGCAGGTGCCAAGTAACTGCCTTCGCAAAAAAAAAGTGGTGGATTTGAAAGATGATTTTCTTATTGGTCACTGATTTGTTTGGTCAGGGTCCATGTTAAAATCCAATCATTTCGGTGGCCATGTTGCCCCGAGGTGTACACCCACCCAGGTCTATGAGGAGCTGGGTAAATTGTGGCATGACTTGGCCCGTAAGAGAAACCACTCTTCAGATTGGTCCATGTTGGTCCATTTCTTGGGTTTCAGATTTTAGGCATTACTGTAAGCATAGTTTCTTGGGCCATAGATTCAGGACAATTCAAGAATAGATGTCCTTGAGATTGGAATGGATTGGAGAGGATGTTGAAGAAACTTGGGGAAATTGAGAAACGAACACGTGAGGATTTAGCCTTGAGGGAACATAGGTCCACGAGTTGGATGGTGATGAGTTGGATTTGGATGGTAGACCAACGAAATCCCAGCTATGTTGTCAGGATCATTGTTCCGCGTAGATTTGGAAATGGATCACAAATGTTGAAAACGATTCAAAACGAAAAAAAATCTTTGGGGGATGAACACCATTGAACATCCACAAATCCCAGCTATTTTGATGTGAACAGAAGGGCACCAGGATTTTGATCCATAGCCATTTGGCGCTGTAGCCATCATGGCCATCATGGCCCATTCTACCTCTTCGACAGGAGCACAGCGGCAAGTGGGTAGGACGCCTCAGGGATTTGGGGATCCATTAGTGAGTCCCAGTGGATTATCCCATGTTTAAATGGGTTACAACCCTAGTTACCAGCCACTTACCAAGTGGGATGATCCTCCAAGTAGACTATGATAGAATGGATTCAAAGTCCAGTTGTTTGCAGCTTTCTGTCGGGTTCGGAGCATCGTTCTGATGAACAGAAGTGCTTCACGGGAAATTGGCTCAGCGCGCAATCCCAAGCATCCCCAAACGGGGTGAACGGTTTTAACGGTTTCAAGTAATTGGTTTTCTGGGCAAAAAAGTGCCTCTAAAATCAAGCCAGTGATTGGTTCTGGATCCATTCTACGTATGATTGGTTGCAGTTTAAATGATCGGCTACAATCAGGGTATTCCAAACAGTTCTAGCATGTTCTATCCATCTGTCCTTGCTGACTGGGGCTTTCAAATATTGTTTCATAGTCCATCCACAGGTGGGGAATTCCCGCGGCCAACATCTCAAGTTTCGTATATGTTCGTCACATGTTCAGGTAAAACTCCACCAATCTCCAGAAATTTCACCAGTTCTTTGGCTCTTCCATGGTCTTCCCTTGGTTTTGGGAACTGTTGGGAAGTGGATTCCCATCGCTCCAGCCGCTCCACCCAGGTGCCCTTCAGCATCACGGAGCAGGAGATCATCGAGCTGCTTCTGTCGGTCCCGGACAAGACCAAGGAGGAAGCCTTGAACCAGGCAGGGCCACTGGGTGGGTCTCTTTGGGGCCACTGAAGCACGGGAGTTTCAGGTGACTTGGCTATGGGTGGGGATGATGGGAATGGGGATGGAGAGGGGTGCCGTTGAAAATTGGGAGATGGAGGGGAACGTGTGTGTGTTTCGCGGGAAATGATGGTCTAAAACAATCATATACACTTAATTAGCGGCTATACATGGCTATACCTTTTGCTAAGACGTGCTGTATCCCATTCCATCCCCATGAAATCGCCTCTTAAAACGGTAGGTTTGACCTCATGTTTTAGGATGTCCCCCACCTTTTCATGGTCAAATCACCATTTCTGAGAGCTATGCACATCTTTCAACAGTGGGTGTGTCTGAAAATAGGTGTCTTTATGGCCATGAAGAAGGAAAATGATGAGATTTGGCATTGGATTGGTATCATCCATTGGGGTGACATCCATCAGTTTCCATCACGCCATATTTTGATCATCCCAGAATTCCCAGGTCGACGTGCCGGAGAACCTCCTCTCAGGAACCTGCCCTGGAGATGTGGATGGCTAGCTTTGGGGCTTTAGACCAGTAGTATATGGAGATCATCTGGGAATCTGGAACTGATTCTCTTAGCCCTCAGGTAGTCCAAGAAATATGGGAAAAGGATGGAAAAGGATGGAAAAGGATTGAAAAGGATGGACATGTTAGACCCCGAAATTGGGTAAGTTAATCAACAAAAAGGGAAAGATATGTGCCAGTTAGATAGATAGTAAGCCGGTAATAATTATTGATATGTTGACCCATTCATAATCATTTGTATATGGAATAGCCCTAGTTAGGTTACTGGCTTCTGAATCACTTGTTATCGAGTCACGAAGTTTGGGGTTTCCATAGCAAGATTGGCCCATGAAGTGGCCGGAAGGTAGCCATGTAAGACTGGGGTGCATTGGCCAACAAACGTTTGGTATACTAGCCAACAAACCTGAGTTTGTTGTCTGAGCTGGCAAAAAGGGGATAGAGATAGGTTGTGCAACCCACACGGATGGTGAGATTCTTGCAGGTACTGTACTTCGGGTAGCATGTGACATTGGGATACATTGGGCCACGACGTTTCAGGAGAGAAGTTGGAAAAGCTGTTGCCTCCAAATCCCATCGATGTCAGGGAAACCCAGTGGATAGTGGGCAGTGGACTTCCTGCATTGGGAAGACCAAGTGGCAGGTCTTTTCCCCCATAGGATGATGTTTCATGATCAGCTTGCGAAATTCATTGGCTGTGGGAAGTTGATTTCATTACTCTCTGGTAATCCTGGGAATGGAAAAAAATCGTTGTCAAATGGACTGTCCATTGCCAGCTTTGTTGATTTCCTACTGGTTGAGCCACAACCAGCTCAAGCAAATCCAAGTGAACTGAGTGAATCCGAATCATCCAATTTAAACGGCCTCCCTATTCAAAGAAACCTGCGGATTTTAGCATTGATCAGGGATGTTGCAAGGAAGAAAGCTCTATTGCCATGAAGCATGGGAAAATCAGTAGAAATTCAGAAATGCCATGCTTACATCCCGGAAAACATCAGTAAATCTCAATATCAATCAGTAAAAACAGCAGTTTCAAAACAGTAAAACCCCCGCAGAACTCCCCAGAATTCGACTGACTTCCCGCCCACAAAAACCAGGCCATGACTGCTTGGAGAGCCGCCTCGCGAAAGGTGCCATGGTCAAGTGATATGGGGGGCTGTTTTCGCAGGGGGATTTCGCTAGGTTGGTTTACAACCATAATAACTAGGGTCTATCTGGGATATATCTATATCATTCTATATCTATAGTATTCTATAGGTATTCCATAGTTGGGGCTATAAACCAACAAAGATAACTGGGGGGATGGCAATGAAAACGATGTCCACTTGCTGTGTTTTGGGGTGGTTTTTAACAGCTGAGACTGGTGAGACCGGGAAGGTTAGTCGCCCCAAGGAAGAAGCTAGTCATTCTTGAAGCCCCAGAAAGTGAGATTTGAGTTGGTATCATATGGTCTCATATCAAACTTCCAATTTGTGAAGAGTTGGTATTATGGTATATCATACGGAAATTCCCGGTGGCTTTTGATATCAATCAACGATCCAAACGATCCATTTGGGTTTTTAACTTCCAGCATTTGAGGTGGTCAGAGACGACCTCAGCTGTTCCCTGAGGTGGACGATGTCACAGGCATCGTGCAGATCATGCTCCCCAATGGAGCACGGGCCGGCCGTGGCCTGTTGTGGATGGCTGTTGGAACTCCGGTTCTTAGGTGTATTCATGTTTATTCCCTTTTCTAATGCTGTTTAATATTGTTTAATCACTTTTTTTGGGGGGATAGCCTCCCCGATTCACCAACAGAGTTGATTAATCCCAGGTTGACATTACTGAACAGCGGCCAACACGTCAAACTGCCGGACGTTTGGACTTGCCAGGTAAATTATGCGTGCACGCCCAATGAATCTCAAGGAGGGTCAGGGTTTGGATCATGAAGTTTGCACTTGTGGAGAGCCTCAAATGCGATGGAATCAGATGGACACCTGTCCAAAAAATCGCTTATTATTTTTTGGGTGTGGGGGTAGGATTTGGAAGAGTTTGATTCTAATTGTTTGAACCAGTTGTTTGATGCAACCCTTGTGATTAAAAGAGGGGTTCTTTCAGCAGCACGTCGCAGGAACCATGCGGATTTTGGTGCCGGGTGGCCGTGTTTTGACCTCAGAATCTGCCGCAGTGGTATTCCAAAGTGATGATTTTTCCAATGATCACATGATCACCTCCCACTGGTGCAGTCCTCCGACGAACCGGACGAGTTGGGTTCCGCCATGGTGGGTATTAGGACCGGGGTCCACTGGAATGTGAATGGGGATCTGGGATTTTTGTTAAGCAACAACAGTTTCTTGGCTTTGAACATTCAGCAGCCCATGGCAGCCCATGGCAGCCCATGGCAGCCCATGGCAGCCCATGGCAGCCCTGATTCCAGGACCATCTCGGAATCTGGAGCTGTGCGCATCTCAAGGACGTTGAAACACCTTCCAGGTAGCCTCTGGTCATTTAAGAGCTATGGAAAACCACCATGTTCAATAGGTCCAAATAGGTAAATCATCGATGTTTAAATGGGCCACTTTTCAATAGCTGTGTATTGCTATCTTGAATTACCATGAATTACCAGAGGCTCTGGTTTTGACATTCGACAGTGACACCGTAAGGTCAGCGATTTCAGCCGCGAGCAGATTGAGCTCTTTGCGGTGTCCAATTTGATGAGCGTGCACCTGGTGCACTGGTCGCATATGGTAACCCCCTCTAAAAGATGCAGGAAACAAAGTGCTACTGAAATAGTGGCACAATATGGTTTATTTATTTGGGGGGTACAAGAAAATAGGTTTGAATCACCACTGTAGGACCTATCCATGTCGAGATGATCGCAACTGGATTTCAAACCAAGGACCTGAATTTGGAATTCTCCTACATCGATGCCAACTTCACAAACACAACTGGAGGCGCTGTGGCCTTGTTGGGTCCAAACATGGACGCGTTTTCTGCAGGCGTTTTCGGGCAGACATTTGAAGATTTGCGCAGCTCAAAAAAGAATTGTTATCATATCCAAACTAGTATGATGAGTACATATTAGTACTATAATTAGAAGATAATTCAATACTACCAACTATCCAAACTATAATTCGTAGATAGTTTGGCTCTACAGTAATACTACAATCCAGTGAAATCACATCTCAAGCTCCTGTTGCGCAGGTCTCAATGCAGCCAGGCCCTTAGCTGGCCATCAGCCATCTTGATTTGGGCCAAAAATGGGTTGTGAAGCACCAGAAGTCATGAAAAAATGTAGCTTTCATATGGTTTCATAATCAAAAATGTAGGCTTGACCAGCAAGAATCAGGACTTGATCTATTGAACTTGGAATTTATCCACCGAAGACATAGATTTTGGCACTGAAAAATCTAAACCTCCGGATTTGGTTCTATGATTATTGGGTTGGAAGTCCGTGTGAAAATCTGCCATGTTTTTTTTAAGGATAACAACTGCGACTTGTCAACCAAGGTTTTGGAACTTCTGCATCTTCTTTTCCAGGCGCTGCTGGAATCGGCGTGGGAAAAATGGTCATTTCTCAAGCCCTCTTGGTTGAGATGTTGATGGCCATTCCGATGTTTCCATATGTTTCTCAAACTCCAGAGGTTAGGGACACTATAAATTCTAGATGAAACATGGGTTTAAAGTGGTTTAAAGGGAATAAAGCCATGTTTAAACCGATGTTTCATTGGATAAAACATGGTTGAAACCTGCAGAAAACTTGGAAACCGGTTGCACCAGGAGCCTCGCTGGGAAGTTCCCGCATTTGTTCGGGCGCAGCAGGCATACAAGGTGCCGATGAAAGCGGGTGGCCGAAGGTCTCCAAAATATCCTAATGGGGAACTGGATATGACCGATATGAGATAAAACTTCAGAAAGTTCGACCTTTTCTTGGAATTTTCTGGAATTCTCATATTTTGGGAGGTTTGGGGTACATGGTAAAAGTTAAGACATGTTAAAACGGCTCTCGGCCATCTACAGCTTCGGTTGAACTTTCCAGGTTTTACACTCTGGCATGATTTGAGGGCAACACTCATTTTGCTGGTTAGTATCTTGAGATGTTGAGAAAGTTGTTGAGTCCGAAATTTCAGAAGATTCTGTTCTTTGGGTTTCAAATGTGTTGTTTTAGACTGAGATTTTTTGAGATGATGATCTCCAAATATCCCCTGGGATCCAATATCTCGTTGCGAAAGAATCGAGGCCCAGGCCTATGCAGTGCAGAAGTCTTTGGTCCGGGGAACCCAGCGCCATGAATCATTCTGTATCATGGATGTTAATAATGGATATGAATGAATATTGATATCCAATTTGCTTCAATGTCTATAATCAGAACGCAAAAAATATCATGTATGCATATGTATGCACGTGTAGATGTGATGAATCAATCTTCATTTCATATTTGATTGTATATCCATGAATATCTGTAAATACCGAGCTCGCCCGGGCTTTTCGATACGAGGAGCAGAGCACCATGGATCGCTTGATGCGGATGATGTACGCTGTGAAGAGCTGAGAGGAAACTCTGGAAATCTCCACGGAGGTTTCCTGAAACGGGTGTAGTGTAGGCCAAAATGGATGGTTTATAATGGAAAATCCAAAAAACATGGATGATCTGGGGGTAGCCCCAGTTTAGGAAACTTCCATAATTGAGGGATATGATGGATATGATGAAAATCATCACTGTTCGGATATCACTGTTGGATGAGGTTGGATTTGGATTTGGATTTGGATGAAAGGGTCTGGAAGCGAACATGAACATCATGGGATGTTGCACCAAGGATCCACGTGTTTCAGAAGCTCTGGTGGAAGACTTGAACAAGCTCACTCTGGCAAAGGCCCTTCCATTCTTCAGATGCCCATCAAAATGGTGTTTGAACAATTCGGGACATCCTAAACATATCTAAACATTACGGAATCGTACAGCTATGGTTTTTATGGTGTTTTAAAGTCTGGTTTCAAACTATGGCGTTGCTTTTCCCAAGCACCAAAATATGGGCTTGGCCGCAGGTTCGGAGAGCCGTTAGCGGTCAGTTGAGACCACAGGAGGGCTGGGGATTCCTGGAGATTCCTGCGACCCAACAAAAGAGACATTGAAGAGCCATTCAAGAAAGTTCATTGGAAGAGCTTGTTAAAACATAAATGTTGGTTACTATGGTCATTGGATGTTAGTCTTAGTCACTACCATTTCTATGGCTTCTATTGTTCTTGGATTGTAGATTGGATTAAAACACAGGGCTCTGGGACCCGGAGATGTTGGTACTGCTGAAGTAACGGAATGTTGATTCAATTCATCCCATGAAAATGGGGTCACCAAATTTTGATCAATCCGAACATGAAATTGAGACCTGCCGGACATCCCTTTTGGATACATGGATTTCTTCAATGGTGTAGTGTTCGAAACCCCTGTTGGTTGATGATTAGTTCAAGGGTAATACTGCCCAATATATTGGGGATGATCATAATCTCTCATAATCCACGAACAGGGAAAGCGGTTCTTAACCAAGCAGTATTTCATGGATGTTTCTTATATTTTCCACTATCATCTCCATAAAATTCCATAAACATTTGTAACAAACATCTATAGAACCAACATCCACAACTTACTGGTGCTAAACGCAGGGAATGGGGGTTGCTGACCTATAATAACCATCAAGTTTATCATCCCAGCAACCCCCATTCCCTACGTTCAGCACCAGTAAGACAAAAACATCCATAACCATCCCATTTGTCCCCACAAAAACAACCTCGGCGCCAGGACTTGGAGATCAATTTGGTGGCGGACTTTGAGGGTCGCGGCCACAGCAAGATGCAAGGCGCCGTGGTGGGCCATGGATGGAGCAAAGGTGGGCCATTGAGATGGGGTTGTCATAGATTAATGATGGGATCTTGATGAAATGGTGATCAACATGTTAATATGATTTCATATGGATTAATGATTTATGAATATTGATGAGATGGTTCAAAATGCTGAAAAGGTCGAATGTAACTATATGAAAATTTGGATGTGAAGACACTTTAGATTGAAAATAAACCAAAGTCAATTGGTAGAGATGCGATCGTCATTGTTTTGAGGTCAAGCATTCCAAGCCACAACCCTGCCTTTGGATGCGTGCATTGCATCCAACTGCGTTCATACCTTGATACCTTGGTGGACCTCAACCCAACTTCCCCCGAGCTGTGCATAGCTGTGCTAGTTGTAATCCCAAGTAAATGGGGATATGAATTGATATGACTGGGTCGTGGAGGGCCTAGAGGTTTCTCATATTGACATCCTGCAGGCGTCGAGGGAGGGCTCAGCACTGGCAAGCATCGTGAGGAGCATTCCACGACTGGCTCCAAAGTTGTCGAAGCGGTCCCACTTTTTGTGATATCCTTGGACACAACAAGCGGCAAAACGCAAGTTGTTACCCTGAAAACATATGATGAAAATCATGAACACTCATGAACATATTGTGGAAAAATCGAAAAGATACAACAAAAAAAACATGGGTTCCACCATACCGTAGGAATCCCCTAGTATGTTTTTTGTTTGGCGGTCCAGGAGGGCGAGCACGACATCGAAGAAGTGGAACTTCCAGAAGCTGCCAAACAAAGGAGGCCCCCAACGTGCCAGCAGATGGCTAGGACAACCGAAAATTGGGAGATTTTGGCAGCAAAAATTTGGATATGACTCTGATATGACCTCCAAATTCCAAATGGATTTTGAGCCAGAGCCCCAGAGCCTAAGTGGGTGTTGAAGACCTGCCTAGAGCCCCCTAAAAACAACCAAAGAATGGCTAGATTAAAACATGATCCTTTCTTTGGGAGGAAACCAACCGGGGTGTTGTCCCCGTAAGTTCACTGGGCCGAGACAATGACCTTGGGTGTTGACTGCCAGAGGTGGAAGCGGCCAGGATTGGTTATGGGTAGAATCCGGGTAGAATCCCCAAAGAATTCCGAAGCTGTTGGAAATCAGCAGCAGCAAACAGGGCACCTTTTTTTTGTGTTTTTGTTTTAGCCAGCTCCGAACTGCAGAGGTTCCTGGAGTTGGATGAAGCTTTGTGGAAGTACTTGGGTTTGCTGCCTGCCAGTGAGACGAAACAGGCACTGCGGAGGGTGATTTTGTTGTGAAGGGAAAGACACAGTTTGGACCCCAACAGCCAGGTAAAAATCAAGCGACAACTGAAAAAGAGGTAGAATAACATCCCCATTATATCATATACCCATTGTATCCCCATGACATTCCCATCATACACCAACCAAAGTGCTTCTTCGATGCTGTTTTGTGAGGTGAACTTGGACCGACCACCGCAGATCAACAAGGGAGAGGCAGGGCTTGCTGATCTTTGGTCCATGTCCTGCGATCCCAAAGCGTAAACTGACTAGGAAGCTGAAAATTGGTCAATTGTATTTTTAAGATTTGATGTTATCTTATGATTTTCGATGTATATATAATAAGGGAAGGGAACAATTCATGTCCAGCTTTTAAACAATTGTGTGTTTTTTGAACGATATGAGCCATGGTGTGGGCCATTAGTCGATCCAGTGGGTCCCAAAGGGACGGCCCCAAGGAGCTTTCTCCCGAAGATCGACAACGCACTGCCCACCTCGAGGTTTGGGCCGACCGTGGGGAGCGAATTTGGGGATGGCTCAACAACCTATAGTGCCATCATGTGCCATCCATTTTTGCTGCCGTATGACATTTAAATATATTTAAAAGCCTTCGGAATCCCGCCGGCCCTCGGGCTGCTTGGCGGTAAGCACGGAATCTCAAAGCTAAGATCGAATGGAACTTTCAACCTAAGCTTGGCTGAGCTAGAGAAAGCTAGAGATGTAGTACAAGAACATCCACAAAACACGCCGGCCGGCGGATTGGATCATTTCTTTTGGATTGTGGGTCGCCAGAATTCACTTGATCAGATTTGCAAGGTCAAGGTTTGCTGTAGGGTACCAGTATGATCCAGTATGGCTGAAGACACTTGTTGCGAAGGAAGAAAAACACCGATTTCGGCACGACCAAAGGGACCACCCTTTCGTCTTGACGGATCCACCCTGGGGGCCGATGAATCCATTTCGCGGCATCAGGACAGCGACGAACGAGCCGTTGCAAACATCGGTGGTGGCGCACCAAACCGATGGGGCAAGGGAGACAAGTATCACCAGGAGGCTTGGCCATCCTGTCAGATGGGAGGCCATTGGGTACCCCAAGCCATTAGCCCCCCGAATTCTGAAAAGGTTTCCCACGCAAACATAAGATGGCAATTGAACGACTCCCTCATTTTTTCCAGAAAATCAAGAGAAATTATCTATGACATCCAGGAGATTCCACAAGATTCCCCGTAATGTCCTCAAACATGGCAACAGAAAATCTGCCATTGACCGAGAATTTTCACATGAAAACACCATGAGATGTTTCAGGATTTTCCATGTTTGATTACCAGAGGCTATTAGGCTATTCCCATTGGGATGGTATCATCATCCCTTCAGATCATGGAGAAGATGCAGTTCTCCTGGGATACGCCCAACAATCAGCTGAAGGATCATCCGTCGGGACCTTTGCTGGGGATCCGGTGGTTTTTTGATGGTGAGATGATGGATGCCCTTAAAAGTGAGATGATTTGTACATTTGAAATCATTTGAATATTTGGAAGTTAACGACAGTAGTTCTATCAAAAATGATAATGAACTTATATTGACTGAGAAGTAAAACTATAGTAGTGGTGACTACTATCCTTAGTACAAAATAGTACAGTTATATTATGTGATATTAGTCCTATAAGTATCTATAGCTGCATCAAAGTACTGCGCCCCGAGGTTGTACCCATCGACCTGCCTGTTGGCGATGCGGGAGGCGATGGCTATGAGTCAAAATCCTGGCACCTACTGAACCCCAGGTCATAGCTGGGAAATAGATGTTCATCCCATAAAAATTGACAATAATATAGGTTTTGACCCATCCCCATATGAATAAATGGGTGAAAATCCCATTCAAAATGATGGATACATATGGATACACTTTTTCATTTTTGAAGAGCTGTGAAAACGGAACAACATGTGAACCTATGTTCAGCCATCATACTTAATTTTTCCTGGGGGTTTGGATTCTTCTTCCTCCAAATCGGGCGATTTTTGGTGACAGGAAAGGTCGGTACTGGATTTTCCCATGGCTGCCATCGTGAAGGAATTCGAATTTCAACTTTCTTAGTTATTTTGTTGATTTCCCATCGACCCTGTATGTGTTGATAATGAAGAGAAAAAAAACAGCCCTGCAGGTTATCAACTCCCGATTGTTTTCCACTGTGGGGATGCTTGGAGTTGGGCATGATCCAATCAGCCGATTGGGGACCCCCCGTTTATCATCCACCGTATTGGTGATGTGTGATAACGGGTTTTTCACATGGTGATAAGGGCCATCCCTAATGAACTTAGGATTCTTGGCCCATAGAGGATGACGCGTGGATTGGATGGAGGTGGAAGGATTGCAAGACATGTGGTTTAAATCGTGAAAATACAACGGCATTCGTTTAAACTGTTCTTTGCATACTCTGACAACTACTTGTTTCGGGTTTACTTGTCGCCTGCTTTCGCCTGTGAACAATGTAAGAGCTCGCAGCATTCCTGGATTCCTGGGAGCCACAAATTCCCAGAACCGACCTCGGGACAAGGACAGTTGCAACAGTAGCAATAGTTCTAAGTTTGACAGGTAGCATCCACTATCATCCATTCTCATACATTATCGGGGTGAAATCTAAGGGATGGTTCACTTTGCATTTTGATGGGTCCAAACCCTCCACAGATTGTGGAGAAGCCCGCCGAGGTGAGAGACTCGCTGGGCTTGTCATATGATTGTGAGCCCAGCCAGTGGATCCTGGAAATTGCTGGGTGACCATTTCCCCCAGGATATCCCTAGATTCACATTCTGGATATTTCTGGATTTGTTTGGGAAAGTTGAAGGAGAATGATTTTTGGACGAGTTAGAATGAGTTAGAACATTTGGGGTGTGCCAACGAGAGTTGGTTGCAATGCAGAACTCATGAAATGCATTTGAAAGCATTTTTTTAAATTCCAGACAGAATGCTGAACATCCATAATCATTGCATTCACGGATGAGAGATCATCAAAGTCTCAATCAAGTGGGTGTTGCATAAAATAGGGGTACCCCAAACTCCCCAAACCATTGGTTTTATCCAGAGAAATGGCCAGTTTGGGATGCTGGGGGACCGCATTTGAAGCAACCCCCACATGCCAGGCAGCTTCGATTTGTCGATGTTTGACAGGTTGGAGGCAGGGCTTGCTGTTGTTCTCTTTTTTTTTGAGGAACGATATTACATGATTGTATACCCACATATCTAATGATGTTCTGGAATGTACTCAGCAAGAAAATCAAGAAAAGGGGAAGAACCAGCAATAACAGTGGACTGCCATTGTTCAACTTGGATTGGGGGTTGGAACTCTTGCAATGATCAGCCCGTGCTACTTAAGAACTTACGTGTATATATACTTCACTACTTCAGAAAGGAAACTATAAGGAAACTAATCCCAGTGGTGAAGTCAATGGTCACAATAGTCCTTGAGTCCTTCCCTGCCCTTGGTGATAATCCCGGCGTATTTCCAGCGGCTCAGGCTGGATGGTACAGTTGCACAGTGAGCGCTCACCCGTGGTGGAGCCCAGCGGATCACGGAGATGGGAGGCTGCCGATGATCTCAATGGCAGATCTCAGCAAATTCGGGGGTCACATGGAGGTTTCCAATCCATAGGGGTACCCCCAAATCATCCATTTCTAGATGGGATTTTCCATTCTAAGCCATCCATTTTTGGATACCTCCAGTTTAGGAAACCCCCACATGGGATCACTCATCCAATCAGATTCTAATCTACACTTGGCCTTTGCACTCAGCTTGAAGATACCAGACCTTGACAAGCACTCTGGATCACTCTGGCATGTTTTTGGTTGGTCCATGTTGGTCCTCATCGGCCAACCTGTTTTGTTTTGATGCGGAAAATGATGATCGACTCATAGACTCCGTTTCATTTTGGTTTTGAACCATGTTGCACCCATATCTACCAGGGGGATGCTACCATCGGGTACCACTGGGAACTGATGAATGAGGTCCCGAATCATGGAAGCAGTGAGTGCTGCCAAGGGCGTGTTGCAAGGCGGAAAGTCAAATGGATCTGGGTCAAAAATAGAGGCTTTACCAGCAAAATAGGCAGAACATGGGGATGTTGACTGACAAGAATGTGGGATGGATACAAGATTCAAGACTCTGTGAAGCATGTTTCAATGTACTTTACTTGATAGTGAACCCTTCCAATTTGGGGTAGCGAATTTTGACCGATGCCACAGCTACTGAAGGTACCCCTTTGGGGTCGGTCGGGACACCATCGCTTCCACGTCAGGCGTCAAGAAGCGTCCAATCTCTGAATTGGAACTCTCCACGGCTCGAAGGACTCGTTGGCACAGTCTGGTCGACGCCGCTAGCAGAGCATTCCATCACTCCCGTTGGAGCGAAGTCTTTGCCCAATATCAATATATATGTATATGTTATATGTATAGCATATATTCATGGTGCTATGAATGACATATTGATGGCGGAGTATAAGGAATCATTCATGGGGGTCAACAAATATTTGTGAACAAATCTGACTTATCATCCCGTTCGGGGCTGTCATTTGCCAGGACGTTATTGCGTCGCCACGAGACCGATCTTCAGAGCAATGAGTTCTTTGGCACTGAGTTTCTTTCTGCGATTCGCAGATCACCAGGCTGTAGTAATCCAACACAAAGATACGGAAGAGTGGCAAAATCCTACTAAGATAGTGATGAATGGTGTTTCTATCTTCTTGGGGTTACACGATTAGCCTATTAGCTCTTGATTGATTCTTACCAGGATTGAGTCCCTGCCGGGGCTTGTACAGAATCACCTAGTGGTTTCAAAGATGGAACATCCAACCCAGTGGGGTGGCTGTACCCCATGACATCCAACTAGTCATGATGCTGCCAGTGCTTGGTGTGGAAATCCCTCCAATAGTTGGGTCATATTTACAAAGTACATTTGTTTAATCATTTATATCATTGATAGATATTAATAGTCACCGCCGCAACAGTAGTTTCAAACAATTTACCACTATTTTTGACCACCACTTTTTAGCAGAAATCTAGTGATCTAGTCGTTTTCCCTTGTTTCTCGACCTTTTTTTGGCGGCTTGCCGTTGCCCGGCGACCGGACTTTTCAAGGTATTGGATCGGTTTGCTGACGCACCTGCAGCACGATAATCCCAAGGAGCAGCACCTTTTGAGGATTCGGTGCCCATGAAAATACAGCACTCTAGATTATTTATGATGATTTATGATGATTTATGATGATTTATGATGATTTATGATGATTCATGATGATTCATGATGATTCATGATGATTCATGATGATCTACCTAGAAAAATTGTCTTTTTGATAGCTACGTAAAAAAAACTACCAGAGGGTCATGTTCGTTTGGATGGAAAGCTGCAGAATCACTGAATATTGTGGTTCGATTGCAATTTTGAGGTTCCACATGTAAACAATTTGTAGCCATACCAAGAATTGCTTCACAGAATGTTTACATTTGCTTTACTGGAAACTCCTATATTTTGTGAAGAACAATTTCAAGTATAGTTCAGCCCCCCAGGATATCAGCTGCATCAGAGACACCGAGATGATGTGACACTGCCCAGCCGATTTGTGGAGCATGCAGGGTGGGGAAATGTCCCGCTGTTTTTTTGGACATACCAACAATTATTGTATGAAGTACTATCAGACGGCTTTATATGATAAGTGTATTTCGACTTAGATTTATTATGTTTGGAATTGTCCTGGATAATTTGGACACATGTTGGTCATTTGTCGCAACATGAATAACCCATAGGTGAAGTCCCATGATCTTGACCCATACCCGGGTCGTGTCGCATGCGAGGTTGAAGGCATTGACGTGGAGGGATGTGCAGAATGCCTACCTGCGGGGCATCTCAGTTGACCTCAGCCTCAACTGGATACCCATTGGAGTCATACTCCCTATTGATGCCACATGTCTTCCCGGTTCTATGTTCCACTTTGTGACAGACCCGCCTTTTTTATCCCAACTTCTTGTGCAAAATATCATTCGTTGTGGGTAGAAAAATCGTTATACCGTTACACCCCTGATTCTTTCTTCCGTAAATCCACGTGTGTCCTTACTTTTGTTGGTCAAGTCAAAATCTTCAAGGTTTGCTGGCGAACCCGCGAAGTTTGCATCTATCTTTGTTGGCTGAATCCCCATCTGTTTAGTGGTAAGGTCCCAGTTGCTTGTTCGTCAATCCCGTTGGTTGATAGTTGTTGGTGGTGGCAGATGGTGAATTACGTCAAATCAAATCTATGTATATAATATATATATATAATGATATAATATGTATATAATATATATATATATATTATGTATATATATATATAATGTATATATATATATGTTTTTTTTGTTTGTTGGTAAATGCGAATTCTGTTGGAAACTCCATGGATCTTCCAGATCTTCCAGGACTCTCCTCACTGAACCCGACCAGCTCTTTGTGTCCGTGAGTACCTGGGCGCCTGAAAACGTGGGGCGGATGACACATGAAAAAAACTGAGATCATTGAGGATTTCACCACCCAAACAGGATAATTCATAGGGGGGTCTCAAAAGTGTCGGGGTTACAACCACCAAAAAGCGTGATTGTGCCATCTAACAAGGGGATCCCGACCCAAAAATGGTGGATTTGAACACTTGAATTCCCAAAATCACAACTATTTGAAGTGTCAACACCCAATAAAGGTAGGGCGCTCTGCCAAGGCACTGCTGGACCTGGTTCCAGTTTTGTCTCCGGCGGTCAGGGCCCCAGTTCTTGTGACCGCAGAGGGTCTTTGAATCCAATGAAGCCGCTCCAGCAAGGGGGGCGTCTAACGTGCATGGGGATTCTGAATGGGTCACACTGAGGTTCAGCACCTACGGCAGTGTCCACCAAGCGCGCATTGAGTGAGGTCATGGTGGATTAGAGCAGAAGTTGTACAGAAATGGGAGTGGATCCGTTCACAAAATCTTACAACCAAAAAATGATGAGCAAACATGATGAGACTCGCATTTGACCAAGGTGTTGATTCTTATTTTGTTCCACTCAAGACCCGGTGTCTTCAACTTGCAGACATGCGAACGTAAAAAGGTGCAGAGATCATCAAAGAAATTGGATATACATGATCATGGATATACGACATGTACGCCTTCCGCCCTTTCTCTCGTGACAAAGGCAATCTCAAAAAATAACAAAATATTCGATCGAAATGAAAAATAGAAATTTTAAACTACATACCGCGTCGAATTACTAACTATAAGATTTAAGAGAAAATTGGCAAAATTCTTAATATATATTAAATAACTATTTCTCCGATTTTATGACTAAAATCTACCTTAGATAAATTTGAAATTGTAATTACAGTAAATATTCTCATTATTTTTTTTCCCTATGAAATGGTCGACCTTTAGCCTTAAAGGCTTATATAAAGGTTTTTTGTAATTAGTTTATAATAAAAAATATTTTTCGTATTCAATTATATATTTTGACATATATAGTAATGCGGAAGATATTAAGGTTTATTTTAGGTGTTTGAAGAATTTCTTTAGGCTTTGCGATATTATAGATATATTTATGTAGAAATATATTTATATATAAATATATAAATATATTTATATATAAATATATAAATATATAAATATATAAATATATTTATATATTTATAAATATATAAATATATAAGTATATAAATATATAAATATATAAATATATAAGTATATAAATATATAAATATATAAATATATATAAATCTATAAATATATATAAATATAGATATATATGATATATATTATATATATGATATATATTATATATATAAGAATGGAAATATGTAAATATATACATATATAAATTATAAAAAAAGATGGTTAATATTATTTATAATACTACTAATATTACGATTTGGGTAGCCAAGAGCTGCCGCGCGCAAATCGCGAGGGTCCGAAATCCCCAAATTCCGCCACTTTTTGGGGAATTCTGCGGAAGCCATTTTAGACTCTCCAGATCTTCTTTTGCTCATTTTTCCTTATCTCTCCAAATTCACGTCGAAAATTTGCAA
>BGPT01000620.1:295871-306035 GCA_003297045.1 Symbiodinium sp. clade C Y103 | reverse complement strand
CCAAAAAAGTGACGCTTTTTGGGGAATCTGAAATTGTGGCCAAATGTGAGTTCTGTGCTGTACCACTGGGCAAATCTGTGACGGTCGTTCGATTCCCCCTGTGTACATGCCNTGGTGGGTTGGTGGGTTGGTGGGTTGGTGGGTTGGTGGGTTGGTGGGTTGGTGGGTTGGTGGGTTGGTGGGTTGGTGGGTTGGGTTTAATTTTTAAAAATATTTCGAAGGGGATAATTTTAAAAATTTTTAACTTTTTTAATGCCGTGTACTTTTTGTATATCTTTACTTTCAGAAGTGGTCCGAATATGAGATATTTTTATATTTTTTACTTCCGAATTCCCCTCAACGGCGTACAATTTTTTATGTTTTATATACCAAGATGGCTCCGTACCCGCCGCTTTAGCGAGCCTACTTTTCGATCTTCCGGAGTCTCAAAATATTGGAACAAAAATAAAATTTCATAACTTTCCTAGCTTTTGGGGCACCTGCATCTATTTTCTTCTGATTTTCTTCCTATCTGATCTTCTCTCTTCTGATTTTCTTCATCTTATTTTCTTCATGGCTGTGCATTTTCTATTTATCTATATTGTCGGAAGGTTTAATTTTTTAATTTCCTTCGACTAATAATAGAAATAATTTTTTTGTTTACAAGCGATTAATCGAAAGCCCACGCTGTTGGAAATAGCGGGCCAACCCTAATAATATTTTAATATAATATAATAACAATAATATAGATTTTATTTGGAATTTGGATATTTATTTTATTTAAAAAAAAAAAATGAATTGTAATATTATATTATATGGAATTTTAATAATATTAGGAAATTAAATAAATTATTAAATATTTGATTTTTAGAAATATTAAATAAATGAATTTATATAGGTTTTATTTTTAAATTAGGAAAAATAGGAAAAGGGAGCTTGGTATAAAAATTGGAAGGGGGAAAATATGAAAATTTTGAAATTATAATTTTCGAAATTAAAATATATATAATTAAGATTTGGGAAATTGGATATTAAAAAGAATAGGTGGGAAGGAATAATGGGGAAAAAATTATATTATATTTTAGAAAATAATATATTTAGAAATGGGTAGATTGCATTATAATAGTATGGTATAACGCATCGGAAGATTAGAAAAATTCTTGGTTATTCCCTTTGATTTTTGCAATTCTGATTATTTATTTGTTTGGAAAAGTTTGATATTAAATTTCAGATTATTATTGATATATTATTTATATAGATAATTAGAATTTGCCACTATTATTTGGATTAGAAAATATTTATTATATTCGTCATTTTGAAAATAAATTTTGGAAATTGAAATTATTGAATTTGAAATTTATAATGATATTCCACTAATATAAAAAAAACAGAAGATTTGGAATTTGAATTTTGGAAATTAAAATTATTGAATTTGAAATTTACAATAATATTCCATTAACATAAAAAATCCGAATTTATTAATATTCTTTATAATATAATATATTTATTCGATTTATAATTTTGCAAATAAATCTGGAATTTGAATTTTTGAAATCTGGGATATCAAAATTGAAATTTATATTGATCAATTACTAATATAAATCAGAATCTGCCAAAATCATTTACACTAAAATATATTTATTTTGCTTGCAACTCTGCAGATAAATCTGGAATATGAATTTTGGAAATTTATAATATCAAATTTGAAATTGAATGGTACGCCGCTAATATAAATGGTAAGATTTTTCTTTATAATATATTTATTCTGGTTCCAATTCTCTAGGTAGATCTGGAATTTGAATCTTGGAAATGGTTGATTTCAAATTTAAAATCTATATTGATAAATTATTATTATATATCAATATTATTTATATTGTATTATATTCATTGTGCTGATAATTCTGTAGATAAATCTGGAATTTGAATTTTGAAAAATTATAATATCAAATTTTAAAATTATATTGGCACAATACTAATATAAAGGATCAAAATCTATTAAAATCATTTGCATTATAATATATTTATTATATTTGATTTTTTTATCTAATATTTGAATTTAAAGAATATTTAGTATTAAATTTAAAATCTATATTAATATTTCCTTAATATAATAATCAGAATTTGGCACGATCATTTCCATTATAATATATTCATTCTTTTTATAATTCTGCAGATAAATTTGGAATTTAAATCTTGGAAATTTTTAATTTCAAATTTGAAATTATATTAATCACGGATACGAAATATTCAGGGATTGCCTTACGTATTTGTATTGCGATATTTTTATTTTATTTATAATTCGGAAAATAAGATTGGAATATAAATTTTGAAAATTAATTATATCAAATAAAATTTAGATAAGATTCGAATAAGATATAAATAAAATTTAAATAAGATACCAATGAAATTTGAATCCTTCTGGAAATTATGCATCGAAAATTTAAGACGCCTTTAGATATAATATTTTATAAGAAACTAGTTTATCAAAATGCTAATAAATTCCTCATAAGAAATATCTAGATATATTAGATTTCAATTATTTCAATAAAATAGCCATATTATTGGGATCTAGCATTACCCCAACAAATCCCATAGATAGATTATCCTTCCGCAAGGTACCTCCGCTAATATAAAATAAGTTAAATATATTAGCACGGCCTTTGGAAATCATATTTTATTTTTCCTATAAAAATCTAATAATTCAAAAAAATAACTAATAAATAATTAATCAAGAAATAAACAATTAAAACAAACAACCCAGCAAGCCAGCAAGCCAGCAAGCCAACAAGCTAGCAAGCCAGCAAGCCAGCAAGCCAGCAAGCCAGCAAGCCAGCAAGCCAACAAGCCAACAAGCCTGCAAGCCTACAAGCCTGCAAACCTGCAAGCCTGCAAGCCTGCAAGCCTGCAAGCCTGCAAGCCTTCAAGCCTGCAAGCCTGGAAAAATCTATAAGCCAGCAAGTCAGCAAGCCAGCAAGTCAATAAGCCAGCAAGCCAGCAAGCCAGCAAGCCAGCAATCCAGTAAGCCAGCAAGCCAGCAAGCCAGCAAGCCAGCAAGCCTGCAAGCCTGCAAAGCTGCAAGCCTGCAAGCCTGCAAGCCTGCAAGCCAGCAAACCTGCAAGCCTGCAAGCCTGCAAGCCTGCAAGCCTGCAAGCCAGCAAGCCAGCAAAGCTGCAAGCCTGCAAGCCTGCAAGCCTGCAAGCCGGCAAAGCTGCAAGCTTGCAAGCCTGCAAGCCTGCAAGCCAGCAAGCCTGCAAGCCTGCAAATCAGCAAGCCAGCAAGCCTGCAAGCCTGCAAGCCTGCAAGTTGCAAGCCTACAAGCCTGCAAGCCTGCAAGCCTGCAAACCTGCAAGCCTGCAAGCCTGCAAGCCTGCAAGTCTGCAAGCCAGCAAGCCAGCAAGCCAGCAAGCCTGCAAAGCTGCAAGCCTGCAAGCCTGCAAGCCTGCAAAGCTGCAAGCCTGCAAGCCTGCAAGCCTGCAAGCCTGCAAGCCAGCAAGCCTGCAAGCCTGCAAATCAGCAAGCCAGCAAGCCTGCAAGCCTGCAAGCCTGCAAGCCTGCAAAGCTGCAAGCCTGCAAGCCTGCAAGCCTGCAAGCCTGCAAGCCTGCAAGCCTGCAAGCCTGCAAGCCAGCAAGCCAGCAAGCCAGCAAGCCAGCAAGCCAGCAAGTTGCAAGCCTACAAGCCTGCAAGCCCAAGCCCGCAAGCAAGCTAGCCAGCAAACAAATGAATAAGGGTAAAGGGATTAAGGGATAGATGATAAATCAATTATATCTGCAATATTATCGGAAAATATCGCAATCAAATTCCAGAAAGCGGTAAAAACCAATGTGCCATGCAAAATTAATTATATTTCATTATAAAAATGGAATCTTCAATAAGATCTTAATATATATATATATATCTTCGTATACACTATCCGCAAGGCACAAGGGTTTTTCACATATTTCAATTTCATAGATAATTCTATTGCCAAAAAAATAATATATCATGTAATTTTACCTACCGACCTCAGAGAAAAAATATTCATCCGCTATTTCTATATATTTTCTCATAAAGGTTTCTACACAAAATACACAGATTCTACAACGAAATCGTTGCATCGCGACGAATAAATTCATTTATTCAATATCTAATTTTTCCAAAAATATCAAAAATATAAAATTCAAAAATAAAATTAGAATAAGAACCGAGAATCAGAATAAAATATTATAATTTCATTTTTAATTATATAAATAATATGTTTTTAAAAAAATATTCAATATAATATTTATATTATATTATTTCATATATTTAAATATATAAATTTCTAAATATAATTTTCATCATATATAAAAATAAGAAATTTATAATCAAAAAAATATTCATAAATATATACATATATATTTATATCAATATATTAATTTATATTATAATATAAATTTAAGAAATATTAAATATTATCTTTATAAAAAAAAATAAATATTATTAAAATATATTATTTTCAATATATAAGATTAATTTTTCCAATATTCTATATATAATATATATTAAATATAAAAATTTAATATATATTATTATTAGATAAAATTCTATATTTTTTATTTAATTATGTATATATATATATATATAGTTTAATCGTATTAAATATATTTTATTATAATAATAAATATTCAATATTTTTTATTTTCCGTTCGTCATTTTCCGTCCTTTATTATATCTTATGTCCAATTTGTTTTATTAATATATTTAGTTTATTTAATATATTTAATTTATTTATTTATATTTAGTTTATCTATTTTATTTAATTTATCTAATTTGTTTAATTCAGATTATTTAATCTATTTAGTCTAATATTTTTGAGCGGAATTATTGGAAAAGGCGTCGTAATTCAGCTTGTATTTGCAGGCCTTTTTGATATGTTGCATTCAAAATCGGCTGGATACAATATCCGAATATGCATGTGATTGTGAAAGCATGGGCTTGTCCACAACGTAGAATACCCAAAAATACCCAATTTGAATAGGGAAAATGATGGATAACCAGTGGATTTAGGGTACCAAATTGTCCAAGGTCTCAACGTCTGGCAGAACGCCTTTTCATTCAACCGCGCAAGTGTGCTGCACGTTTCACCCGACCCAAGAGACCAGTTAATCCCTTGGGTGGTTTGTGCGGCGCAGCATGGTGGCGCCATTTGAAGTGAGCCGTCATGGCTGCCACTAGACCAACAAATCCCGCAACGCCTAAAAAAATCCGTGGCCGGAACGGGACTCGCTTCCACTTGAAATACTTATACTTGAACGGTTTCGGCTCAGATTTTGCCTCAACAGGCGTAGCAGGAACCTCCACGATGGCTTGTTGCAACTGCTGCAGCAAAGTCGCTTCACGGCTGCGCAGCTGGGACAGTTGCTTCTCCAAGCCGTCCTTCTCATCAGCCCAAGCTCGTTCCAGAAGGATCTGCTGCGTCTCCAAGGATTGCTCACGTTGCTTGGAAGCGTCTAGTTGTACACGCAGACCTTGACATTCACTATCATTTGCAAAGGACTGCTGGAGACGATGCATCTCGTCCAAATGGATCTTGTGTTGATCTTCCATGCGCATCATGCATTCTTCTAGGCCTTTCTGAGATGCAGCCGCAGCTGCTGTCATCATCAAGTCTTGAAGCTGCTTCTGCTGGGCACTGATCTCAGATCCCATTTTTTCAATCTTCATCGACATTTCGACTAACTGGTCATCCGACCTGATGGAGAGATCTCCACCCGAAAGATTCTGCGACTGACTTCCGGCCAGGCCCTGTGGAGGTGAGTTCTGTCGACTGAGCTCCAAGGATGGCATGTGTGTCATATCATCACCTTGACCTCCTTGACCTTCACTTTCTTTTGACTCTGGTCGTCCCTTCCTTTGATCCACTTGTTTTTGGATCTCCCGCTGCTTCTCCTTCAACTTGGCAAGTCTGGAAGAGCGATCGGTCACACTCCATCGATCAGATCTCAGATCGGATGCAGCCACAGAACCCTTGCGACTTTGGGATTCCTCGGAGAACTTGTCTGAATCTCGGTCATAACGAAAAGATGCAGACGACATGGCTGGCAACCTCTCTAGTAGTGGCGTGGTGTCTGTGCTCCTCAAATGCGTGTGTTCAATGTCTTTGTGCCCTGTGATTCTGGCCCATGTAATGAAGGTTTTGTTTGCATGGCTCAATGGCCTGATGGACTCAACTTGCAGTGCCTTGCTCAACCCCTGCATGTCTTGCCACCACTTTTTCGCACTAAAAGTGGGAAAACCCAGCTTCTAGGCTGCAGAAGCCAAAGCATCCACGCAAGCGACATGTGAGAGCTGTTCAACTGAGTTCAACTGGCACCTCAGACTGCAAGTTGGAAATGTTCTGCAAACAACATTTAGGGGTCTGGTCTATCAA
Organism: Symbiodinium sp. clade C Y103; assembly: GCA_003297045.1. Taxonomy (NCBI): domain Eukaryota; class Dinophyceae; order Suessiales; family Symbiodiniaceae; genus Cladocopium; species Cladocopium sp. clade C. Next base: position 299,667 of record BGPT01000620.1, on the reverse strand, counting down.
TGAAAACTCTGTCCAAACACTACGCAGCCTCTCCGTTCGCTTTGCGAACGCCGGATGGACCTGCACAGCTTGTGCAGATGGTGCAAATCGTGGAACGGCTACAGATTGTCCATGTATCTGCAACAACAAATCAAAACCTTATCAGGCAAATCCATCATACCAACCATCATATCAACCATCTTACCATGCATCTTACCAACCACTTTACATCATCCCATCATCAATTCAGGCATTGCTCCACCACATATCACGCTGGGCACCTTTGGATATCCTCCTCCACCCCCCGCAGCTGGCCCTGGCAGTCGTCCCAGTTCAATGGTGGTTTGCTTTTCCGTCTTTTTGGTGGCATATGCAGTACGTATATATATATATATTACAAATATAACAGTAGGTAATCTCATCTGCTCCGTGTCATCTAATCTCTGATCTCCAATTTATCTATATATATGATATAATATATGGTCTAAGTACATTCAGCTCATACAATCAGCCCACTTCAGCCACGCCTGGAGTCGGGATGGTCGGCGAGTTGAGGCCTGGCTAAGAAGTTGGTTCGCAGCACAGGGTGACCTGAAGTTGTATCCCAGGTATATGGTGATATCAATGAGAATCCCACTAATTCATAGCAATCCCATCACCAACCATTTGGTGATCAGAAGTTTAAAGTGTTAATTCTTTCTTGCGCGCCAACGTGGAGTTTATTGAGCAAGCAAAATGAGGGTACAACAGTATTGCGTGGTTCTTAAAAAGCTTGAGATAAGGAACCTCGCTGAAGTCGTGTCTTCTCGCCTCAAGCCGCTTCTGGTAAACCCACTGAAGGCCTTTTTTTTGGCATATTAGGTTTTTGATACCCCACGGGAAATCGGCCATGTTTTTCTTTGGGGGGTTGGTTTACCACACTCATACACCAAGACTCATGGAATGACACCGAGGGCAGCACATGCTTTGCCGCTTGCGACTCGCTGATGGCACAGGCCTCATGACCGGCTGCAGTTTGCTATGCTATGCTATGCTTGATGTGACCATGCATTGCGAGGTATCGCTTTTTTTTGATAAATCTAGACCCCAAAAAGAAAACATAATTGATATCAATCAATCATGACCTTCTGAATCATGATAAATCCCATATCCTCTCATTCATCAGCTGGCCGCGGTTTGTTCATTGTCACCTCAAGCTGGCAGCCCACATCTCGCCGGCCTCTGCAAGCCGACGAATTCGCTGCGACGCCGAGCGTGCAGGACAAATACCTGAGGCAGGGGAGCCGAATGGGATGTGATTTCGATGGTGCCGGCATCATCGATTTTCTCCTGTGTCAATGGATTGGTTTAAGGGAAAGTTTACAGGAAACCCCTGTATTTCATGGGAAAATTTATGGTTTCCTGTAGATTTTCCCTTAAACAAATCCATTGACTGTGGCAACATATGATGGTTTCCACAAATGGAGGTAACCCCAAATCTTCCATTTTAACAGGATTCTCCATGATAAAGCATCCATTTGGGGCATCCCCATTCATGGAAACCTCCAAATGGCACTCACAATAAAATCCACATGCCCGCATCCACGGCCTAGGGCTTGGTTCAGTTGCGTGTGCTGCCTGCAAAGGGAATTGTGCCACCAGCTTGGTGTTCTTAATGGAAAAAGTCTTCCCGGCCTCAGCAATTCTTTGGCCTTGGCAGTTCGCTCCTTCAGCGCATCCACCTCCTCCTCCAGCTGTTCCAACTCCTCTTGCCGTTCTTCTTGCCGAAGCTCATTGGAAGCAGCCTGGCACCATGGACATCATCGATCCTAATGCTGGATGCCAATGGCCATGCAACCAACCTCCTTGTCTAATTCCTTCTTCAGCTCCATGGCTTTCAAAGCAACCTGTCAGGCAACCCAAAAAGTCAGAGGCTCAAGGGTGGCAGCTCCAGAGTTTCGAACTGGTCAGAGGTGCATGGGGCCTCTGCATCGAGATGTCCCTGGCCACGTGAGAACGCTAACTTGAAAACCACCATCTCACTGGCAAACTGTGAGCAAGGAGGCTATTGTACAGAAAGATATTGAAACATCTCAAGCTATTGATTTTCGGTTCTCACAACATGCGCTCTCTCGGCCTTACACAGACAGTGAAAATGAGCATGGGCCTGTTTCCGGGACAGCCGCTTTCGCAGGCGCAAGAGCTGACAATCCAACTGGCGTCGATCAAATTGACAGCTTCACTGGCGGGGTCCTACTGACCAGGAATGGTGCTGAAAGCTGGAAAATTCTGGGGTGGCTACCGCTACAACTTGGTATTGGCCACTTGTCCCATGCTTTCACCGGACACGACACCTCATGTTGGAAATGATGTCTATCCGATTGCCCTCCAGAATCAAATGGCAATGGGAAATCCCGCATTTACAAATGCTTTCCTTTTTGAAAGTGAGGACTTCCCATTGCATCTTCGGCCTGCTGTTGCTCCAACTCATTCCGACCTCACCGAATGTGGCGTCCGCGAAATTCCATAAGCCATCCCTAACATCACCAGAAATCGGTGCTATAAATATTAAACCCTCCAAAAATTGGAGGTTTCTCACATTGGGTTTACCACATCCTATGCCATTCCCATATCAACTTCCGTCCACTCAGCTGCCAGCGTTGCTGTTTCCAGCTACTCCCAGCTCGACCGATGCGCAGTAGGGCCATCCGCCTGGCACCGTTCCATAGCAAAGTGGAAAGTTGCGTATATGAATAGAAAATATTATGATTACATATAAGATTATATAAGCATATACATAATTACATATATATATATATATAGCCAAACTTAAAACATCATCATGACCACAATCATGTTCCAACCACAATCATAACCCCCGTGACCGCAAAAGCCAAATTTGGACAAATGCCAGAGTTCAGAACAAATGCTAAGTCCTAATTTACCGATTCACACATCATAGTGCCAAACCTCTACATAATTCTTCCCCTCACGTCCGAGTCATACTCAATTTCCAGCTTCGATTTTCAAACCCTTCATCTCCCCAGAACATGGAACCCTCTAACAATCCCATTTATAGTTTATCATCATTTCTCAACTTCTTGTTAATCTCAAGAGCCATTTTCAATGGTGACAAAAACTCCCAGTTTTTCCCAACCACCGACGCTGGCGCCTCCGCCACTTCAACAGCTCATTCAAGCGCTGCGACTTTTGTTCCTGCAGAGACGCCAGACGAGCCTGGCCGATGCGCGGAGCTGGGCATTGAAATTGGAGCGGAGAATCAGCCCATATGATAGCTGGGTACATTCAATATTTATTTATCTACATACGTAGATACATTTTATCTATATATGCAGATGCATATATTATACACATACATATATAAGGACATATTGTATACATATACAATCATATACATACATTACATACATAACATAACATAACATGACATGACATGACACGACATAACATAACAAAACAAAACATAACATAACAAAACATAACATAACAAAACATAACATAACGTAGGATAAGATAAGATAGGATAACATAACATAACGTAACATACCTACATACATGCATACATACATACATACATGCATGCATGCATGCATACATACATACATACATTAATTACATTACATTACATTACATTACGTTACATTACACTACATTACACTACACTACACAACACTACATTACACTACATTACATTACATTACATTACATTACAATACACACATACATACATACATACATACATACATACATACATACATACATACATACATACATACATACATACATACATACATACATACATACTTACATACTTACA
>BGPT01000620.1:275365-285827 GCA_003297045.1 Symbiodinium sp. clade C Y103 | reverse complement strand
AATTGAAATGGAGGGCCTATTCCCCAACACTTTGAAATGGAGAGCCGGGCATGTAAAGCAAAGGCAAACCCGTCGACCAGAAAAACAAAGCTTTGGACTGGAGAGTCTATTCTCCAAAAGTTTCTAAAGAAGGTGTGACCCTAGGACCATCCAACATTTTCCATNGTCTATTCTCCAAAAGTTTCTAAAGAAGGTGTGACCCTAGGACCATCCAACATTTTCCATTTGAAGAAGCTTTGCCAGTGCCCAACACTTTGAAATGGAAAGCCTATCCTCTAAAGAAGGTGTGCCCCTAGCACCAGCCTTTACATTCCTGAGCACTTTGAAATGGAGAGCCTAGCATCTAAATCAAAGGCAAACTTTTNAAGGTGTGCCCCTAGCACCAGCCTTTACATTCCTGAGCACTTTGAAATGGAGAGCCTAGCATCTAAATCAAAGGCAAACTTTTTGATCAGAAAAATAAACTTTGGAATGGTGAGCCGGTTCCCTAAAATACCCCAGGACCATCCAGCATTTTCCATTTTAAAGAGGCTGTAACATTCTCCAAAAAAAAGTGTAAANGGAATGGTGAGCCGGTTCCCTAAAATACCCCAGGACCATCCAGCATTTTCCATTTTAAAGAGGCTGTAACATTCTCCAAAAAAAAGTGTAAAGAAGGTGACCCCAGGAACATCCAGCATGTTCATTTTAAAGAAGCTTTGCTTTTTGGATAAGCCAACACTTTCTCCATGGACATGCGAGAAAAAGAATGCGACAAGTGCACATGGTGGAGTACAGGTACATTCACAAGAAAACCCCTTCCAAAACACGTGCAAATTAGAACGCCCGAAACCACCCCTTAACCGCATATACATATACATATATGTATATATGCATATTGTATGTATATATATATATATGTGTTATATATAATATATGCTATATATATATACTGTGTACATATATATATATATATATAATGTGTATATATAGATATTGTATATATATATATAACATGTATATATAATATGTATATATATATATGTGTTTCACCGTCCCATGTTCCCACACCCCTCCAAGTGGTATGGTCCCCTTCCTTTCAAACATCCCTTGTCATGCTATTTGCAGCATTTTGGAGCCGCAGCCCCCCCATTTGCAGCATTTGAGACCCACAACCTCCCAGGGAGACCCTAGCAACCTATATAGTCTGAACCAATATACCTTACGTCTGCACTACCTACCGTTCTTCTACCGTTCTTCTACCGTTCTTCTACATACGCTATACTTGTATACTCCTTCTACCTTGTCAATCCCTACCTGTACACAAGCTATATGCTGCACTGGATTCAGATAAAACTTCCTTTGTTGGATTCAGATAGAAAAGCGTGTTTTTTTTTCAGTTAGCGCACAACATCTATGTAGTATATACATATATATCTATACATGTTTGAAACATGCTTTGCCTTTAATTTATAATGTATCCTGCTGTTTTTTTTCTACACCGGTCTGTGTGGTTTAAATGCTGCCTTGAGTTGTCATCAATGGTTCTTCATGGTTTATAGATAGTCTTGAACGATTAACACATAGTCTTGAATGATTTATAAATAGTTCTGAATGATTTACACATAGTCCTGGAGAGCTAGGTCTGCTTGACAGAGGGTCCCCTACAAAGAGGCCCATCCAGCCCCTAATATATGCACATGTAACCCGTATATGTCACATAGACAATTTATATACTACCTCTAAATTGCCAGATGATATACTCCTTTTTATGGAATCTTGTGAATACACTTGGATATGCTGATTGTATTCTACGTAGCACCCCCTCGACCCACCACACCCCCACCCCCCACACATATTAAAGGAGGAAGGGGTATTACTTCGATACTCCCTATAATATACTCCTCAACTACACCCTAAACTCACTCTACACTCACTATACCCTACATATCGCACGCGGGGGAGGTTAAACTACCAGAACATACCAGAACCATACCTCGACAGTGGGGATGGGGGGGGGAACGTTGGAGTTCTGAGCATGTATGTATTTCAACAACATGCAAAATCATTCACCTGCTCATTTCCTCCGCTGCAAAACTACAGTGCCGCGCCGAGAAACAGTGCCGTTGGCAGTTCTTCCCGCTCAGGTCGCACCTGCAAATGATGGGTTTCTGATGGGCCGGAAGGTAACCCATTCGTATCTTGGCAAAATCATTTAAATTCCGAAGAATATCAGGTAAATACCAATCCTACATGTAAATGAGTGTCTAGCAGGGGATTCAACAGGGAATCTAGGACTATATCAAGCTTGAACATTTCCAATAGGGCTTTCCAGAGGTATATACCTTCATGCAACCCAAGCGCGAACACTATGGGTTCAACGACCCCCTATCTCGCAATTAACTACCCGTGAATAGTTTCAAAATGGGATAGATACCCTTAACTGGCTAGCTCATTAGGGTTGTCTAACAATCGAATCAGTGGAAATGACAAAGCTATTTGCGGGCAGCGTTTGCATTCCATTTACATCCAGCAGAATGTAGTTGAAACTAAAGGTTGCACATGGCAATTTCTTCCATACCCGGCAACATATGATTTGTTAGCAGATGAGGTTCACTTATAATATGTGTATATATATATATTGTATATGATTATATAAATATGATATCAATTTCGGATGACGCACAAGGACCAGTGCCACAGAAACTCCTGTAAGACATAGCCTTCGCTGCAATGCATGGCCATACCCAAACTGAATCAGATTATGGCAAAGATTGGTTTGCTCTAAAGGCCCCATGCAATCAATTACCCCAGAAAAGGATAGAACAGGTAGAACTCAACCTCTTCAGGTTGAACAGGTTGCAAAGATCGACATTGCGAGCCTTTGTTTAGGTACAGTACCTAACCCATTGAGGGGATCTTTACCCTCTGGTAAACTAACATAGCTATGGAAAATCACCATTTTTAATGGGAAATTCCACTATAAATGGCTATTTTCACTAGCTATGTTAGTTCACCAGAGGGTAGTTGTTTTTAGCCCATTGGCGGGCAGAAGAAACTGAAGTCTGAGTGCTCCCACGCGTTGAGGCTTTTCTTGATGGTCATCAACTCACCTTTGCACTTCCTCAGCTGCGACTGGACATGGTGGGGGTTACCCCAGTTGCGACTGGACATGGTGACATATGGGTGGATGATCTTGGATGTATGTCACAGGCAGTACGTTGCTTTAAATTGTAAGGAACCACGGGTGAGAAACATCCACTTGTATATGTATAATATAATAATGTATATATAATTATATATATATGTAAACCTGGCGGTTTAGTTGATTAACTTCCCCTTTCCCAGGGTTGCTGTAACCCAGTTAATTTCAAGTGGAATGACAATGATTGATCAGGGTTACTATCCTAAAATACACTGATGACCGCTTTCGAATTGGGAGCACAGCCAAATCCCCTCCAAACTTGGGGCGTTCAACTGGGGATTTCACAGACCAAAAGGGGGTATCTTCACCAAAAAGGCACTGGGAATACCAAGCGACCAAAGTGCCTTGTTTTAACAGGCAATCATTTCATGCCCTTCAAACATGCTATAGAGTTATATAGGTCTTTGGGACCCGGACATGAAATTGCTTTTGATCCTACCCCCTGGTCACCTCATCTGTAGCAAATATCATTGTATATATATATATGTATGTATGTATGTATGTATTGTATGTATGTATGTACACAGTATAGATGAATAAAAATTGAAATATGTATATATATATATACATAAGATATTCAATGATATACAATATCTGTAACATATGATATATATATATAAATATAATTAATCATACCATGTTTTCCTTTAGAACATATGTCGTATATAGAAACACATTGTCACATAGATTCAACAAACTACGGATCTACAGGCAGTCAGATTGGTCACATCTTCGGACGGTCCATTCCAGTCATGATCCAGTCACTGTGGGCCATGGCAGGACCAAAGCACCAAAGCTGTTGAAAAGACAAACATAGAAGGTGGTGCGCCCCCTAAGTTGTGACTTGGCTTGTAAACCATAGTTTTTGTCCAGATATCTCTAGCAAAAACCATATAGTGAACCAAGCTATAGTATAAGTTGTTTCAGTTCACTTGGCTACGGGACACCACCTTGTAGCGGAAATCAATTTAGAAGAATATGATCGCCTCTGGAAAATTTCGGGATGAAGTTGGATGCTGTGATGTACAGTACCCGGTCCCCAGCGGCTGCAAGCCCAAAAAAGTAAAAAAACGCAATCCAAAAATCGGGTATACCAGGTATAACCATGGTCTACCGCAAATTTTGGCTATTTTGATAGGCGAAATGAGGATCAACCACTGGATTTTGAATTGGACAAACGAAATCGCCAAGCATTTTCCAAATGCCAAGCGTCTTATTCCAGATCTTGCTGGTTTCCTTCCAGATGTACACCTATCTTCTTCGGCGTTCATAGCTTGTTTCGCTCAGGTTCTTTGGGGTGTTCTTGAGATTTCAAGACAAGCCTTTCGTTTGGGACGGGGCTACTCCAGTTTGATTGATACGTAATCTGTATGTACAAAAGTTCATATGTATGTGTTACAATGTTATGTCTATGTATGTGCAACTTGTAAAAATATTTACATGTATATATATATATACAATGTACATGTGTATATATATATATATCTACTATACATTATACATGTATATGTATATCCATGTCTACATACAAGTATACATACAAATATGTACATGCAGATATTGTCAACATATTGGTGTTGTTCATTCATCATTACACCCTTCCACAAGTGGCTTTGTTTTGTTGTCGACTGTTGGCCCAGGCCCAGGCTACATCCATCTATGGACTGGAAGGAACAACCTAGAAAGTTTCAACCCCTATGTATCTAGCTAATTCTGAGAGAAAGTGATTGGTGTATGATTGAGGGGTTTGAATAGCTTCTCAGGAAGTTTGTGGAACCATAGGGAATCGCGGCTTGTTCCGAGTAATTTTCTTTGACAGTGTCATCAATCACTATTTCGCGAGGTCTGGGAAGGCATCCCCATCATTGACACCCCCTGTGGGTCCCTAGAAGTCCTCCTGGGTTGCCACCATGCATGAAATCGCTGGGATGTACCTGTATGTATATTGTGTATACATGTATAGATCACATATAATGTGTATATATATACATATTAGACGTTTTGTCTATATGTATATTATAATATATTATAATGCATAAACAACATGTATGTATATATATATAACCTATATGTATACACACCAATCTTTGTTATATAGGCATATATAGGCTATTATAGAATATTATATATATGTACAAAATACACATGTATGTGGCAACACTAAACTCGTATCATATTGTATTGTTGGTGAACATGTTTTCCTTATCTACTACATAGTAATACTAGATAAATACAGCAATGCAAGACCGTATACGGTGAAATTTCAGGATGCTCACATACACACACACACACACAAACACATCTGTGTCATGGATAGTGGCGCCTTCCGGCCAATCTCCAAGGTGTTGTCAGCTTCTCCCCAGGTCAGCATCGATTTGATGTGGTCCTGTACCTTGCACTTGCCTTCGCAATAGATCCTCGGAGCAATCTGCCAGGGACTACGGGAGTTGGCGACACGGGAACCATGGAATTTGCTGGAACCAGGAGCAATGAGATTGTTGTTGGGCAAAACACGTGATCAGGTTGCCCAAAAACACATGGATTTGGGCTAGTAACATGGTACTGTTACTGATGACGACTGGAAATTGAGCAAGAAACACGTGGAGTTAGCAAGCAAACATACACAAGCAATGCAGCATGAACTTTACCGGGATTAAAACAGCACAAATGGGATTTAATCAGTAAACAATGTGGAATAATGCAACACAAATGGGAACTTAATTGACAAGAGCATGGATTTATGCAACAAAAAACAGTGATTGATTTCACATTGTGATATCTTTTAAATTCTTTTAACGGATAAGAAGAGAGAGAAAATGATACCTTCCTGTAATCAAACATGGCTTGCGACAAAATCGTCTATTTTTGGATTATCTAATCTATTACGTGGTTGGGAAAATCTAAGTAGCTCCTTCGCTACTCATTTAACAACTCCTTAGCTCCCTCCAAACCTCTGGATAGTGATTGCATACATGTTGAACCAGTGATTTCCCGTGGCCAAGTTTGCCCGAGAGTAAGTCTGCTGCAACCAAAAACGAGGCTTTCCTGGGGGTTCACCTTTGACATGTGTGAGAACAACGAGGCTGTTAAGGAATGCTGATGATATCAGCAACAAACATCATGGACCATAAATCCATTGATTATATAATCATCATCATGTTTCCTATTAACATGGACATCCGCATCTTGAGACACACCCATGTTGGTTTCCATAACTTGCCCATGGCTATGGAGTCCCTCAAGTATATTAGCTACTCGTATACCCGCATATTGGGGCCTCCTAGTTGTAAGTTGGATTTTAACCCCATCCAGCTATAGACATGTCCCCGATAACTCTAGTTTTTGGAGGCAACCAGTTTTAACGCGCAGCAGTATATTCATATTCCTTCATTTCTAGCCCATGGCCATGATGCTGTTGGTCAACTCCCCATATTAAGTGCCTCAGAGTCTTTTTCCTATGGGTATTGGAATCGGTTCATAAAGCGATGAAAACTACGAATATCTCATGATATCCCTGCAAGACACAAAGCAACTACTACTACTACTACCACCACCACCACCACCACCACCACTACTACTCCTCCTCCTCCTACTAGTAGACCAACTTCCCTGTCTTGGGGCCCCTTTTCTTATGGCATCCTTGACTTTTAGCCAATGATGTTGCCGCTGCAACCATGGATCTCCACCTCCAGGTCTGTCACATTTAGGGGACAATCCTTGGTGCTCCAACACGGTGCCGGAATCGAACATGGCTGGGAACCCGCTATAGCCGTATAACCATGGCTGGCTGGGATATCCACATGAAAACATGGAAAACAAATGGAAAATCCACTGTAAATGGAGGTTATAATAACGGGACAATCAATTCCAAATGAGTGATTTTCCATTGCCATGTTTGCGCAAGGTAGCCTTTTGGATGAAGTCCTTCCATCGCAGACTCATGCTGAATCCCTTGGCTAAAGGGGATGCACTTGAGGTTATACATGGGTATACAACAGTATATAACCATAGTCATAGGTGTTGTATTCCAAGTTTTGGTTGCCATACACGAGTCATACTCTTTAAATCTCCTTACTAACCCCAAATGCAACCCCAATTGGATGTAATCCCACCAATAACACGGTTGCAATATGCCCCAACCCCAAACAGCTCATGTTCCCATGGTCTCCTGACGTTGGGACAAGCCACGTCTTACGGTTGTGAGCAGGGTCTATCATTCTGGAAGAACAAATATATGTAAAGGTATGGAACAAATATATGTAAAGATATGGCTCAAAATTGGGTAGCCAACAATCAGATGGTTCATGAAATCGATTAAATCTGTGGTTTGCCGGGTCTAAAAATTTGACCCTTACCCATACGTTCATGGTGAAGTGCTCAGAGAGGTTGGCTCAATACCAAAAAAGCTAATGAAATTCCGAATGTCGAGCCATTAGCAAATAGCCCTGGCTCCCTCAAATTTGGGGCAGTACTGAAGGATCCGGTCTTGTATATGATACAATACATGTATATATATATATAGAGATATGATTAATTATATGTCAATAGACCCCCATTCACACCCCGTCTCCGACCAAGTCTCATTGGGAGGTGCTAGCTCCAACTGACAAATACCTGGCACAGGATCTTCCATGGGGAACTTCAGCATCCAAATTCGTGAAGAATCACATTTTGCACCAAGGATTCCCGAAGATAGATCAGTTGGCTTATACCTAGGCTTGACGGCAGATCTATAGTTGGATGTTGAAGCTGAAACTCAATAAATCTATGACTGCCGGCTTGCATCTTGTAAGGGATTGAATGGTGATTTCGCATGTGAAAGGTGGTATAATCCCTTCACCCTGATATTTGGAATATTTTGCAGATCAGTCAGTTCTTGGTAAATTCTGGTAAATCTTGAATATTTGAAGCAAAGAGGCATTGGAAATGCGATCTTGAGCTTCTATGTGAGATGTCCGGGCGCAATCCCTTTCCCCCAACATTAATCTTCTGTACATAGATTTTCAATGGACAAATACGATCGTATATTCTACATCTGTACGTATATAGAATTTACTATACTCATATACCTTGACTTTCGAAGTACCCTCTGATAAACTAACATAGCTATGGAAAATCACCATTTTAAATGGGAAAACCAACTATAAATGGCCATGTTTAATAGCTATGTTAAATGACCAGAGGGTGCCTATCAAATTTTGTTTGTCACCCTTGATTTAGGACCTTTACAAAACTCACCCAACTTCTGTTGGTCAATTGATGGTCCAGGTATGCATAAGATATCCTCATTCTCTTGGGAACAATTCCAATCGCTTGACACAAAGTTCCCGTCCTCCATCTGCGATCATGTTTCCTCGGTGGGTAAGTCAAACCAACAGGCTTGTCCAAGAAGCCAGATGGATTAGTCTCCAAAAGGAGGGGGTGTAAGCATCAAAACTAGGTGTTTGACCATCAAAATTCGGGTTTGACTATCACAATTTTGGATTTAGACATCAAAAATAGGGATTTATATAACCATCAAAGTGGGGAATTTAACCATCCAAGATTGTGATTTATACCTCGATTTGTTGGTGTTTCATCCATGTTGGTCTTCCGTGTTTTCGGAATGCCAATTTTTGGGTAGTATTTCCAGTTTCGGCAATACCCATCTCTGGCAATGTGCATAAACCACCGCTTTTTCATGACTGAATCAGTTGATGGCGGTTCTTCATGGGTCAATTTGGATCCACTTCTGTAAGAACCGCTGCAGAGCATCCGAAACATCGGGACTTCTGCACTTGGAGCTTCTCTAAGCACCGGATCTGATTGGCCTCTGGCTGCAGGTACGATTTTTTTGTTGTTGCCCTGGAGGTTCGCCCCAAAAAGACTTCCCCAAAGGGAGGAGATTGAAGAGGAACGAAAACCATACAAAAACTTTGGTCAACGATTTGACACGCGGAATTCTTTTGGAAGATAACATTAAAAAAAAAACATACTAATCATAATAACGATATCAATAATAGTCACATCCGTTCACATCAACATACATCAAGTGACAAGCCTTTCTTAACCCCGAGGAACTGCTGTATGTCCAAAACCAGGGTCAAGTTCCCATGACGCCACTGCCATGAAGGGACTAGTTCCCATCCAGCCTTGGGGATCTTGCGGATCTTAAATCGTTAGTTTCTCTTCATTCAAAGTGTTCAGCAACAGCCAGCAAATCATCAACACCTCTTTCAATAGCTGGAAACTGCGAAAACTGCAGCTGTCATCAACATTCTGTCACAGCTTCACGATCAAACAAGTTGGTATACATTAACTCAATAACTACCAGCTACCATCATTCCTGATTTCAATCCCCATACAGTACTTGGTGAATCTCCGAGATCGTCCGGGTGAAGGTAAAATTTGTAGACGTGTGGGTGCCACGCCCATCTGATATGGCTTTGTCTGAAAAGAGCTTGCCCAGAGATCCAGTCACTTATCATGCATATTCATTTTTCTAGAATTGAGGTACCCCCTGTTGTTGATTTTTTTTCCCCACCTGCCAGGTGAGGGTTACTAGATTTTAACATAGCTGCGCGGGGGGGGGCGGGGGTGGCAACCTCTTCCTCCCGCCTCCTCCTCCTCCTCCTCGTACTCCTCGTGCTTCATCGTCGCCAGCTGCAGATCGCAGCAGGCACTGCCGGACTTCAACCGCGAGCCCCAGATCCCAGNCCTCCTCCTCCTCGTACTCCTCGTGCTTCATCGTCGCCAGCTGCAGATCGCAGCAGGCACTGCCGGACTTCAACCGCGAGCCCCAGATCCCAGTGGGCACTGCCGGACTTCATCCGCGAGTTCCAGATTCCAGTGGGCACTGCCGGACTTCATCCGCGAGCTCCAGATGCCAGTGGGCACTGCCGGACTTCAACCGCGAGCCCCAGATCCCAGTGGGCACTGCCGGACTTCATCCGCGAGCTCCAGATTCCAGTGGGCACTGCCGGACTTCATCCGCGAGCTCCAGATGCCAGTGGGCACTGCCGGACTTCAACTGCGAGCTCCAGAGTCCAGTGGGCACTGCCGGACTTAAGAATGTCAGATAGAATGCCAGATAGAATGCCAGATAGAATGACAGAAAGAATGCCAGATAGAGTGCCAGAAAGAATGCCAGAAAGAATGTCAGATAGATTGCCAGATAGAATGCCAGAAAGAATGCCAGACAGAAAGCCAGATAGAATGTCGGATAGATTGCCAGAAAGAATGCCAGATAGAATGCCAGAAAGAATGCCAGACAGAATGCCAGATAGAATGTCAGATAGA
>BGPT01000620.1:238970-250792 GCA_003297045.1 Symbiodinium sp. clade C Y103 | reverse complement strand
TTACACAAAGCTCTTCCCAGTACTACTTCGTACTACAAAGCTTGCACAAAGCACGTCCCAGTACTACTTCGTACTACAAAGCTTGCACAAAGCACGTCCTAGTACTTGCACAAAGCACATCCCAGTACTACTTCGTACTACAAAGCTTGCACAAAGTACGTCCCAGTACTACTTCGTACTACAAAGCTTGCACAAAGCTTTTCCCAGTACTACTTCGTACTACAAAGCTTGCACAAAGCTCGTCCTAGTACTACTTCGTACTACAATTACTACAAAGCTTGCGCAAAGCACGTCCCAGTACTACTTCGCACTACAAAGCTTGCACAAAGCACTTCCCAGTACTACTTCGTACTACAAAGCTTGCACACAGCACGTCCCAGTACTACTTCGTACTGCAAAGCTTGCACAAAGCACTTCCCAGTACTACTTCGTACTACAAAGCTTGCACAAAGCACGTCCCAGTACTACTTCGTACTACAAAGCTTGCACAAAGCACTTCCCAGTACTACTTCGTACTACAAAGCTTGCACAAAGCACGTCCCAGTACTACTTCGTACTACAAAGCTTGCGCAAAGCACGTCCCAGCACTACTGCGTACTACAAAGCTTGCACAAAGCACGTCCTAGTACTACTTCGCACACAGAAGCTTTTACACAGAGGAGCTTTTACACAGTGAAGCTTTTACACAAAGAAGCCCTTGCGCAGAGAAGCTTTTACACAGAGAAGCTTTTATACAAAGAAGCTTTGACACAAACAACCCAAGCCTTTACACCGAGAAGCTTTTTACACACAGAGAAGCTATTGCACGCAGAAGCTTTGACACAAACAAAACTTTACACAGATAATCTTTTACAAAGAAAAGCTTTTACACACAGAAGCTTTGACACAAGCAAGACTTTACACACAGAGGCTTTCACACAAAGAAATCTTTACACAATGCTTTGCCAGAAATTGCAGCTCCAAAACCGGATCTCGACGCCAGAGCCAAACAAAGTACGATTTTGAAGACTTTTTAATAAGAGCCGTAATAGGAAAATAACCAGCGCCAAAATGGAGAAAATCTGCTGACAAGTCACCTTCGCAACCTGGATGCAGCCATTGCAATACGATTTACGATGTCCAGCTGCAAACACACAATAGTATTACGCACGCAGCCGTGGCACCAAGGAACCTTGACGCAGCCATTACAATGCGATTTGCAGACACTGAGTCGCAAAACGCAATAGAACTACGGACATCGGTGCCAGAAAATTGCAGCTCCAAAACCGGATCGGATCTCGACGCCAAAACCAAAAAAAGTACGATTTTGAAGACTTTTTAATAAGAGCCGCAATAGGAAAATAGCCAGCGCCAAAATGGAGAAGATCTGCTGACAAGTCACCTTCGCAACCTGGATGCAGCCATTCCAATACGATTTACCATGTCCAGCTGCAACACACAATAATATTACGCACGCAGCCGTGGCACCAAGGAACCTTGACGCAGCCATTACAATGCGATTTGCAGACACTGAATCGCAAAACACAACAGAATTATGGACATTGGTGCCAGAAAATTGCAGCTCCAAAACCGGATCTCGACGCCAAAGCCAAACAAAGTATGATTTTGAAGGCTTTTTAATCAGAGTGTTGATAGGAAAATTATCAGCGCCAAAACGGAGAAAATCTGCTGACAAGTCACCTTCGCAACCTGGATGCAGCCATTCGAATTCGATTTACGAGGTCCATCTGCAGAACACAATAATATTACGCACGCAGCCGTGGCAGCAAGGAGCGTTGACGCAGCCATTGCGCTGCGATTTGAAGACATTGAGTTGCAAAACACAATAGCACAGCGTCGACAGAGAAACAAAAAAGTCACCTTAAGAGCCTTACTTCCATTGCCAGCGCCGATCGAGATAAATCCGAGTGCACACGACGACGCCTAAGACCGTGGCGCGCGCGAGCCAACTTTTCACCGCGACGCAACCTCCGTTTACCCGAAAAAACACAAGGTTTCGTGCAAATCCTAGCATTCAAATCTCATCCTTGATGTCGCAGTTCCAATGCGAACTGCAAACGAAGGCTTGCAAAACGCAATCAAATCGTAACACAGTGCCACACAAGAACTTGCCTTGAAGCAGCCNCCTTGATGTCGCAGTTCCAATGCGAACTGCAAACGAAGGCTTGCAAAACGCAATCAAATCGTAACACAGTGCCACACAAGAACTTGCCTTGAAGCAGCCGTTCCAAGGCACAAAGCATAACAAGACCAGACCTGCAAGACACAATAGCACAGCGTCGACAGAGAAACNGTGCCACACAAGAACTTGCCTTGAAGCAGCCGTTCCAAGGCACAAAGCATAACAAGACCAGACCTGCAAGACACAATAGCACAGCGTCGACAGAGAAACAGAAAAGCCACCTTGAGAGCCTTACTTCCATTGCCAGTGCCGTTCGAGATAAATCCGAATGTAAACGACGACGCCTAAGACCGCGGCGCGCGCGAGCCAACTTTTCACCGCAACGCAACCTCCGTTTACCCGAAAAAACACAGGGTTTCGTGCAAATCCTAACAATCAAATCTCACCCTTGATGTAGCAGTTCCAATGCGAACTGCAACCAAAGGCTTGCAAAACACAATCAAATCGTAACACAATGCCACACAAGAACTTGCCTTGAAGCAGCCGCTCCAAGGCACAAAGCATAACAAGACCAGCAAGACACAAAAGCACAGCGTCGACAGAGAAATAAAAAAGCCACCTTAAGAGCCTTACTTCCATTGCCAGCGCCGGTCGAGACAAATCCGAGTGTACACGACGACGCCTAAGACCGTGGCGCGCGCGAGCCAACTTTTCACCGCGACGCAACCTCCGTTTACCCGAAAAAACACATGGTTTGGTGCAAATCCTAACATTCAAATCTCACCCTTGATGTCGCAGTTCCAATGCGAACTGCAAACGAAGGCTTGCAAAACGCAATCAAATCGTAACACAGTGCCACACAAGAACTTGCCTTGAAGCAGCCGTTCCAAGGCACAAAGCATAACAAGACCAGACCTGCAAGACACAATAGCACAGCGTCGACAGAGAAACTAGACGACGGATGGCCCGAGAGCGAAGAGAAGTATAGTGAGATATGTAATAGTGAAGATCGTAAAGCATGAAACATAGAGAGAGAAATATATGAAGATGTCTCAAAGAAAGAAGATGTGAATGTATAAGGCGCAAATGAAAAGAGATTGANGGATGTGATGAGGTGAAGATGTGAATATGTGAAGATGTGATGATGTGAAAATGGGAAGATGTACAAAGAGAAATCAAACATCACAGACGCTTTTGCAATTTCTTGCACACAAACGCCTTTACACACAGACCCTTTTACACACAGACCCTTTTACACGCAGACCCTTTTACACACAGACGCTTTTACACACAGACGGAAAATGTGTGTCTGGCTTTTACACGCAGACCCTTTTACACACAGACGCTTTTACACACAGACGCTTTTACACACAGACCATTTTACACACAGACGCTTTTACACACAGACCATTTTACACCCAGACCCTTTTACACACAGACGCTTTTACACACAGACGCTTTTATACCAAGACCCTTTTACACACAAACCCTTTTACACACAGACCCTTTTACACACAGACCCTTTTACAAACAGACCCTTTTACACACAGACGCTGTTACACACAGAANGACCCTTTTACACACAAACCCTTTTACACACAGACCCTTTTACACACAGACCCTTTTACAAACAGACCCTTTTACACACAGACGCTGTTACACACAGAAGCTTCTACACACAGACGCTCTTACACACAGACCCCTTTTACACACAGAAGCTTTTACACACAGACGCTTTTACACACGGACCCTTTTACACACAGACCCTTTTACACACAGACCCTTTTACACACAGACGCTTTAACACACAGACCCCTTTTACACGCAGACCCTCTTACACACAGAAGCTTTTACACACAAACCCTTTTACACCTAGACCCTCTTACACACAGAAGCTTTTACACACAAACACTATTACACACAGCCGCTTTTACACACAGACGCTTTTACACACAGACCATTTTACACACAAACCCTCTTACACACAGACCCCTTTTACACACAGACGCTATTACACACAAACCNTACACACAGACGCTTTTACACACAGACCATTTTACACACAAACCCTCTTACACACAGACCCCTTTTACACACAGACGCTATTACACACAAACCCTTTTATACACAGACGCTTTTACACAGAGACGCTTTTACACACAGACTCTTTTACACACAGACCCTTTTACACACAGACGCTGTTACACACAGAAGCTTTTAGACACAAACCCTCTTACACACAGACCCCTTTTACACACAGAAGCTTTTACACACAGACGCTTTTACACACGGACCCTTTTACACAGAAACCGAAAATGTGTGTCTGGCTTTTACACACGGACCCTTTTACACAGAAACCCTTTTACACACAGACCCTTTTACACACAGACGCTTTAACACACAGACCCCGTTACACGCAGACCCTCTTACACACAGAAGCTTTTACACACAGACCCTTTTACACCAAGACCCTCTTACACACAGAAGCTTTTACACACAATTACTATTACACACAAACGCTTTTACACACAGACGCTTTTACACACAGACGCTTTTACACACAGACCCTTTTACACACAGACCCAAAATGTGTGTCTGCGATTTACACACAGACCCTTTTACACACAGACCCTTTTACACACAGACGCTGTTACACACGAAGCTTTTACACACAAACCCTCTTTCACACAGACCCCTTTTACACACAGACGCTTTTACACACAAACGCTTTTACACACAAACCCTTTTACACGCAAACGCTTTTACACACAGACCCTTTTTACACACAGACGCTTTTACACACAGACGCTTTTACACACGGACCCTTTTACACACAGAAGCTTTTACACACAGACCCTTTTACACACAGACGCTTTTACACGCAGACCCTTTTACACACAGACCCTTTTACACACAAACACTTTTACACACAAACCCTTNGACGCTTTTACACGCAGACCCTTTTACACACAGACCCTTTTACACACAAACACTTTTACACACAAACCCTTTTACACGCAAACGCTTTTACACACACACGCAGACCCTTTTACACACAGACCCTTTTACACACAGACGCTTTTACACACAGACCCTTTTACACACAGACCCTTTTACACACAGACGCTTTTACACACAAACCCTTTTACACACATACCCTTTTACACACAGACGCCCTCCCGTTACAGACCCCCACACACACACAGACCCTTTTACACACAAACCCTCTTACACACAGACCCCTTTTACACACAGACGCTTTTGCACACAGACGCTTTCCCACACAAACATTATTACACACAACCGCTTTTACACACAGACCCTTTAACACACAGACCCTTCTACACACAAACCCTCTTACACACAGAAGCTTTTACACACAATTGCTTGTACACACAAACCCTTTTACACGCAGACGCTTTTACACACAGAAGCTTTTACACACAAACGCTTTTACACACAAACCCTTTTACACACAGACGCTTTTACACACAGACGCTTTTACACACAGNTTGAAACCGCAATTTTACCTCAGTTTTTGACGATCGAACCTCGTTTCGTGCGTGAAGGGTTCATCCGGACACTTTGAAATCGCAATTTTACCTCAGTAATCGCAATTTTACCTCAGTTTTTGACGATCGAACCTCGTTTTGTGCGGGAAAGGTTCATCCGGACACTTTGAAATCGTAATTTTTCGCAGTTTTCGCCGATCGAACCTCGTTTCGTGCGTGAAGCGTTCATCCGACACGCTTGAAATCGCAATTTTACCTCAGTTTTTGACGATCGAACCTCGTTTCGTGCGTGAAGGGTTCATCCGACACGCTTGAAACCGCAATTTTACCTCAGTTTTTGACGATCGAACCTCGTTTCGTGCGTGAAGGGTTCATCCGGACACTTTGAAATCGCAATTTTACCTCAGTTTTTGACGANACGATCGAACCTCGTTTCGTGCGTGAAGGGTTCATCCGGACACTTTGAAATCGCAATTTTACCTCAGTTTTTGACGATCGAACCTCGTTTCGTGCGTGAAGGGTTCATCCGGACACTTTGAAACCGCAATTTTACCTCAATTTTTGACGATCGAACCTCGTTTGGTGCGAGAGGGTTGACGTTTCCTGACGGCTCGTCGGCACTGCCCGCGGCCTAAAGAGAGAAAGAAGAAGAAGGAGAGAGTGAAAAGGGAGAGAGAGAGAGAGAGAGAGAGAAAGGGAGAGGGAGGGAGAGAGAGAATGTGAAGATGTGAAGATGTGAAGATGTGAAGACGTGAAGATGTGAGGATGTGAAGATGTGAAGATGTGAGGATGTGAGGATGTGAAGATGTGAAGATGTGAAGATGTGAAGATGTGAGGATGTGAGGATATGAAGATGTGAGGATGTGAAGATGTGAAGATGTGAAGATGTATGACAGACCTTCACAATTAGAAGAACCCTTCGCTCAGACGCTCTCGGGAACAAAAAAGTCACCTTGAGAGCCTTACTTCCATTGTCAGCGCCGTTCGGGATAAATCCGAGTGTAAACGACGACGCCTAAGACCGTGGCGCGCGCGAGCCAACTTTTCACCGCAACGCAACCTCCGTTTACCCGAAAAAACACAAGGTTTCGTGCAAATCCTAACGTTCAAATCTCATCCTTGATGTGGCAGTTCCAATGAAAACTGCAACCAAAGGCTTGCAAAACACAATCGAATCGCAATACAATGCCTTTATCACCACCTGACGCAATGATCTTTGTGCGAATGAGAATGTGACTAATGAGAATGTGACTTAATGATCTCTTCACGCAGGTGCCCACCTGACACAATGATTTTTGGGCTAATGAGAAGGTGACTTGATGATCTCTTCAAGCAGGTGCCCACCTGACAGTGATCTTTGGGCTGATGAGAAGGTGACTTAATGATCTCTTCACGCAGGTGCCCACCTGACACAACGATCTTGGGGCTAATGAGAAGGTGACTTAATGATCTCTTCACGCAGGTGCCCACCTGACACAATGATCTTTGGGCTAATGAGAATGTTACTTAATGATCTCTTCACGCAGGTGCCCGCCTGACACAATGATCTTTGGGCTACTGAGAATGTTACGTAATGATCTCTTCACGCAGGTGCCCACCTGACGCAATGATCTTTGGGCTGATGAGAATGTGACTTCATGATCTCTTCCGACAGGTGCCCACCCGACACAATGATCTTTGGACCACTAGCTATGCTCACTTTCCGCAACGCGGAGTTTCTCTACGAAACTTCCTGTGATGAAGATAAAAGGATCATCCTCCTGATTCCCGAAAACCGTAAAGTGACTTAACTGGAACACGTTCTGACGCCTGCATTTCAGGCTGTTCGCAATTTTTGGGGGCTGCATGACAGTGAACTACACATGAAATGCGGACGGGCAGCCTGGCTCAATACCGAAAATCTCGGAGAACTTTTTCCACATCTGGTCATCTTGCAGTTGGGCCAGACCTATGCAGCAAGCATGATCAGAAACAGAGCACAAAACAAAACAACGAAAAAACCAGAACAACTTATTATTGCTGAGGTACAAGTACTCCTTGATAAAGGTCCTTTCAAGTTTGGATGTCATGGATGCGCCTCTCTAGTTGTCAGTGTGGCTAGGATCATCAGCACTGGTCAGCCTTGGTTCATCTTCAGCCACGAGACTCTCCCATCGTTCGAGCACTGCGCTAGCGGCTGGGAAACTGCTCAAGCTTCTTACGGGAACACCCTTCCGTTCATAGACGCCTCACCACACATCGCTGCATCAAGCTGGAGATAGTTGTGCGGAAGCTGCTGCGGAAGCTGCTGCATGATACTACTTGAGGCCAAAGGGAAGGGGACGAGCTAGTTGGGCAAGGAGAGATGTGTATTGAGGGAATATGTGGCCGACCACTCGATGTTGCTGACACGGTAACAGCAGTGTGTCATGATGCTAGCTCGCATGCATCATAATCATTCCACAACCCTCCCCTTGACATCCTAGCACACCAGCGTTAACATTACCCTCCTAACACAAAATGCCCCAACCGAACGCGATTCGGTTGAGCCACTTTGCAGCCATCTGATTGAATCTCTTTCCCTCGGCCTTTCTGTCCCTGTTCCTGTCCATGACATATTCTGTATATTCTATATATTATATATGTGTGTGACTATGATGAATGTATCTAAATATCTCCATCTGCCTAGCGACAAATTGATAATTCTAAAGTCTGTTTGCAACACCATGTATATATATATATATCATATAGATCCTCTATATATACATTTAAAGATATATTTATTTATCCTACACACACACACACATATATATATATATATGTATGTCCTATGTACACACACATGTATATATATATATATATGTGTGTGTGTGAGTCCTATATATATATATATATTGCCCAGCCCGTAACTGGCTTAAAACGTGGACTGGGGGGGGGCGGTGCACGGCAGGGTGCTGGAAAATTGAAACGGGGTGCGTGGAATTCAGTTTCTGGTGCTTGAACTGTATTTTGTGGTGAAAACGTGGGNGGCGGTGCACGGCAGGGTGCTGGAAAATTGAAACGGGGTGCGTGGAATTCAGTTTCTGGTGCTTGAACTGTATTTTGTGGTGAAAACGTGGGGTTCAAAGACCGCAAAACTGGTGTTGGGCCTAGTGTTTGCAAATCCTTCTTGCGGTGCTTGAAATTGCTTAAGTGGGGTCAAGAACTTACAATTCTGGATCAAATTTGTGGTTTTAGGTGCGAAGAATGCCAAGACTCAACAAACAAGTCAATGAACTCGTCTGAAAACAAACTTTATTCAAATATATTCAATTTTTTNCAACAAACAAGTCAATGAACTCGTCTGAAAACAAACTTTATTCAAATATATTCAATTTTTTGCCAAAATCTGACACCGCTTTTGGCAAATTTCAGCACCGCTTTTAACAAATCTGGAACCAATCGGGAACCGGCCGGGAACCAGTTGGGAACCAGTCGGGAACCGTTCGGAAACGGTCCAAAATCGACCCAAAAATGTTGAAAACCCAGCAAAAACCAGCATTTTTTCATTTTTCACACTTTTTGGAGCGGTTCCCGACTGGTTGCGGACTGGTGCCCGACTGGTGCCCGACTGGTGCCCGACTGGTTCCTGACTGGTTCCCGGCTGGTTCCCGAATGATTCCCGACTGCGGCCCCGACTGGTTCTCTATTTGCTAGAACTGGTGCAATTTCAAAGCGCACGCCGTTGACTTCACCACCCATGTTTCTCCAGCAACTTCATGGAAACCGCCCAGGATTCTAATCAATTTCCCGAAACCCTAGATTCTGGATTCTCAGCACCAAGTTTTCACCAAAAAGTGGATGATCAACACCTGATTTCTATATTTTTGACCCCAAAAAGGGGGATTTCCAACGCCACAAAAAACAAATCTTGCACCGGCCAGCCGAAGCACCAAAAACAGCCCAGACCCACCTCTGCACCAGTCTTGCACCAGTCGGGAACAACCGTGCACCAATACCCCCCCCTCTTGCACCAAAACTGGCCAAACGTTTTAAGCCAATCAGGGGTTTTACAATATCTATATATATATATGTCGTATACAAATATAAACACACACACACACAGATATATATATATATATATGTATGTATGTGTGTGTGTCTGTGTGTCCTATATATATATATAGACACTATATATATGTATATACCAGCAGTACCGCAAAAGGCGGTGGCGGAAGTTTCAAGAATAGGAAACCTATAGGAGAGGTTCGTTGCTGTGAATGATGGATGGCAGAGCGAACCAACTGATGGACCGACACGTGGCTGGAGGCAGCGCAGTGTTGTTGTGGTTGTGGTTGTGGTTGTGGTTGTGGTTGTGGTTGTGGTTGTGGTTGTAGTTGTAGTTGTAGTTGTAGTTGTAGTTGTAGTTGTAGTAGTAGTTGTTGTTGTTGTTGTTGTTGTAGCTGTAGTTGTAGATGTAGATGTAGATGTAGTTGTAGTAGTTGTAGTTGTAGTTGTAGTTGTAGTAGTTGTAGTTGTAGTTGTAGCTGTAGTTGTAGTTGTAGTTGTAGTGCAGTGCAGTGCTGTTGTAGTGGTTACCGTGGTTGTAGTTGTAGCCGTTGTAGCTGTAGTTGTCATGTAGTTGAAGTTGTAGTTGTTATTGTAATGGTTGTGGTGGTTGTAGTGGTTGTTGTGGTTGTAGTTGTAGCTGTTGTAGTTGAAGTTTTAGCTGTAGTTGTTGTAGTTGTTGTAGTTGTTGTAGTTGTTGTAGTTGTTGTAGTTGTTGTAGTTGTTGTAGTTGTTGTTGTTGTAGTTGTTGTAGTTGTAGTTGTTGTAGTTGTAGTTGTTGTAGTTGTAGCTGTTGTACTTGTAGTGGTCATTGTGGTCGTGGTTGTAGTTGTAGTCGTCGTGGTACTTGTAGTGGTAATGTAGTTGTAGTTGTAGTTGTGGCGTAGTCACATCCAAACTTCAAAAGTCGTCCCAAAACCCTCAGTTTTTAACACTTTTGACATGGAAATGTGCTTCGCGACAGAACGGCATGCACTTTTTCGACATTGAATCATCATCGAATCGTCAAAAAGTGGTCCGAACGTGTGGTGTTTTGAACATTTTCACTTCCAAATGTGCTTCGCGCCACAGCGCCGTACACTTTTTCGACATCTCAACTTCCAAAAGAGTTCTGAACATGTGGTGTTTTTAACATTTTCACTTCCAAATGTGCTTCGCGCCACAGCGCTGTGCACTTTTTCGACATCTCAACTTCCAAAAGCGCACCGAGGCTGACAGTTTTTAACACTTTTCACTTCCAAATGTGCTTCGCGCCACAGCGCCGTGCACTTTTTCGACATGTCAACTTCCAAAAGTTGTCCGAACGTGACCTTCCAAATGTGCTTCCCGGCACAACGCCGTGCACTTTTTCGACATCTCAACTTCCAAAAGTGCTCCGAACCTGACAGTTTTTAACACTTCTTACTTCCAAATGTGCTTCGCGCCACAACGCCGTGCACTTTTTCCACATCTTAACTTCCACAGGTGGTCCGAGACCGTCAGTTTTTAACACTTTTTACTTCCAAATGTGCTTCGCGCCACAACGCCGTGCACTTTTTCCACATCTTAACTTCCACAGGTGGTCCGAGACCGTCAGTTTTTAACGCTTTTTACTTCCAAATGCGCTTCGCGCCACAACCGCGTGCAATTTTTCATGTCTCATCTACCGGCATGTCTCCGCACCCGCCGCTTTAGCGAGCCTCCTTTTCGACCCTCCGGAGCCACAAAACATTGGAAAAACACAGTGTTTCGCGACTTTCCTACCTTTTNNNACAAAACATTGGAAAAACACAGTGTTTCGCGACTTTCCTACCTTTTCGCGCACCTGCATCTCTTCTCTTCTGACTTTCTCATCTCTTATCTTCTCTCTTTTGACTTTCTCATCTCTGATCTTCTCACTTCTGACTTTTCTCACCTCTGCTTTTCAACTGTCCATATTGTCGGAAGTTTCACTTCTAAACTTCCTTCGATAAATATACATGTCTCTATCTCTATGTCTGTGTGTTTGCACCTTTCTCTGCCCCCGTCATGGCTGCCATGGCCCATGGCGGCCCTGGCGGGGTTTGAACCCGCGGGGGAGGGGAGCTGGGTAGGAAAGATGTGGTTCATGCTTCCAATCGGAAAGTATGCCAAAAAAAATCGAAAAGTCGAAAAACGAAAAGTCGAAAAGTTCGAATAGTTCA
>BGPT01000620.1:172230-238957 GCA_003297045.1 Symbiodinium sp. clade C Y103 | reverse complement strand
TCGAAAAGTTGAAAAGTCGAAAATTCGAAAAGTGCCGAGGCAATATATTCTGCATTGAAAAGTCGAAAAGTCGAAAAGTCGAAAAGTGGATTGGGGTTCCTTTGAATTTCGAAAAGTCGAAAAGTNATGGTATTTGCTACATGTTGGCACGTTCGCCTTCCATTTTGCATGGTATTTGCTACATGTTGGCACTTGAGCCTCTCATTTTGCATGATATTTGCTACATGTTGGTACTTCAAACGCTAATNTTTTATTTCGCAGGGGGGGTGGTGGGGGGGGGTGCAATAACGTCATTTGTCTTCGTTTTCACAATCGGGCATCTATGGAGACACGTCCTCGGTACTTCGATGAACATCATAACACGTCTTCGGTACTTCGATGAACATCAAATGTTGTTACGCTTATAACACGTCTTCGGTACTTCGGTGAACATCAAATGTTGTTACGCTTAACACGCCTTCGGTACTTCGGTGAACATCAAACGCTGCTACGTTTAACACGTCTCGGTACTTCGGTGAACATCAAATGCTGCTACGCTTAATACGTCTCGGTACTTCGGTGAACATCAAGTGATGTTACGCTTAACACGTCTTCGGTACTTTGGTGAACATCAAATGCTGCTACGCTTAACACGTCTCGGTACTTCGGTGAACATCAAATGATGCTACGCTTATAACACGTCTTCGGTACTTCGATGAACATCAAATGTTGTTACGCTTAACACGTCTTCGGTACTTCGGTGAAACAAATGTTGTTACGCTTCACACGTCTTCGGTACTTCGGTGAACATCAAATGATGTTACGCTTCACACGTCTTCGGTACTTCGGTGAACATCAAATGCTGCTATGCTTCACACGTCGTCGGTACTTCGGTGAACATCAAATGATGTTACGCTTCACACGTCTTCGGTACTTCGATGAACATCAAATGATGTTACGCTTCACACGTCTTCGGTACTTCGGTGAACATCAAATGTTGTTACGCTTCACACGTCTTCGGTACTTCGGTGAACATCAAATGTTGTTACGCTGAACACGTCTTCGGTTCTTCGGTGAACATCAAATGATGAACGTCATATGTCAAAGCGTGGCAATGGCGATACATTCATCGGAACTCGAACATCTGTGAAATCACAGGCAAAAATGTGCGCAAGTTGGACTGAGTTGAAAANATACATTCATCGGAACTCGAACATCTGTGAAATCACAGGCAAAAATGTGCGCAAGTTGGACTGAGTTGAAAACAGGTTGAAATCAGAGCGCTGGCGCTGGGGTAAAACGCAAAACGCCCCAAATTTCGTATACGAAATTTGCAGGTCCTCAGACATGTTTTTTTGGATTTCATGACACGAAATGTCACATTTTTATCCAGACATACTGTAATTTGCGATAGAATGTGCATAAAAATGGCTGTNNGTACATGTGCAAAACACAGCATTTTCTGCAATTGCAAAGGATCATGATCTGCAAAAACGATGAAAACGCTGGTCCGATTTCCGGGCCGTACGGTAGTTTCTGTTCTTTTTTTGGCAAGGTTTTGGATTTTTTCTTGGGTTTCTGCTCTGGCACCGTTTGCCTTCTATTTGCAACAGTTTGGAACTTAAACCTGTCATTTTGCATAGTATTTGCTGCATTCTGGCATGCTCACNTAGGGTTTCTTTAGGGTTTTATTTAAATAGGGTTTCTTTCGGGTTTCAATTAGGATTCCTGGTATGTTTTATTTAGGGTTTCATTTAGGTTTCATTTAAGGTCTCTTTCAGACTTTATTTGGTGTCATTTAGGGTATCCTTAGCGTTTCATTTAGGGTATCTTTAGGGTTTCTTTAGGGTTTCATTTAGGGTCTCTTTAGGGTTTCATTTAGGGTTTCTCTAGGGTCTCATTAGAGTTTCATTNTCTTTAGGGTTTCATTTAGGGTCTCTTTAGGGTTTCATTTAGGGTTTCTCTAGGGTCTCATTAGAGTTTCATTTAGGGTTTCTTTAGGGTTTCTTTAGGGTTTTATTTAAATAGGGGTTGTTTCGGGTTTCGTTTCTTGAGGCGTTCTTTTAAGGTTTCATTTCGGGTTTCATGTAAGGTTTCTTTAGGGTTTTATTGGGTTTTCTTTAGGGGTTCATTTAGGGGTGTCATTTAGGGTTTCGTTCAGGGTTTCATATAGGGTTTCATGTAGGGTGTTATTTAATGTTTCACAAAGGCTTTCATCTAGGGTGTCATTTAGGGTTTCATATTGGGTTTCATCTAGGGTTCATCTAGGGTTTCATTTAGGGTTCATCTAGGGTTTCATTCAGGGTTTCTGTAGGGTTTTAGAGTTTTATTAGGGTTCCTTTAGGCGTTCTTTTAAGGTTTCATTAAGGGTTTCAGGGGTTCATTTGAGGTTTCCTTTAGGGTTTCATTTAGGATACAAACAAGAGAGAATGAAGCAAAAGAACACGAAAAGCAAAGAGACAGTAAAGAAAGGACGCCGAGGAGCAAGAAGAAGTAGAGCAGCAAAAACGCATGACTGTAGAGAAGGAAAAGTAGAAGTAGAAAGGCACAGAAGCAGAAAAGCAGAAAAGCAAAGAAGCAGGAAAATCGAAGAAGCAGAAAAGCAGAGAAGCAGGAAAGCAGAGAAGCAGGAAAAGCGGAAAAGCAGAGAAGCAGGAAAGCAGAGAAGCAGGAAAAGCAGAGAAGCAGGAAAGCAGAGAAGCAAGAAAAGCGGAAAAGCAAAGAAGCAGAAAAGCAGAGAAGCAGAAAAGCACAAAAGCAGAAAAGCACAAAAGCAGAAAAGCACAAAAGCAGAAAAGCACAAAAGCAGAAAAGCAGAGAAGCAGAAAAGCACAAAAGCAGAGAAGCGGAGAACNCAAAAGCAGAAAAGCACAAAAGCAGAAAAGCACAAAAGCAGAAAAGCAGAGAAGCAGAAAAGCACAAAAGCAGAGAAGCGGAGAACCAGGAGACCCAAACAAAAATCCAAAACCTTGCCCAAAAAAAAGAATCCAAAAATAAATGACCCTCCGCTAGTAAATATGATCAATATGTAAATAGAATGCTACACCCAGCACAAGCCATCGGACCATGCTTCCAATTGTCATGGCCAATCTTGGATACCCTAAAACAAACACATGCTTGCTACCCTCCGGTGTCAAACCTGGCAAGCTGGGAAATCCCCCGAACTCAATGGAGCTTTGTAGCTGGGAAACTCATCGAACTAAATAGTGGATTTTCCAGCACGCCCTGTTTTCTTTTACCAGAGGGTATATGGCCATGAGTCAAAACCCTGGTCCCTAGTGAACTCCAAAATAGCTGGCAAATGGATGTTCATCCCATTAAAATGGATAATAATAGGTTTTGACCCATCCCCATATATCTTCCCATTCATGGCAAAACAAAAAGATCGAACTGCCATCCAAGGTTTCTGGTCCTTTCAGGAGGGGAAGGCCTGAAAAAACATGGTAGTTGAAAGGAGAGATGGATGGAAATGTCTCCCTGGTGACCCTCTGTGATTCTTTCCCCAGCTCAGTTCCAACTCCAACTCCCAGATAGTGAACTCTTGGTGAAATCACCATATTTTTGGTGGCTGAAATCATGGCAAACATCTCAGCTTTTTTTTCTAGAATCCAAACCTTTTGTTGATGGTGGGCTTAATATGGCTTAACCCATCAACCAACGCATCCAGTCTGGGCAAGCTGACTGCATTGCGAACAGTAGTGCCAGGAGCAGATCTTGGTGCGGGCGCTTGTTGTGGTGCAGAGTTATTTTTATCCCCGTGGTTAAGAGGTTTATCGTGATGTGTTCGGGAATTGCTGGGCATTTATATGTTGATTTATAGGGGTTGATGGTGAATTATGGATTTATGGTGATTCCTAGAGTGATTTTTTCTTCTCTAGAAATTTTGTAAGTTGTTTTTGTGCAGATTCATGGTGATCAGCCTGCTGACTCTTGGGATTCATGGTGTAGCGGCGAAGCAAATTTGCCCCCGGATCTGCATTCCGAAAAAAGGCACGTTACCCTCAGGTAAACTAGCAGTTTCCTATGGAGAATGGCTGAGAAATAGTTCCATGATGTACCTATTTTTAAAGGCGATGTTCATCTATTTTCCATAGCACACTGAGTTTACTGAAGGGGTCAATCACTTTTTTTTGTGGTGAAATCAGCATCAACCACCAAGTAACAAACCTCCAGATCTTGGCTCAGCATCAAATCTTTAAGTGACCAATTCTGAACTCACTTCAGGTCACCCTCTCAGTAATAGGGGTTTGATCAATCCCAGGACTTCATAGTGTAAGTTTTGCAAGTGCCCTTTGGGGGTCACCCTGAAAAACTTTCATGAACCTTGCTCTGTGACCAGAAACAAGTCATTACGACATATCCAGTCATTGTGAAAACCCCTGCCAGATACATCCAATTAAAAAACTCAGTGCATATTGACCCATATTACCTACGTAATCTCAGAACAGCATGAGGCACGCGAACTCCAGAAAATCTAAGACGTAAATCTCCTTAAACCATGTTTTTTTTGCGGGTTTCCATGTAAAACAATCCCATGACCGCTATAATTTTGATACCCTCAAAAATAGAAAAACGGGGCAGTCCTCTGTGCTTCTTTGCTAAACACAAATTACATCTACAGTTTGTTTTTCAATCATCTGTTGCTGAAATCTCAAATTCAACACCAAAGAGTTTCACATTAGACCAGCACATCCTATCGTCGCCGAGAGGCCCAGTTTTTCTTCAGTTCACGGGCATGTGGAGGGAGACACTTCTGATGGTACCTGCGAAGGGGCGAGGAAAAAACTATGGGTGAATGAAGCTGAAAACTGGGCCAACTGGAGTTTCTGGTGGATATATCTTACATAGATCTACATAGTATGTACCAGGTACCATATTTTAAAAAATAGCCATGGCAAGAATCCAGAGAAGGACTCCTGATTTTTGTCTCCCTTGATTTTTTCACAACATTGAGTTCTACTTATAGTGGTAGAGAAACCAGCCACACTGGGGAGGTGGATGACAGGGATGAAACCATATGTGACAGGGATTTTTATCGGATGCAGGGGGTGATATGAACGGGGATGGGTTGATATGGTGAGATTCTTTGGCTCACAACATCCAATTACATCATGTTCAGATATATTTGGGTTTGTCTGTAACTGGAGAATAAGCTACTTAAGGCCATTTAGTAAAGTACCGAAGAAAATCATGTCTCAAACATCGCAAAACAATGGATTTGGGATTACCATACTTTCACACAGACCCATTTGATTCCCAACTACATCCAACCAACTACTGTGAGGAAACTCCGTGTTGTAATCATGTTCGATGTTTGATGTAAACTGAGATTTTAAGTCATCCCTAATTATAGATGATCATAGGATATCAGATATCATAGCGAAGTTCTGACGAATTATATGATGGCCATTGTGCATCATTTGGAAAAATATGTAACCCATCCCTGGATTGTACGACAATATCATTTGTAGAAAACACTTACCACTTTGGATGGCCATCCAATGAGCTTCCGCTGGGCCCCAACACCCGGAGTGTTAAAAAAAACAAGGCCCAACAATGTATACAGCAAATTCAAAAATGTTCAATCTGATACACCCATTCAACATGGAATCGTACAAAAGAAAGGGGCCCCAAATGTATGATTTTCAAAGTTTCCAAGCTAATATAAGCTCATTCCTCGGTTCCAGTTCTCTAATCTCCTGGGCATTTTGATCATTTTGATTTCAAACTTCGCCGAGCAATCGCAAACGTCAAAGCGCCAAGCCCTGCCACCGCGAGAAATTTGGCCAGTCCCAGCATGATCCAGGAGTTGCCATGGCCCAGCCATGGACGATTCGCCTTTGCGAATCGCAGTCCAATAAAGTCTCCCGTTGCCGATAAGGTGTGCACAGAGCGACCAAGGTGGAAACTCAAAACGCAGTAATCCTCAAAATAGTCAACTTTGACCCATTCCGCTTGCTAAATCTCTATGTTTTAAGTATAGCAAAGAACGTGCCTTTGTTAGGGCCTTTAATAGCCCCTATGCCCTTCACAGCCTTGCTCTGGATTCAGTTGCCATGAAGACTCCAGCCATGTGCACTGATCTTCAGGGATCGAACTACTTCCAATGAAACTGCATGGGAAAAACCACTGGAAAAAACATCCAGTTAAAGTATCCAGGCGGTTAAAACCTTGACTCATTCCTACCATCCAACCCTTTCGTGGTGAAGTCGCGTCAAATCATGTTGATCTGTAAGTTTAAATCTCGCATTCATTTTGGTTTCTGTCCGATCTTTTTCAATTTTATCCTACATGTTTGGTTTGTCTGAATATGGGATGCCCACAATTTTATTGGTTAGTCAATGCTAATCATCATTTTCCCATGAAAATTGCCATGTATAATTACCCCATTTTCAGACACACTCAAATATTGCTGGTTGTGTATCCCATTGTATCCTCCATTTTCACACATTTTCACACTTAAATCCCCAGGTTTCCCTAGTGAAATCCTCATTTTCTTGCCGAAAGTCACCCGAAACCTCCCGCCATTCGCGGCTTTGCGCACGACTGCGGGCAGGAGCTGCAACAGATCTCCACGGGGAGCCCTTGCGGGGGCGGCTCCTGCAAGGTGGGCCCCGAAATGATGGCTACCCTCCGGGCAATCAATCAATGGATTGACTTAAGAGAAAAATGGCTGCATTTTTTTTTTTACATGTTTTTAGCACCAAAAATAAAGGGAGATTCCTGCAGATTTTCCCAACTAATATGACTATAATCACCAACCACATGGTTTGAAATGTCAAAAACACTAAATGGGAGAGTGTTCAAATCCTAGTCTAATGGGATTGAAATTGCAACCAAATGGTTTAAAAACCCCTATGAATCATGGTGGAATCCCCCACTTTGATCCCATTCAAGTAGGATTTTCGCAGCCGATTGTCCCGATCCTCCATGGACTTCTTCGCGCGACCGCGCTTGGGCACCTGGTGTCGGCATGTTTTTTTGGTTGGTCATCCAGGGGATGGGCAAAGGAACATATGGTCAAGTACGAGTAGTTTTTATAACGGGATAATATATAGTTACATAGTTAGAGGGGTTATATACATACATATATATATATATATACGTATATAATATATACATAATATATATGTATATATATGTATATTTAAACCATGGTTGGATATATGTATATATATATATATGACCATGGTTGTAGTTGATGGTCAACCATGGTTTTATATACAACATATGGTCAAGTAGTTTTGTAAATATATTTACAACCGTAGTTATAGGGGCTATATATATATATACACATCCCCACATCAACACCTTGGTTCATAAATATATTTACAACCGTAGTTATAGGGGCTATATATATATATATATACACATCCCCACATCAACACCTTGGTTCAGTCGCCAGCTTGGGAGAATATCGGGCTCGACCGTAGCGATTTGGGCAACCCTCAGCCAGCCCATTGCGGCCCAATGATGAGGGAGCAGGAGTCAGTGGCTCCAGATACTGGAGGAGTCCCTTTCCACTGAAAATCGCAGGTCAAAGGCGAGAAGTCCAATCCAGCGAAATGGCGCCCCTCGCAGCCAAGCCAGTTGCCTCTGTTCAGTACAGGGCAAGGCCCCGGCAGCGCTCCATTCCCCTGAGCAAATCTTCCCGAGACAGGGACTTTGCTCCAATGGATGATGCCAGGGCTGTCTGGATAGTGGGAAACCTCGCTGGTTGCGCAGGATCGCCCCTTCGTGCCGCCGTTCATGGAAGAGTGCGATATTTCGTGCCTCAATTGGGCACCCTGCTTTTTGACCCCTCTCCTGTTTTTCTGACCAGAGAGCTGCACGTCGCCTGCACCGGCGAATCCAAACCCGTCCTGTGTGATGCTTGAGAAAATGTATGATGGTCCCCATCGAAAAACATGTGTTTGGACGTAAATCCACCAGTCTATCAAAATCCAGCTAAGCCCTATTAAACCCGTTTACTCGTATTAAATCCCATTCAATCCTCATTTTGCTGACCAACAAACGCCGCATCCTGCCAGCGTTCCGCCTCGCAGCCTTCATTGCACACGAAGCACTTGCTGAAGTGTTTCAACGTCACCTGCACTGGCAAAGCCCTAGTTTGGAATCGCTGTCGGACTATTGGTAGATGCATCTATAGATACCCTCTGGTAAACAGCCACACAACTATGGAAAATCACCATGCTTTTCATGGGAAGGTATCGACTATTTAACTATGGCCATGGCTTGTCAATAGCAAACTGTAAACGTTTACCAGAGGGTATCTCTATTAAACCTGACTCGATTGCTTGGTGATCTAGCTTGGTTGGTGAATCTAAGTTGGTAGACACCCCCTAGTTGGCCAAATTGGTGCACATAATTCCACTCACTTTTGGGTATCTGATACACAAAAAATCTCCAACTAGTTGGGTATGGCTCAAAATTATTAACCCTATAGTTGGTTGGTTTATGTCAATTTACCATTTAAAATGACAATTTTTGGTACCATAATTTGGGTCGCCATAGCCAGTTTTCATGGGGGTGATAAATCAACCAACATAACTGGGGGGCACCGAGGCTGCAGGACCAACTTAGAACCACTTAAACACCAGAAACGAGTTGTCCAAATTGGCTATGTTGGCATGGAGCTTCACCCCCAATCTAGATCATACAAAAACAAAAAGTGGAAGATCATTGGCTAACCATGGTTTGTGGATGTTTGTGGTAGATATATCTATATATGGTATTCCATGGCTTTGCCCTTACAGCGCACGTCAGAGGAAAAATGGGGATGCGCCATGTGGGAAACAGTTTCCCCCCACAAATATCTATGTTAATTACCATTCATACTGATGCCATTGTGCGGAAATTGTCCAAATGGAATATTCTTATCCACCATTTACATCATTTATCTAATTCTGAACTGTGGCAATTGTTGGTCAAATATACCATGCTCGGCAAATTGAGTTCCAAGTAATTCCGAACCTCGAAGTAAGTCTTCTTGAGAATTCTCCCAATCCCACCAGCAACTCATCCTACAAAGTTGGCTTTTCTTATGTTTGTTGCTTTACAAACCAAACTAATTCTTGATATATTTGACATATAATATATATATATATACATATATATATATATAATATACATATATATATATATATATGCACATACCATAAACGTCCATAATAAACCATGGAATTCACCTACTCATGGTAGTAGTTATAATGTTAGGTCATTGGTTTAGGTCGCCACCCCGCGCACCGGCCTTGGGCTTCCTGTTCAACACCACTGGCGCCTCTTGAAACTCTTCGGCCTCACCAAAAATCGTCCCATGCAACATGTGAAGAAGCAAGTTCTCACCCTGAAAAAAAATGCATTTTTATGGGATTTTGATGGGATTTTATGGGATTTTGATGGAATTTTGATGGGATGTTGATGGGATTTTGATGGGATTTTGATGGGATTTTGATGGGATTTTGATGGGATGTTGATGGGATTTTGATGGGATTTTGATGGGATTTTGATGGGATTTTGATGGGATTTTATGGGATGCAACAATCATGTGAAACTATTCATTCTTACGTCAAGTCTATGATATTTCTGCCTTGGTGGGTTTTTAACTTTTGTTGTGTCTATCTAATTGTGTGGTTGCCACAACCCACCGAAAAAGGCAGAAACAGTATGAGAATCTACTCAGCAAGAACGAATTGCTTTCGGCAAACGCTGATTACTTGACCATGTGCCCAAAAAGGGTGTGACCACAAGTGGATAATGTAAAAGAACCCTGAAATAAATGTGTAGAAACAAAATACAGCATGATGCAATATCTATCTATCTATCTGTCTATCTGTCTATCTACCTATCTACCTATCTACCTATCTACCTACCTACCTATCTATCTATCTATCTATCTATCTATCTGACATATTGATATACATTGATATACGTGATTTGGTCTTAATTCGGTCCTTACTTCAGTTTACAATTTCAGGCGGATTTCAAGGGTTTCCCAAGACCATGGAAGACAATGCGGCGAGGTTGCTGTGAGGCCTGAAGGATCATGGCGAATCTTACAGAAATGATTACCCTCCGGTAGTCAAAGTGGGAAATCCCACCATGAACGGAGGTTTTAATAGGAACATCAACTATAAATTAGGGTTTTTTTCATGGTTTTTCCATTGCCACATTTGATTACCGGAGGGTAATTTGTTCTGTCAAAATGTCAGTTTTCAGCTGAAAATGGGTTTTCCCCAGCTTTGGTCAACGTGAATCCATTTTCACCTACAATGTAACAACAAGTAACCAATACCCCCAAGATTTACTCAGCTAGCATCATGTCATGCAAATGTTTAGTTGGGTATAGCAGTATACAGTCGAACCAAAAAACGATGTTGAAACCACCAATCAGTAAACAATGTTAAAGATAGTTTACTGCACTGATTGTAAACAGACTTTAATCTGAAACCAAACAATGTGAAAAAGAAATCAATGGTCACCATACCCACTACCATGAAGTGATTCTTCAATCAACAAATGCCCCAAACTGAGGTTGACCCTGTCTAATGTCCCGAGAAGCCTGACAACCTCTTGTTTTATAAGGTGAATGCCGCATGCCACTAAATAGATAAATAAATATATATATATATGTATATATTTCTTTAGCTGGTTTGTTGAATTTTCAGTGAGACATCCAGGAACATCAACTCATATTGACCTGCGAAACAATATTCCATAAATGATTGTGTCACCCATTTCCTGAGGGATTCTGTCAATATATTTTTACGGTTACATTGAGTCAAAACATGTTAAAACCCCATGTTTTTGCAGCTTAAGTGCTTATTTTGTGTTGATTGGTGGGTTGGCCTCTAGTATACTAACATAGATGTGGAGAAGCCACCATGAATATGCAGATCAGTTTCCGAGGAAAATCATTCATTTTCCTATCTTTCCAGGTGGTTTTCTTATATTTTCCCATGGGTTTCCGAAAGCAATGGCACTTCCGAAGTATCGGGCTTTCCAAGGGCCCCCAGCGAAGGTCTTTCGTGCTTTGATCACGCGTCCGGAGGAACTCCTGGCTGTTTGAATGATACCCTCTGGTTATTTCAATGGAGATTTCCTAGAATGGGGGTACCCAAATAGCTGGATGGTTTAGAATGGAAAATCAAAGAATGGATGATTTGGGGGAACCCCCATTTCAGGAAACCTCCACATGGGGAATGTGTTTTGGATTTCATGGGATTCGATGGTGATGATACAATAGGAATTTAACCACCTCATAATATCATTAACCTTTACTACAATGTGAAAATATCAAGATGATAAAAACTCATAGATATTTAATCTAGATATTTGCGTTATGTAAAGATACAAAATGTGTGATGAGATCTTTTGAAATAACCCATTTTGGGCAAAACATATCGAAACATCATATTCATTGAACTGGAAATGTGTATCTCCAGAATCCTGATCACATCTAATCTCCATTGGGGTTTGCCTGTAAGGTACCCAGAAATCTCATGGTGTCTCCTCATGTTCCTATTGAATTGCAACCGGTTCCATTTCTGGAGAAACCCATATTAAAATGATATAAAATGCATAGCTGCAAAACCCATCCATCTATCCCAATGTAGAAAACATCCCAAAATATCCGAACATACCATCATTAAAACTGCTGGAAAACTGGGCTAAGAGATGGTTTCCCTCATGTATCATACCATCAACTACACCTACCTGTCTTCTATGTTTACAACACGGTCGGTCGCCACTTATATATCGTCATTTATCTGGCTACTACCTGAAACAAAGTCATGTTGCCATGGTTATCCCACAATACCTTCCCCTATTTTTCATAGCCCCATAGCTAGCCCATGCTCCTGGCTGCTTCTACTGCAGGCGGTGGCGGCCTCAATCATTTTGGATGATTTTCCCAGCGACCTAAACCTCCATTGAGTTCGGGGATTTTCGATGGCTATGTTAAATAACCAGAGGGGATATAGAACTTATGAAAACCTATGGTTTCCCCTTCAAGGTAAAATTGCTGAATGATTCCCAGTACTCGGGAGCGCAATTGCACTTGCAGTCGTAGTATAATTAAATGGTTGTAGGTCTTGAATCTCAACTCATGGATGCCTTTAACACGGTTATACCCGTTTGTAGCCCCAACCGAACACGACTGCACCGCCACGTATATAATGCAAAAATCAGCCTGTTAATAAACCGTGAGTGGTTAATAGATATTGTCACCAGTTCACCGATTCATCATTTAACTACAAGTACATACATTTCCAAGAATTGCATGATGGAAAAGTTTGCAGGAAACTATGGAATTCCCTCGGTCTCAGGATAAAAACCATGGTTTGGGCAGATGTTCCCCACAGAAAAAAATACAAATCGATAGTCGGTTTCTCTCTCTCTCCCTCTCTCAACTTGACTGGATCTCGGTGGAACTCCGGTGGGTTTTGGTACCCCATATTTTTGTTGATTCAATCCCCAAAATTCAAAACAAACCCTGCGCATGTGCCTTTTTGGTTTATATATTCCATTCAAACCCATTGATCATGTCCACGATAACTATGATACATTTATATACTATAGGATCCCATAAGCATCTTGACCTTCACGTATTGTATGTTTGTTTCTCGATTTTAAACGGCCACAGATTGGGCCCAATTTCTCGACAAACTAGCTGATTTCAACGAACATCCAGCTATACTAGATCATCATGGATCACCTTAAATTATGTCAAAACATATCAAAACATGCCAAATTGTATTAAAATCAATATGATTTCAACATCTTTGAGAAAGCAAAACTGACCAACTCTCTGGCAACCAATACTATGGCAATGCATCCATCCACGTCAGTGTCCACTGGGCGCTGCCAACACATCCGCCGGGCGGGCACGAGGACGCTCCGCGCGAGGAACGGGTTGAACCTCATGGGCATGTCGGGAGGCAAGAGTTCCCTCAGATACTCAGGTTTTTGCCGAAATAATCAATACTTCACACTGGAATTGTTTCCCATATTTCATTGGATTGGTTAATGGGAAAATTTACAGGAAACCCCTATATTTCATGGAAAATCCATGGTTTCCTGTAAATTTTCCCATTCACCAATCCAATGAATACTAGATGAAGTATCCCACACATTCTTGCTCATCTATGGGCAGCGCAGGCCGCAGGCCGAAGCAGATGTCCTGTAATGATCTCCACCACTTCTGGCATCTCCGGTACAACATTGTACCCATTGTTATTCATATACCTTGAGCTTAATTTACACTTGAATTCATATAGTTTGTATTAGTTTGTTGTTTTTTTAACACCCTCTACTGCAATTCTCGGCGACATAATCAGCTTTGTTGCTATCCAAACACCAGCCAACAATCCACTCGCTTTCCCTTTACTGAAAGATGGACCGCTGTTGACTAATCTGGCAACCATCAAGCAGGAACAAAATCAAATGTGTAAATCTCATTAGATGTACTCAACCGGTTCTATCTCACCGTATCAGGCCATAAAAGGACGATATTCTTAAGTTTTAAGCTAAAACTAAATTATACACGTGGCTTATATCTGTCC
The DNA here is from genome assembly GCA_003297045.1 of Symbiodinium sp. clade C Y103. Taxonomy (NCBI): domain Eukaryota; class Dinophyceae; order Suessiales; family Symbiodiniaceae; genus Cladocopium; species Cladocopium sp. clade C. The sequence goes on along the minus strand of BGPT01000620.1, from coordinate 225,416 downwards.
ACAACAGGGCCAAACTAGGCTTTGACAGTGGACTATATATATATATATATATGAGCTCATATATATATATATATATATTATCAATATATATATATATATACACATACATAAACCCATTTACAAACATCATGTGGTGGCCACAATATCAATCCACCCCATTCACCCGGTTTTGGGAGCGTCAAAAACCATACCCCGAAAAGGGACCCTCATTCTTAAGTTTGCCACATTGTTGGGGCCCATAGTTGCACGAGGATGATAGGTGTACATGATGTTCTATGGATGTAGAAATCCTCGGTAGATCATAGCCCTTGGTAGAAGTCCAAGAAGGAACATAGTTGTTCATCATATGTCTGGGAAATTCGGTGGTTTCCCGATCAACATGATCTACAAACGGTGCCTTTTGGAAATGTATGTTAGCTTTTGGAGAGCAGGCAACAACCAAAACAGTGAGACAATACTTTGAAACAAAAGGAAACTGCCCAGCAGTTACAAGGTGGTACCCCTTGGTGAGAAGCTGGTCGATTCACCAACATAACTATAGTATAGTCACTATAGGTCTAGTTACGATATAATTTTGCTACTAGTACTCAACAAATCCATAGACCCCAGTAGACCTACTTACAACTCAACTTAACGAACTGGGGCACCTCCTTGTGACTATCACTGCGTCAAGAAACTGCGTCGCAGCGCTCCTCGCTGGAAGATGAAACGGCCTATTTGAAGGCGATCGGAAATGGACATTCCCCAGATGGCAGGCTGAGTCTATGGACTGGTTGAATTTGGAAGGGAACATCTACAACGATGGATTGCCTTAATAGGAAAATTGGCCATGAATTGACCAACAAATGATATAATGATATATAATGATATAACTAGTGAACCACTATTTAACTAACAAACACAATGATATGATGATGGTATGATGGGTATTGATGAAGATTCAAGAAACACAATTTTGCCTCCAAATATAAGGTCTTGCTTGAATCAACAAAGATGGGGTCTGACACGAACCAGTACATAGGAATCTCATGGGAATGTGTACATATATATATATATGTAAATACATATACATATAGAAGCCAACAAAACCGGAAAACTGTGGACATGCGAAGATTGGCAATTTCCCTAGGGAAATTGGAGTAAATCTACCATTCTAGCTGACATTCTATGGGGCAACCAACACCAACAATTCATAGCGGATGGCCCCCAGGTCCCCAGTCGGAGGATCTCTAAGCATCGACAAGGGCTGAATGAACTAAATAAGGTTGAAGAAATGATGATTCACTATCAAAATGTAGAGGTACAGTACCTTATTTTCATTTATTCATTTTCAGACAAACCCATCTAACCAAAGCAAATGTAGTTTTCAGATGTTTTCAGCAGTTTCAGAGAAGGCATAGCGCTCTGGTCCACCTTGTACTGCTCTGGTCCCGCTCTCGCGCGGCCACCTCGACAGGTTTGAGAGCGGAATACCTTTGATGTTCTTGGCGCACATTCTTGGGCAATACAAACAGCACCTTCTTCCCCTTCAAGGGGTTGTTGGTGCTGAATGCCAGCCAGAATCTCAATCTTCCCCGCCACACAAGGGCAACTCTGAGGTCCTCCACAGCGTCATCAGCGACTCCTCCAGCTGGCCATTTTGCGCGAGCTTCAAGAAGCCGCTCAGCATGTAGTTGTCCAAAACCTCTGCCGCATCGTACAGGTTTTCACCTTGTCGAATCGAATCGTGCTTCCACGAAAATGCAATGACTGTCGTAGGTCCGGTCGATGTTTTCCAATCGACAGAACGAGTTCACGATGGAAAATGCGTCAAGGGACCAGCAATCGAACGCTTGTGCCCCCTGCTCAGTCAAACACGCCGCTTCACGCGGGATGGCTTGGGCAACATCTTGTTGGAGAGCATATTTTGTCGCAGGTTTCATCACCCTTCCATCGCTATCGACTTCCATGGTGTGGGTAAGAAAGCAATACAAAACATATTATTGCCGGTATTTCCCGTTATAAGCCCAAAAAGAGAACTAACTAAACCAAATTAGATGGTCATAGATATTCAATCACCACAAATACCCTCTGGTAATCAAACATGGCAATGGAAAGAATCACCCATTTAGTTCGATGATTTTCCCATCTATACCTGCCCATTTAGTTTGGATATTTCCAAGCTAGCCATGTTGACACCGGAGAGTATGGCTGAGCCAGTAAGAATTCCCTGCTGATGGGTCGATATACGGGTTTTTTACTATCTGGCTGATGTGTTGTTGTTTAATCTCCAATCAGCCAATGTTTTCAGTACCCAATACCCATACTATCACAAGAGGAGTATTTCATGGAGTGCCCACTCAAAAAACATCATAAACAAGTTGTCAACCCGTTTGCGCTCCAACCAACTAAACCCTGACCCCTCCATTCTGCCCAAAGGTCTTGACGGATTTAAGATAACCCCCTCTAATAATTTATATTGCCCGTTTGTAGAACGTTGACCTATAAAAAACGGTGCTTTTACATGTTTTTACCATGGCAAAGTGTTAAATTGAATTACCAGAAGGTGCCACCTATTCCCATGGATTTTCATCCTTTCCCTTTACGAATGGCGGTATCTATCCATACCTGTAGAAGGTAAATAACCTATTCGTGAGATACGACATGTATTCATCTACAGTAATCACAAATAATCCATATATATATAATTCACACAATTCGAGTATATTCGAGTGTTGAATCATTAAACAACCAATACCCTCTGGTAAATTCCCATAGCTATCAAAAAATCACCATGTGTCATAGATAAGTCATCGATAAACGATTATGAATCCCAAAATCCCATACCCTCTGGTAGACGTTTACATAACTATGGGAGAATCACCATTTTTCATGGGAAAATCAACTATTTCTATTGCCATTTTCAATAGCTATGTTAGTTTACCATACCCGCTGGTAGTCAAACATAGTAATTTTAAATCCCCTATAAATGGAGGTTTTAATGGGAAAATCCTCTATAAATGGTGGATTTTCCATTGCCATGTTTGATTACCAGAGGGTAACAACTCCATATCCCCCTGGCCCTCAGCGACCGCCATCGCCCCATTGCCTGTGTGGGCACCGGCTGGCGCTCTCGATCCAAGAGCTCCTCGCATCCCGGTGTTTGGGAAGGTCAAGATGATGGGATTACGTGGGATATATTGGCCTTCTATGAGATAAGATGAGATATGTAATGGGAGAATATATATATATATATACACACACTATTGACTATTCTATCCCCAAAATTATGATGAGATAGGCAATGGGGAGATATTCATAGTGTATAGTAGTTATGCCAACGGATAATAACAAAAAATAGTAATAGTGGATAATACTAGTAATATAATTATTGTCATAGTTATGCCAAGATTGGTTTTGATGATGATGAGATAAGCAATTGGGAGATATGGGGAGATATAATAGTGCTTTTAAACAGGTTTTGAGGACTTGAATATTGTACAAAGGACTATTTAAAAAGACTTTTTAGTATTGTTAAATTTAGGGATAGTGGTTTTGTAGGAATTCAATCATTAACAATGAAGATGATGTGGGGATTGTGATGAGGATATGGGAATGATTATGGTAAGGCCAATTTTTTTTTCTGGGGTTTACCTGTTTAACCATCAAACATGCTAATTTCATGTGATTCATGAGATAATTTTCATGGGGATATTTCATGGTTTATAATAACTACCCAACTATCATTAATCCACTCCCCCGATCCTATAAAACACCCCTTAGAAACCATGGTTGAGTAGGGGATAAAATGATAAAACCACATTTGCTTGGGACCGTTTGGGTGGTGTTTGATATTTCTGGGAAGGGATTCACAGTTCGCTTGCGTGATAGCGATTACATGCAGATATGTATGCTACTTTCCTGTCTTTATGTGGTTTGCTGTATCATCAGTTTCCCATCAAATTCCGTCAAATCGCTCATTGAGGGGGAGGAAAAAACAAACCGTTCCTGGAAAATGTCGAGTGTAGGTGTTCCCTGACAGCTTTTGGTGCCCACAATCATCCTTCAACTCGAGACTATTCTAGCCTGTTGAAAAGCAATGGTTTAGGGTATCGGCCATCCCCCACATTTTTGGGAAACCCTCACATCAAGAGCTGGTATGAGGGATTATCGATTTTACAAGGTGTTATAAAACAATATATCGAAGAAACATGTGGGTTTGTCTGCAACTAGTGTACAGCGAAACCACTGTTTTAGAACCTCCTGCAATAAGAACTTCCGAGGCTGGACTGCTGGATTTAGCCCTTTCTGTCGGCTAATTGAAATAAGAACCCCAGGGTACCCTGGATTCTAGCCATTGGTTCTTATTCCCCTCAAGAACTTGAGGGTACCCTTGTTCATAATTCCCATTTTTTTTTGCCTCTAGCACTCAAGAACCCCAGGGTAGGCTGGAAAATTCTTAATCGGTTCTTATCTAACGGTTCCGCTGTACCCCTAAACCGAAAGGTTAAGCTGCCTTGTCTCGACAACATGTTCCACAAAGCTACATGATCTTGCTGCGTGCAATTTACAGTGGCCACGTTGGAACAGTTGAGGGCCATGCCCTTTTGACATTGAACGCGATGTTTTGAGCCCACTGCTGTTCAACGTATCCTTGGAGGAAGATGAGGAAGCGTTGTCCAAATGGAAAGTTCGAGGTGCTGGCGCGAAAATTTGACTAATGTCCGCTATGCCGATGACTCGCTCTTGTACACGAATTCTTGGCAAAATATCCCCATGGCCATTTCATGGGCGTACTTACAGTGGACCATTTTATAGAGAGGCAATGGTTTTGCCTACAAAATGGTTTCAGGGACTCTTAAATTGCTAGTTCATTAATACATGGTATACACCATTTCCAGTTTCCAGACACACCCGGTCTTGTAGATGTTTTCAGGAGCCAATGTAGGGGCAACCCCTGAGGAATTCGAATCATGAGACCAAGAGAAACCCTCCGGATATGCCCGAAGCGCATGAGAATCTACACTAGATCCGTGGGAATTTCAAGATCCTAAAATTGAGGTTACTGTACCATACAAGGCCATATTTTGTGGGGAGATTCCCCTACATAGCCCTTACATAGGTACATGTAGCTACCTCCCATTTAGGTCCCTGAAATGGCCACGGACTAGAGAATGGGTATCCGTATTAGTACATACACATCGATCAAACAAATCAGAACCGGTTTTCAGCGGGTCGCACTGAGCCTCCACAGTCATATCTCATTAGACACATTGGCTCACCACCATCAAATAATGCTGACCATAAGAACTTGAAGGAGGAAAATACCCCGCAACAATCATCAAACATCCATGCTGTGTGCTTAGGGGGAAGGGATTACCCTCTGGTAAACTAACATAACTATTGAAAATGGTGATTTATAGTGGATTTTCCCATTAAAAATTGCGAGTTTCCATAGTTATGTTAGTTTACCAGGGGGTATGTATACCACCATGATCCTTCTATCCCGTCCCCAATGAAAATCCCACATGGTCCCCTGGGTCGTACACTCCACATGCCACAGTCAGAACATGCTCTAAATGATTTATGGTCTTCCTTCCCATAGTGGGAATCCAAACATCATGGGTATATAAATCCCGAACTGGAAATGGATTGAGTATTCCCCCCACCCCCTTTTTATGGGACCTGTATGGATTTTCCAAGTGTTGGACTACCAAAATGTCATTGGAAACTCACATCCCCAGTCCTGCAGCGTATAGGGTTCCGTGTTCTCTCCCTTGAAAGCCTCCACGTTTTTTTGCGCATGTGCATCGACAAATGGAAGATGTAGTGTTGCTTTTGGTTGCTTATGATCTTATGGGTATGAATGAAATACGTTCAAGAATTAAGAGCTATGTATTGTTCCACGAATGGTGGTATGAAATTGAAAAGGGACATGCAATGGCGATGGGTCAGTAGCTATGAAACGCCTGGAAACACTGGTGGCAAAAACAATCAGAAGTCAGTATCAGAAATCAGTGGCCAAAAGCAACAAAAAGACGGCATCTGCAACACAACTTGATTTCCTTGCAAGAGACAATGGTGGGCGTGTCTCGAGATTGGGTAAACTAAACTCAAATCGAATGGTCCATCATATTCCATCATTATGTTCACTCATAGTTAGGTTCTTCTCTGGATTTGCGGCTTTTCTATTGCCATGTTTTGCGCCCGAGACTTCCCCATGGTCTGAATAAGACCCACCCTGCACTAAGGGTTTTCCAGAACCCCCTATGCTTGTTGAGTCAACCTAAAGTCTTGTGGCTTCATCGAAGCCCATCCTTCACCCAGAGTTGAGGGGAATTAGCAAGATACCATCCAAGTTAGCCTCTGGTAAACTCACATAGCGAACTGGAAAATCACCATGCTATTAATGGGAAAATCCACGACATTTCTATGGCCATTTTCAATCGCTATGTTAGTTCACCAGAGGGTATCAACCTAGCAAAATACCATCTGAGTTTTCCCGAGAGGGAAATGTTCATTCCAATAAAATCTATCCTCCTTGCTTTAGATCTCAGCCGGCCTTGAACGCGCTGGCACCGTGCTTCAAGAGATTCAAGATCTGACACAGTTGCAGGGCAGGCGCGGGGCCAGCTGGGAATGGTTTCTACCATCCATTTCTGGGCTAAACCCTGGAATTTACAGTGGTTTTCTGGGATCTGGGGTTATTAATGGCTACTATTAAGTATTAAACACAGGGTATATAATTTATGCAATTGATTGTAAGTGATAAATGAAGGTTGGTTGATAATTAGTTTGGAGGTGTTCCTAGTCCTTTCTTCTCATTGATTCCACTTGCTCTTGCCACTGGCCAGCTTCATAGGGGTCACTTGTTTCTTGCAGTCTTCGGCAGTGTCGTCGAGTTCTGGCCAAGTGATCTTTCGCTGCGATGGTTCTTTCAGGTAACTCTGGACCTAGTTGGGAGCAGTCCTGGGAGAAAAAAACAAACATCCACAGGATCAACCCCCTTTCAATATCTGGATGAATGCCGACAATTGAATCTCATCTTCCATACCCACATTTATCATTTTATTGATTTGACGGATCATCGGGCATATGGTGAATACCCTTCTTGGAGGCTTATCAAGACACCAAATATGAGAAAGTACCGTGTGGGTAATTACACTTCCCCGTGAAACTACCCAATCAAGGTTTACTAATGCATATATATATATACTTTCGTGTTATTCCTTGCTACATCCAATTTTTCTCGTGATTTAATCCCGTCTGATGTTAGATAATCATCCGACCCTTCATCCAACCCCAAATATACCTAGTTGCGTTTTTCCCGTCAGCTTAACCATCCCAATTTTTGTTGAATCATACTACAGTAAATCCAAATTCAAAGGACATCCTAAACCTCTGGTTGAGTATGGCTGAATCATACGACTTCACCAGCCTGAAATAAGGTAAATTCAACCGATGTGCTTTTCCTGACTACTTAATCATACAATTTATTCCACTGATCCTCACGTTAAAGTGCACCTTACAAGAAAAGCCCTTGTTTACTTCTGAAAAAATCATCTGAAGATATCTGAACTACATCTCTAAATCAAAGAAGTCCTGGGTTTCTTTTTAGAGATGTAGTTCATTTTTTAGAAAATCATCTTCTTAGATGTCCTACGTCCTACGTTCTCGAATCATCTGAAGATATCAAAAAAAAAATCGTCATCTCCAGTCGTCATCTGCCGGAATCTTCCCTGCCGCCTCCTCGGAGGTCAAGGTATCCTCCGATTCTGCCAGCAACTCCTCTTCGTCCTCCTCCTGTTACGTGACGGGCTGACGTTTTTGGAATTTGGGGAGATCATTGGAATATGGGATCATTATAAATTATTAACCATCTAATGATGTCATGAGGATTCATGAGGATAATATCTTAATATGGGATTATCCCCATGATTACTGTATTAACAATCTTTAATGATGAAGATCATCATGGAACAGGTTTTCACCAGCCTTTTTGCCTTTTTCAAGCTTTGGCTTTCGCCTTGTTGCTATAATATGCTACTGGATGCAGGATCTGCATGTTTCTGCCGTAAAATCACTGACTGGGTTGGCCAAGGAAGAATATGTGCAGGGAATCAGGTGCTTTCTCCCAAAACTGAGTGACGACGCTCCCTCTTCATCCCATTCCGAAGGTTGATTTTTCTCGATGATCCCATCAACAAATGGGACCTCAAATAGATGGAGTACATTCCACTGGGGATCTCGTTTGTGCGGTATTTCATCCCAGAAAGAACGGATGGCATCTTTCCACTAGACCACTTTTGCTCAGTATTGCCGCCGTCCGTTCCAATCTGTACACTGTAGTCATCTACGATTACAACTTCAACAAGTAAAGTAGCAACCAGGGTAATCTTACCATTTCCGTCAAAAGCTGGCCCAAACCCAACCTACTAACAGACGGTATTCAGAGCCAATGTGGTAGACCTAATATGGCCAAATTATAAACCATCCCCCATATAACCATAAATGGGTTGTATAACGGTATGAACCATCCCCAAATGGTGGATTTGTCGCCTTGGGCTTACCACATTCACTTGTTTGTTTGGATGTAAATGGTAAACGGGTATGTCTGAGAATGGGGTATACCACCAAATGGCCACTTAACATCACTCAACATCATTTAAAATGGGGGGAACAGGATGAAACTGAACATAACTCCAGTGGAATTGAGGGTATCGTATACTGCAAATTCAGGATCGTCTGACCAAAAATGGCCCAACTCGGTTGACCGGTCAACAACTCCTTCGCATTGATGATGCATTTCTCCTGAACGCGCGGCAAGTTGCACGGCACATGTGATACATTGATACATATATGACTCTAGGAGGGATAGTATAGTCAACAAGGTGTTGCTGCATCTCACTCCCTTCTGAGGAAATCGTAGTAGCTTTTGGATCTTTGAATATTCAGACCGGGAACCGAAAGCAATTAACTTGTATCATCCACTTATGAAATCCTTTGGGTGAGTCAGCTTTGGGATGCATCATCCCGGTCATAGGGATAGGTCAAAGAAAGATCTTGGACAGCTGAAATGGGTGAAAGAAAGGGACCAACTTACGGCCAAATTGCTACAATTCACAAACCTGAAATGGACGCACTGTTTAGGATGATTTCAATGCATACATAATATAATATAATATAATATATATATATATATGTACACCATCATTCCTAGAGCATGGGTGTTCTGAGGTCTCAATAGCGTGTCCTATCATATCCGGTTTGCATGCATGCTGCATACATGTTTGCTTTGTCATTTTTGCCGGCTAAAGATCTACACATATAAAACATTATACAACACACAATTGGTGTGCATCGTGTTTCCATTAAAATCCATCAGAATGGATTTCAACGATGCTTGACCGAGCTGCCGCGGAAACATGGTTCGACAGGTCCAACAGCCGGATACATCCAGGAGGCGCTCGCCCAAGCAGCGCCAATGGGGGGGGTTCATTAAGCAACAATACGCACAAATCAGTATGTCGTGGCTAATCCTAGACAACCTGCCAAAAACAATCTTGGCTTGGTATGACGACATTTACCCCTCAGAGAAAGCCAATGAAGTTTGGTTAAACCCATCTTCTCACCTACCCAAAACAAGTCGACTTTCTCAGTGATGTGCCAAACGTTCACCCCCAACTCAAACCCAAAATCAGGCCAACAAGGACACTTGGCGCTTGGCTGTTCCCTGCCAAAAGTAGAACCAACATGTGGGTAAGACGTTAGTTAAGAAACCCATCCAAGTCGGGATATTCCACCAAGCTAGCTGGGGGATTTCGGTGATTTTTACCCACTTACTTGCCCGCATGGGTTTGGAAAAATTGGAAGAGTGACAATCCCTTCAGTATAGGTTTTGATTGGAAGTGTAGTGAATTGTAACATATTGTAACCATTTCAGCGGATTACCCTTCAGTCAACAAGGAGGCTATGAATCCTCAGGGTCCTTATCTTCTACACATATATACACATATAACATGCATGGAGAGAGAGAGAGAGAGCATGAAAACGAATTATTATCCAAATACCACACCCATGACAATGGTCAATTATGGTTAATTATTACAATCATAATGATGACACATCTAATAACAATCCGATAAGAACAAGCACAAGTACTTGGAATTGCAGTTTCAATGAGAAGTGTATAATTATACATAACCATAGCCAATTTTCGGGTATTGTCCGAACTTCTCGGGGGCTTTAACCATATATAACCATGGTTATACCATGTTATTCCCATTTGTAACCTCAACTGCACTTTCAAGTCGCAGTAAAAACCTTGAAATATATATATATATATAATCTATAGATCATGGTTTTTCATTCCATTGAAGAACTACAATTTTGCCCATCTTTTTGTGGTGACTCTCCCCCATTGAGCCGCTGGAATGGGACCCTGGAAAGGTAGCCCCGACCCGTCGCTCCATCTGCAACTTGTTGGTGGCTCGACGCACCAAGCGCTCTTCGATGCCCCACTCCTGTGAAGCCACAGGACGAGCAAACTGAACCGTGGCTGGACGGTGTTTCGATGATGATTGTTATAAATGTTATAGCCAGTTATTCAATAATGGACATTTATAAGTTATTCAAGATGATGATGATTGTTATAAACAATTGTTATTCTGATAAAACAATTATTGTTATAAATGTAGTACTGTATATAGATTATGATCATGTATAATGATGATTATTAAGAGTCTCATTATGAGTAGTAGTGGATGCTCTAACTAAGCGTGTTTGTGTGTATATATACATATGCTGGTTTGAATTGGTGATTTCACCTTGATTTTGACGGGAATTAAATTTGATTTTACCATCCAAAACGGCAATGTTGATGAGGAAAATCGTGGTAAAAGATGGTAATGGGTCTGGAATTGGATATTTCAAGGTGATACATACTAGGATACAGAATCAACAATAAGATATTTAGGGTGTGCCTGAAAACGGGGTACATATACCTCAAACAAATGCGATTCAACTAGGACTATTCTGATTAAGCAGTGGATTTAATGGGAAACATGCCGTGTTGACACAATGTTCAAAATGTGGATATAACAACTGCTAAAAGGAACACCTCCCATATTTCATTCATAAATTCCAAAAATGGTGCAAACTCAAATAAGGAAACTTGATTCTATTTCCCCTTAGTAACCATCATCTGCAGTGACGGCATAGCGAGGTCGTTTTAAGTGAACATGTATGCTGTATGGATCATTTGCCTATACTGCCCGAGTAAATGAAATCTCCATTGAAACATTGGATTTGGTTCTGTCTCAAAGTTGCGGATTCTCAATTCTATTTTCCTACACCGTCCCATTCAAGAAAGCATGGTCTTGCCCCCCTTCTCCTGCTGCTTCTTGGCAATCTTGCGAATCCATTTGAAAATCTGAAGCCACTGCCGCCGGCTTTCTGAGACACGTTCCCATGTAGCCTCGTCATTGGCCATGTTCAATCTCTGCCAGGGGCTCCAAGGTCCACATGGAAAAGCAATCGTGACAAGGTAGGGGTTCTCCTTGTCGATCAGTTCCTCGACGTAGCGTCGATGTCCGGCATCAAAAACATTCCAACCAGAGTTGATGTCCAAGGGTGCACAGCATAGATGTCCTGAAGCCTGAAAGACCGAAGTCAGAACTGCACATCCTGCGAACAGTTCCAGAAGAGCTTTCCATCCACGGCTGAAGGTGAGCTTCTGATTGCGAAGAGTGCTCCACAAAGCAACGTCCTCGTTCTCCATATTGTTGACCTCTTTAGTGAGGCGCTTTTTCTGGCCTTTCGTCAAGAAAGGACACATTCTCCAGCAGTATTGACCTTTCGGTGAAGCCCCTCAGTCATAAGTTGTTTTTTTCAACCATGATAAACCCCATCAACTATAGTTACCCCCCGGTTATTTAACAATTCGCCATGGAAAATCACCATTTTTAGGAGGTAAATCACCATAATTAATCTATTTCTATGGGCCATGGCTTCCATGGCTATGTTACATAGCCACAGGGTACTCACCTTGTCGCTCTTCGTCAACCATCCCAGGATCCCAGGGCACCTGTACTGGGCGATGCACGTGTACCTGGCGCCATGGTACCGACGGAGGGTGTATTGGATATTTATCTTGGGTTTTATATCAGTCTACATGGTTCCCCCAAAAAGGTGTTTGGTATATCTATATCTATATCTATATCTATATCTATATCATCATCATCATCAACAACATCATCAACAACATCATCCTCATCATCATTCTCATTATCGTCATCATATGTATATTTTTTTTTTACACATCACAATATAGTACTACAGACATTTTGCACACGGGGTGAATCAACTACCCCATGTCCTCTAGAGCTCTGAGTACGAGTTGATTGGGAACTTCGGGCTCCCTGGGATCGGGGCCCAAATGCCATCTGGGCGGTGGGCCTCTAAACCCCCCTGAAACATCTTAGTTATGGCATGTCATTAGGGATCGTGACCCCATATGTGGTTAAACGTATGTAAAAAACAAGTTTGAAGCCACTAATCAGACATATGTAGGACATTGCTATCTATATGTAGCCTTGAATGTCACTGGAAAATCTTCTCCAAAGAATCCTGCTGGTCAAATCCAACCACAACATGATATTCAAATAATTAAACGTTTTGTATTGAATTGATTTGGTATTTCATGGGGACATCACAACTGCTACCCAAACACACCTTGTCCCTAATGTACCCTGAATGGGTGGCTGAATTTGCGTTACCGTTCCACGCGCCTTTCGCTGTTGACCAATGCGATGTGCGCGGTCAATAGCTTGATGATCCACGTGAGGGTTCCAGTCCTCATTCATCATGGGGGACGATTTTGGTGCGGATGTTACCCTCTGGTAAACTAACAGTTTGCGAAGCCGTGGTCCATTTCGTTCGATGACTCACCTATCAAAATGGCGATTTTTTAAATAGTGATGTTCATTTACCAGAGGGTAACTTATTTTCAACCAACAACAGATGGGACTGTTTTCTGATATTTGGTGTGGTAACCATGAATATTGGGATTCTAGTCTTGATTCAGTATGGAGGCATCCTGGGGTGTTTCTTTTGTTTCGGGTGATGTATTAAGGGAATATTATGGAATATCTGGGGCTATGCATGAATGCTGCGGTGAAAAAAATGATATGTTTGGGGATATACACAAAGAATAGATGGGATTATCTCAGGAATATGCATAGATGTTTCTGAGAAGATTAAAAGAACAAATCATGCAGGTTTTAGCAATATATGTATATATGGAGGTTTCCTAAAATAGGGGTACCCCCAAATCATCCATTTTAATAGGAGTTTCCATTATAAACCATCCATTTTTGGGTACCCCTATTTTAGGAAACCCTCATATATACATAGTTGGTGTCAATTGGATCTTACTGGGTACAAAGTAATTCCCCCGCAGTTGTCTTTGCAGTTTGTGTCTCCCCAGTTGTGTTTCTTGCTTCGCAAACACCATACAGAAACGCCATGTATATCAAAAAGAAGCGCTACTTTTGAATTCACCATAACCTACAGCTCACAATTAATATCTAGCCCTGTTTTACCAATTTAGCTAACTTGGGGCATCACCTGTGGCAAATGTTGGTGCTCTTAATCACCCAACATCCACAGACCTCTGCAATTGTCTGGTTGCTGATCTTGTTTGGGTCGAATCCTCCGCGGACTGCCAGAGTTTTTTTTTTCGAGACTGAATTGTGGGAGCTGCCCCATCACAAGGGCCTCCCAAAAGCGCTTTTGGAATCTCTTGGATGGCCTTTCCGTCACCACAGAACGCCCCGGCAGTGCACAGTGGCTCTAACTCATCTCCAACAGACAGTGATGTTCAAAACCTCCACCGGACATTTGGGTTTGTCTGAAAATTCGAGCACCTCAAATTCCAGTGGTGTATCATTCGTTTCCTTATTAAATTGGCTACATCTTGGGGATCCAACATTTCAGGTACCATCAGGTACCACATCCATTTACCTAACCACCCCAGTTGCAAAGGGGGAAGTGAGCAAAATATAGAGGTGCCCCGGCAACCAATTTTCCACCCAATCGTCTTCATGATTCGGGTTTGTCTGAAGGCACCCTCAAATCCCCCTGGTTAATCACAAGTGTCAGAATTCTAGTTAATCAATTTAAAGCGTCAGAATTTACGGTCTCAATTAACCAGGTCTCAATTTACAGTTTATTGCACCATTAATTGTCCTCATTAAACCACCATAAGTTGAGGTACCCTCTGGTAAACTAATATAGCTATTGAAAATGGCCATAGAAATGTCGTGGATTTTCCCATTAAAAATGGTGATTTTCCATAGTTATGTTAGTTTACCAGAGGGTACACCCCATTCTCAGAATAGCTTGGCTTAGAGCAACCCTGTGAGACCTGCCCACGACACCTGTTCGAAGATCACCACGTGATTGGCCGAGGCCAAATTCACCTGAAACGCAACCCCCTAAAAGGAGAGTTTGAAGGTGACATCCGACTGAAATGATGGAAGAAACACACTTCTCATTACTTTTCTATCTTTTTTGGTGGATTATTTGTACTCGTAAATGGTGCATGACTAGGGTTAAAAGTGGTGGAGTTTTAGAGCTGGGTATTCCAGTGATCCAACCTAAGAGCTAGCTCTCCTTAGGGACCATTCAAAGGTTCTTCCAACAGAAGTGTATTGACTAGGAAGTGAGGAATAACCATCTCATATCCTATTGCTACATGGTGTATAATATATATATATATTATCCTTTCCACTTACCAACTGGAATGAACTCCAAGTACTTCTCTTTTTGGACAAAAAGATACTAGCAATCAGAATTTTTGAGTCTAGTAGGACATTCATGTATGACTGGGGGGCTCCTTTGGCAGGTTGGATACGATTCATCATCTATAGCTAACCTGAGATACCCTGCAACAAAGTCAGCTTTTCGCAGGATACGATGCTTATCATTATTTGTGAATCTTACAACAAGAATAATTCTAATTCAATATGAACCCATCGAAGCCTGCTTTACCCAATTTTTGCATCCCAAACATGAGGAGTTACACGCAAATATCAAATGGGCGACCCGCACATATTACGGTTCAACATATCATGTAAACATAATGTCCTCTTCTGTCTATATTTAATTTGTATTCTGGGATATTTAGGTGATATACCCTCCTGTGTTCAAACAATGTCTTGCTGCAAAATGGATGATTTTTTCCCAGCCATCAACCTACATTTAGCTCAAGGATTTCTACGCAATCGCCATGTTTGATGACATCGGAGGGTATTAATCAATATTCTATCAACATATCCAAGTAATATCCCACTTAAAACCCCATTCTCCATCAATATCCCACTCATATCCCAGTCTATCCCTACACATGTGCCATCGTCAAAACATGGTATATCAACCACTACGATTAGATGGATGACCATCCCCCAACGACTGTGGATTTATATACAAATTATCCAACCCAATTTAAACATCTATCTGTCTATATATATATATGATACACATTTACACACTATATATATATATATACTTATAGTTACTTATATTTATTTTCGATAGAGGTACCCCACTATGGGTATCCAACCCAACCAACTTGACCATGGAACACCTCCTGTCACTGTCCATCTGCCAAGACACTCCAAGTCCACCAGCGCGTGTGCCGATGAGGTATACGAAAAGATCCTGAATGACTGGAGCAAAACGTGGGGGATACACGATGAAACTCAGATTTCCGAGTTGATACTTGCTTAGTAAGCTAGTTGATCAACATGTGGTGGTTTCCTAAAATAGGGGTACCCCCAAATCATCTATCCTAATAGGATTTTCCGTTATAAACCATCCATTTGGGGGTACCGCCATTTCAGGAAACCTCCATGTAGGTCTTGTAACTTGATCAAACAAACCAGTTATGTGATTTCACTTGGTAAAAAATAAGGAAGTTAAGCTACGATTTTAGTGTGAATCCAACCGGTTTTTTAACCACTCCCAGACCTGGGATTTGACCAACAATACATGGGACAGCCACAAAAATGGGGGCATAGAAGCCTCAAACATTATCAAACATTGTTACACTATAGATAGGATCTATATAGCCTGCAAAATCTTGGGATGTTTACCCAGCAAAAGATAGATTTTCACCTGAAAACCATGCTTCAACCAAAGTATTCAAGAGTTGGGATTTCACCAACACAAATTCATTCAATATGTTTGGTTCAAAGAATCTGTCTATACTTTCTTAAAGTGGTGATTTCTACCAAAGCCAAGACTTCGATTGTTCATGATTATTCACCAGTGTTTCACTTGAATTCCTGCATCGTCGTTGACCAATGTTGACCACATCCTGCCAGACCAGGATGATGTAGATGCGCTCCCTGCGAATCGGAAAGCCGACATTGCGTTGGATGGGACCAAGTTTTCGTTCAAGTGGTAGACGTGCACAAAGACACTGCTGTCCGTAATTGTTGAAGGGTGCACATGCCACGTTGGCGTTGACGACGTCTGGATGGTACACAATCCCATCGTCCTCTGGAAAACTAGGCTACCGGCTTCACCTGCGTGATAGGCCATTTTTTAACAGCTCAAAGCTGTGCTTTTTATCTCGGACAAAGCATGTAACAGCATGTAGAAGCATCGTGAGACATACAGTATTGCTATGATATCATTATATCTATGATGACCATGCAGCCATTTATCCACGGTGAAAAAGGTTTTCTGTCATGTCAATCATGGATAGGACTTTTGTGGTGCAGGAGCTGTCATGAGATTCCAATGTACATCCCATTCATTGCAGAAATCACAACAGCTTCGGAACTATTCAAATAAAGTTGACTCTAGGGACATCCGAGCAGCAGAAATGGAATTTGAACTAACCAAAGTCGAGAAAAAATGATGGTCGAGAATTGTCAATTTGCCTCTCTGCAACCATGTCCAAGGCACATAAATGTTGCAACATTAAATGGCTTTTAAGCGCAGATATGAACAAGTGTGTGGGTCCAATGATACCCCATCTTTAAGCCAAGTTCAAAGTTTAAACCATATCGGAACTCCACAATGTTCGGTCATGTTCAGTACTTACTATGGAATTGATCAGCATTGATTTCGACATGTCGTAGCTCGTTCAATATGGCTATACCGACAAGCAACTTCAAATCATCACATGCACGCCTCGTGAAATAAATGATGCATCTGAGTTCTGAGTTCCCAAGTTCCTAAATCAGGGATCACTATCTAAATATCACATCTTATCCTCTTTCGTTGCATGTCAAGATTTCAATATCTGCCGCCGAAACCTGGATTTTGGCCAACAATTTTGTTCATTCAGATCTCCGCAGAAGTTGTGCTGTCATATCTCTATATGGTGATTTCCTAAAATAGGGGTACCCCCAAATCATCCATTCTAATAGGATTTTCCAGTATAAACCATCCAGCTATTGGGGTAGCCCCCATTTGTGGAAACTCCCTTACTATGTGGTTCTCCAACACCCCAGTAATCCCACTGTTTGGGTGTAAAGTTGACCCAGTGCGTACGATGGGTTGGTCCAAGACTGCAGCCCATCTCAGCCATACACTGCCAGCAAAAATACCATGGTTTCGCGGCAGCTCGTCTATGTTGCAGTTCAGATTCTATCTATCAACAGCTAAAGTATCTTTCAATGAACTATGATACCTGTGCTAAATGTTGGATTCCATAGTTATTCTATGTTGGCTGGGCAGTACATGTTAGTATCCATTCAAGGTTGACACGGCCCTATCAACCTGTGGTTTTGCAGCCATGGATTCAACGGATTCTCACCACTGAGATGGGTGTATCATGGCTTTCACTATGGGGGTTTCCTAAAATGGAGGTACCCAAATAGCTGGATGGTTTTTAAGGGATGGTTTCCATCTATAAATGGATGATAACTGGGGGTACCCCTATTTTAGGAAACCTCCATATGTTTCAATCCACAAAAACGATCCCCAAATGACGAACTCCAAAAGGGACCCATGGCTAGTAACTGCTTGGGCTAGATTTCCCATAGATTCATCTCCCATTCCGTACAAACACGACTTACTTGTGCTGAACGCAAGGAATGAGGGTTGCTGACCGTCCTAATTACCATGAAAAGTTTATCATCCCATTCCCATCCATTCCCCCATAATTACCATGAAAATAATCATCCCATTCCCATCCAGCAACCCCCATTCCCTACGTTTCGCACCAGTAAAGCAGTTACCGTCCGTTACCATCCGCGTATCGTCGGCTCCTCATCGTGGCTGTTGAAGTCCCTCATGTCCAACTCGCGCAGGACGCGGCTTGTGGCCTGACGGTATTCCGGTTGCACCATCAAATATGCCATGAAAACGACGACACGGTGTCTACATATTACAATGTTGAATTGTGTATAATACTAAATACATCTCTGATTTTTTTTGCATTTATCTAGACCTACAATACATACACCTCAGAGTTGGTAAAACAAAGACCTTTCTTGGGGGCATTGGAGCGTCCAGGTTATATAATATATATATATACCCTCTGGTAAACGTTTACATAACTATGGCAACTATGGGAAATCACCATGCTATTAATGGGAAAATCCACGACATTTCTATGGCCATGGCTTCAATAGCTACCTTTAATTACCAGAGGGTATATACATATACGTAAGTATAATGGCACCATATGGACACCCAAATAAATAGAAATGGATTCCACTCCTAGGTTTTCCTGAATTTTCTTTGCTAGTGGCTGGTAGGGCCAGCAGCGCAGTCCAGCATTTTGCAGCGCTGCAACAAATCTGATCACGGATGGTCTCACCTGATTCAGCTGAAATATGGACAAAGCTCCGATCAACAAATGTGGTTGGCTGGACAATACCCTTCAGAGAAGTTTACATACCCCCAAAAAATAGTAAAACAATACCGACTTTCGATGTATGAATGGAGCCAGTTTTGAAACCAAGCGTCATCATGAAGCAACAAAAGGTCTTTGCTCAAACATGTAAACATGGAGTATGATTTAAACATGGTCAAAAAATCTAGGATTTGCTTCAGATAGCCATCCAAAAAAATACATTTTTTCTGATAGATTCCCCATTTCTGGTGGATTTACCAAGAGGAAAATGAACAAATCACCAGCCACAGCAAATCCAATCCCAGGTGTTAGCTATCCCATGAACAACCCCATCATTGCCTCCCATAGATGACTAATTCGATTCTTACTGAAATTGTAGTTATCTAAAAAATAAACCATAGTCTTCAGATAATCGGCTCACCAAAACTAAGTCTTTGTACAGTCTCGTGTCCCCTAGAAACAATGGTTTGTTAACCCAGCAAGGCCTAGTTCTAATCACCATCAACCCGAGATACAGCCTAGTTCACCGAATTCTATCCGAAACTCTGGACCATAATCATTCCCAGATCACTGAACTGTCCAATCCAAAGCAATGGTTTTGGTGGGATCAGCAGGATCTTAGATGGTGTGGGGCTTATATGGCTATGAGTCAAAACCTTGGCACCTACTGAACCTCAAGATAGCTGGTAAATGGATGTTCATCCCACTAAAATTGATAATAGTTGGTTTAAACCCATCCCCATATCCGATGGTTGAATTCCAGATCAGCAAGTCCTCCATGCCTTGACACAGCCTTGACACAACGACCCCCCAAAAATACCCCAAGGTGCTGCCGGGTTCCCGCACGCCGTCCATGCGCAGGGTGCGCCAGTTGCGGAAGGCGCAGTAGGACTGGCCACCGGGGCAACTTTTGATGGAAAGCCAAGGGGTAAGCACCAAGGATACCATCCGGTAAACTCACATAGCTATAGAAAATGGACCATCTATAGTTGATTTTCCATGGTTATGTTAGTTTACTAGAGGATAAACGATGTTTTTCCATGGGTGTTCCATTCCTGGCCAAGGTCAGTACATCCTCTATGGAGGATTTGCGGGGAATGATGTGGGCTTAACCAACAAAATATGGTGGAATTAGTATCAACGATAGGGCTAAGACCAACTGGTGATGGATAAACCATGAGTCCAGAATTTTGGAAAGCTAAGCATCAACAGTAGGGATATTATATAACCAACAATAAGTTTAGCAATACTATGGGATAAGGCATTCAAACAAATAAGTGGGGATAGCCCATAGGTGAAGTGGATATAGTTCGCGAAACACCAATGGATCTTACCATTCAAAGGGATGTTCCATGCTGAGGATGTCATTGGAATCCCCATAGTGTCACAATTGGATTGGCTCTCAGGCTATGAATGGGTTAAAACCTAACCATTGTTATTTCTGGATTTATGTTACAAGACATCAAAAGGTCCTACCATCCAAACATTGGGCGAGTTTGAATCCTCAACTTCGAGAGGTAGGGCTCATACATTCTGAAAAACTCTTGGCACCAGTTGCCAACTTCACGGCCTTGGGCAGGGTTCACATGACAGTGAAATGAATTGAAGCACTCTTTACTGGTAGAAACAAACGTGCCATGCCTTGTCCAGCTGCTTCAAATAATCGGGATGATCCACAATCCTCTTGACAGTTTTTTCATCCTCGTAGCTGTCCAATCCATGACATTTTTCCACCTGAAACATCTGAAACCTTTTTGGCACTTTTTGTATAGCAAAAAAACGGGCATAGTGGACACCTGCCCACCAGATATGCGACATGCGCCACATGCACAAATCACATTAATATGACACACCTCCTTCGTCGCATCATTCAGCAAAAATCCTCGTTCCAACTTCCGCGCCACGTTGATGGTGAAGGCGTCGATAGGGCTGATACATTCGGAAAAACTCTACTGGGATACAAACAAAATCAAACAAACATGGTGACTTCACACAATTCAAGGTTTTCCAAATGAACCTGACATTGACACACATTTGGCACCAAAATGGAGATGTGTTTTTAATAATGGAATTTGACGTCCAAACAAACTTGTTGTGTTGTATACTAACAATGATGGTCAGAGGGAATTACACGAGCACCGTCAATTGGCATGTCACTAGCAAAACCAGCAAAAACAAAGATTTTATATAAGCAACCTGGACAAGTCAGACATCAACTTGGCTGAAGGGAAAGTTTACAGGAAACCATGGGCGTTCTCTTATTGTGCAGCTTATTTGGCCTGTGTTCCTCTCATTCGTCATAGACATAAGTTCGTCAAAGTCGATCCCCAAATGGGCCAACTATGGCGAACTACACATCAGCAAGTCACATGATCGCAACCAATCTGGATCCAACATTTCTGTTCCATCAGGGGCTGGTCAATGTGCCATTTTGGGGATTTTGAACATCACTTGCTGGAGATTATATCCCCAATAGTTGGGTGCTGTTCAACCGGGACATTTCCCACGCCCTGTCCATCCAAAGATATCCACTTGGCGCCTCCAGAAAGTCCAAGGTTGCGATATACTGGCAAAAGATCAGGACCTGCCGTGGGGCCGATCAGCGTGGCGTCGTTATAGATTTCTGGGCAAGTCAAAGGCACTACAGGAGCCCAGAACTATGGCAGAAAAACACATCAATTGAGAAGTTTTAGGCTTCTGTAGTGCCAGTTTCTATAGAAACTTTCCAGAAACACATAGTTTCTATAGCAAATTGGAAGAGTCATGCCAAAAGACTTTCCAAAAATTCCACGATACTAACCATGAAAGAAACTCTCCTGGGATGACTCCCACCCGAACATCTACTAAGCATTCATGCAAACGTGGTAACCATCGCATCGGGGAAAGGTGGTCCCCTATTGTCCCCTGGGCAAAGCCACAGGAGAACTTGAAAGCAAACATTAGTAAAACCAGTCATGCATGGATGCAAGGATGATATTGCACCTGGGATACTAAGAATGTTTCACAACAAGTATATATATATATATATACATAGGTTCAGATTCCAACCAGTGGGACAAGCACATCTATGAAGGACAATGTAGACGTCCAGCAAAACACATAGCTGGCAACAGCATGCTTTCCCATAATTATGGCATTTCATATGTTTCGCAAGAATAGTTGGTGGCTAATGGTGGCTCTATTAATTACGTATCCCCAATTCCACATTAGTGGCTCAAATTTCACTAGTTTTCGCATACCTTTCACCCAGGTTGAGCCATTCTTAGTGGCAATAGCTCACTATTTCATCATTCAACCTGCTTTGTCTGAGTGTGAATGAACATTTTCCGCAAACCCCAGCATTTGCATTTTAGATAGGCAAACTTAATTTCCAAACCATCAAAATTGGGTCTGTTCCCCAAAAAAGACTTGAACGAAAAACCCATGCCTTGTGCGGCATCGGGGCGGTCTCCCCTTCGCCTCGGAAGCGGCGGCGTTCCAGGGCCCATCGATACCATGAAGCTGGTACTGTTGAGGATACACTTGGGCAATCTTTCCTAGAGTAAAGGAGGTTCTAAAAACCAGATGATTTACTAGGAGTAGCCCATTTTCAAACGAACCCGGACCCAGCTGAGTCTTGCACAGTGGTGCCCCCTAGATAACTAAGTTGGTTGCCCCCCCTCAACTCTAGACATAATATCTACCATCAACCCCTAGATATTGGAGGTATAAATGGAGCACCGCCTTGTAGGAGTAAAGAGATAGAACACATGATTTTGCGCAATTTGAGAAGGTGTTGTTTGTTCTATCTTTTTTGGGGATGCGGTGCTATAAAAATAGATAGTCACATTGATGAGAACATGTGGAACAAATCTAATGTGACTAAAAAGCATTGTTTTTTTCCAGAGTCGTATCCCTTTTTGCAAAGACTATTCATGATGTGTTCATTGGTAAACACTTGATATGTTTGCAAATATTCAAAGGGGTTAAGGTAAAGAATCTTCAATCAAGATCAAACACACGGCATCTTTCTACCACCTGACAGATGAGCCTGGAGCAAACCAACATCTTGAAGACCTTTGATTTGGGGTGAATGAAAATGGGAAACCTGCAAAACATCCAAGGTTGGAATAATATTCTGTAGTGAAACCCGTGGTTTTGGGTGTATCCCAATTTAAGAAACACCCATTTACTCCCCCGGCAAAATAACCTGACGCCACCCAAAAATTCTTCGGATTCACATGCTACAGTTTCAACATGTTCAACTGGCCAGTGCTCTTAAATCGCACTCAGTCTTTACATTCTACACATGACATCATCCTGGCATAGCCTATAGCTATATATATATAGCTATATATTACAGTGCTTACTCTGCCTGTCTTCTATATGTCATCTATCTGGGTCTACATTGTAGTATATAATTCACCAATCCAATTTTTTTGTCCTTCTGCGATGATTCCTCATAGATTCCACCATTGATCCAGCACGATCCATGTTGATCCACCTGCCACTGGGATCCCCCAACCATCCTCCTGCAGGTGAACATGTAAAGTCCGATGAGTGGTACACCATGGATTTCTAGGACCATGCATGGCCATGGGGTCTCACTGTGATCAAAAATATGAATCTGACACATTGTAGAATCATTAAACATCCTGCGCCCCATTTTTTCCACGTCACAACTGCTGGAGTGTTCATAGGACATAGGACCCAGAATCCATAGAGTCTCTACTATAGTAACTATAACAACTCCAGGAATGTAGCATTGGCTATCATCAACCTGTACCGCTACCAACTGAGATCCATATTGCCCCTATATGGTTGGCGACATCACCACGCCCCGCACCCGATGACATGTGCCATGTAAAGGTAGTGATTCCCACCACAACATGACCCATGCCCTGCAAGTCATGATTTTTCAGTTCGTAAGGAGAGATATCACCATCTGGTGGAAACCTATACAAATAATATCAGAGATCAAACATTATCAAACTATCCCTCCAGGGTGAACCCCAAATTCATCCAAATTCCTGGCGGACTCTTTCTTCCATCGCAGAATTATCACAAAAATCAGCCCCCAAAAAAAACACCACTCCTTGGCGAAAAACAACCCAACAAATAACAAATAACCACTCATTTACAAAAAAACATAAATCCCCTAGCTAATAGTTTTACGAACATCGAACCACAAAACAATACTCAGCCACTTACAATCCCTTCACCAATAAATGCTGCACCAGACTGAACCCTTTGGCGATCACCAAGGCGGCTCCTGGCGCGGCTGCATTTCCTCAGCAAACGGCACTTGCAGCGGGGCGGCGGGCACACGGGTTAGCTGATGTTAACTGACAAAGACTGAGTTTCTACTTGACTTCTTCAACATAGAACTCATAGAACCCAAAAACAATAATTATGGTCTTGAAGATGGACATAGCAATTTTCCGGGTTCCATATTCAAGTTCATGGGGTGTGATTCCGCCTCGTCCGCAATTTGCAAGCACGACACGTGACATGTGCTGCAGTTGACATAAACTCTTGAAGCTTGTTAGGGACCCTCAACATTGCCACATAGACAGGGGGTCACAATTTTGTACACCAACATGTGATTTTTGGATACAACTATAAATCTACTTACTTCAAATTTGTGGGGCGGGTCTTGAAATTTTGAGAGTCATCTGCTGGAGTCCCGTACCACGGTCCTTGCGCACGGTATCTTCCGAAATTGGCTGTAAAACCAAATAATCTACTCAGAAAAGATTGGATCCATTTATGTTTTGGTAAGACGTTTCCTGACTCACCATTTTTGTCATTTTGGTAGCATCAGGAAACGTCTTACCTTTCGACTAGTCTTCCCCCAGAGGCTGATCGAAGCATTTCAACGTCTCCCAAGAAACCTCTGGGCTTGTCTCAAAACTTGGAACCCCGCTTCCATGCCATGGTTTGAACCGCATTTTCCCTATGAACATGGACATTTTGGGGTTTCCTAAAATAGGGGTACCCCAAAATGGATGGTTTATAATGGAAAATCCTATTGAAATGGATGATTTGGGGGTACCCCTATTTTAGGAAACCTCCATTTTGTGGCATCCCCCATTTGAGAAACCCCAACAAAAAGGGCTGCCCTCTGCACGTCCCCAATCTTTGGCCCCGCACATCCAAGAAGAGGGTGCCGGAGGTTCCTCCCACCACACATCCAAGAAGTTTGGGAGACCAAGTCCCAGAAAATTGGGAACAAAATTTCGATGTATCTCAAAATTGGATAAAAGTGGGTGAAGGTGGATCGCATGGCCAAAATTTGCCAAGGAATTTCCTCCGCCATTTTTTTTCGTGACGAATAGCACAGTACCAGCAAATTGATGCCCCTAGTGACTTGGCAGGTTATATACAGTGTTTATGTAAACCCACCTAATTATATGTAGTGTTACAATCCCGTTTATATCCACCATAGACACAACATAACACAGCTTAGTTCACAATTGCTGAGAATGGTGGCCTTCAGAGAATGAGTCGCAATGTCGGATACTGGACAGCCAGGTCTCAGCTTAGCCATGATCTCCCTGATCCACGTTGTAGCTTGTGATGGTTCCAAAAGCACTTGGCCCCACCGACCACCAGCCAAAGGAACCGGCATCGTCGGGATTCCAGGTCCGGCTCACAGCTCCTGGGTCTTTCTCTAATCTAGCTATGGAGTGGCCCAATCGCCCATGAGCCCGGGCAAACAACAAGCCATAGGTCGCAGGCGCCGTGACTGCTTCTGTCGGCCTGCAATCTTATGGTGGTATAGCTCGCCCTCTAAAAATTCCGTGCCGTTGTGCAAATCCAAATATGGTTCTTACTGGCAGTACTGTCCATCTGACCATCTCAGCCGTGCATGCAGGACCATGCAAACGTATCCAGCGAAAACAGCTTCCTGGCCAGAACCGTGCATTGCCAGATTCTCCATCACCTATAGCTACGTTTGACAGCTTGAAGAACGAACTGGGGCACGCCATTGCCTTGCTTGGTTCCTGATCATCCCACCATCAAAAGTTCCTCGACGCTGTTGTCTTCAAAAACGGAAAGCCTATGGGAACAGTGAATTCAAAAGAACATGTAAATCACCACTCAATGGGTGTGTGTGACCTTGTATTGGGCTAATATGAATTGAGATTGAGTGAGATCTTTCCATCTCACAAAGATACACCGTGACACTATCTAACAATCAACCATTGATTTGCCAAAATGGGGGATGATGACCATCTCCCAAACTTGGGGAAAAGTACAATAAATATGTAACCTGACCATGGAAAACATGCAAATTCAGCATGGAATCCTTTCTTTGTTGGATACCTGACTGGTTTTGTTGTTTAAGTAATCATCTTGCTGATTGTGGTCTCATTGGTGATTTGAACATGTCTTGTTGTCTTTTTTATATTTTCTGTTTCTGTTAATTGGGGTATAAATCAAAATGTGATGCTCCAATCCTCAAAAACATGTGGACCTGTGTGTCATGATCTGTAACCATAATCCATCATAAATCAATTGCCATCCATATCCTTGTGACCAAATGATCTATATAAATCTATATTATATAGTGAAACACATGGGTCTGGCAAAAAAAATCGCTGACCCAAAATCCACTGATAGACCATCATCTTCCTCATTACCTTGCCATTTTGGGACATACATGGACGTCCCCATATCGTGCGGTTTTAAAACAAATTGGGTATCCAACCATTCAATTTGTTAAAAAAACTGCGGGTAAAACAAGTTGAGTCACATCCATATACAGCACGTATCATCACTAACCCATAAGCACTTAACATATTTTCAACATGACAAAAGTTCGCAGTTCCCTGGGTGTTGGAAATCATACCCATATCATGGCCTATCTTGGATACCCTGTACGGGATGAGGTCTATTACAACCACCAGTCATACAAGGTGAGGTCCCCCAGTTATAAGTTGGCCCATAAGAGTTACATCCTTGGTAAATCCCAACAGTCAATTAATTTCTAAGTCAACTTGGATATCTTTTGAAGGGCTTCACCTTGAGAGTGCTTCATGCGATGCTTTATGGCATGGGCTTTACCTCATTACTCAGCCCAGTGGCACCTTGAAGCCACGCGGCCGCACTCTTCCGTTTCTTCTCCGGACTGATCTTGGCCTGGCGGTCCTGGCGGCTCCAAGGGGCAGAAGACGCCCGTGGTTAATGGAATATTCATGAGATAAATGGAGGTTTAACAAAACATTCATGGGATATATCCTCTCGGGATATATCCTCTCCGCTAATCGAAAGTGGCAATGGAAAATCCTCCATTCGGTTCGATGATTTTCCGATTAAAAGTCCCAAGTTATAAAGGCGATGTTCCATTGCCACGTTTGATTACCACAGGGTGAACCCCGCACTCATGGACCATGTCAACATTGCCCACCAAGACGTCGTTTTCTTCAAGGCCTCTGGGACCTGGGTGTTTGCTGATCCCCAGAAGAGTCTCCGGGCGTGTCCCCAAATGCGAGCACAGGCGTCGGTCGTGCTTCGGATCTGTTTTGACCAAAGGAAATTGTGGACTCAAACCTGCAGCAAAAATCACAAAAGGTGATTTAAGCAGCACAAATGGTGGCTCAAACTGCTAAGAAAAAGGTGGATTTGACCTGGAAAGACTATACAAAACCATGTGGCAAGCAACAAGACGCTGCAATTTGCAGAGATGGGGGGTTAAAACCATGGTTTTATCCGCGGGAATGACCATTTAACCACCACACATGTTTGATTAACCAACCAAAATGGAGCATATAACTATACAAACGAAACTTTGTGGCCTTGTCGTCACTTTGAGTATCGATCCATCCATGCTTGTGTTTCTCACTGTGATGTGGAACCTTTTTTGGTCAAACAAAATGCGATCTCTCCAACAGAACTGGATCTTGGCCAGTTGGACTCCGTGACTTGAAATCTGTTTTTTTAAGAACAATTGTTTTCTCCTAAACCATTGCTGATGAGATCGTCTCTATTTTGGAAACCCTCCAAGGTAATAAGTCCATACATGTCCATACTGTAAGCCTCTAAGTATCATGTTTGGGGGTCAGTCTTGGGGCCCCAGACCCCTTCTCAAATGATATCTATAGCACTAGGATTTGTTAGTAGACCAACCTCTGGAATACTGTGGTTCTTCGATCTTTGGCAGTGCAGTGAGAAACACACTTACATACTGTAGTCAATGGCTGGTGTGCCATTGATATTACTAGTGAAACCGCCACAAGTCTGCCATAAAAAAAAAAAAACATAAAATCAATTTAATTAGTAAAAGGATGTGTCTGAAGATAGTGTGACCCGTACATAGTTCCAAATCGCCATTTTCATGGGAACAATAGCGACCAGTCAAACAAACCCCCAAATCTTGTTATATAGTGATAGTTGTATTTATATCCCCCCATATCAACAATATGCCATTATTCCACTACTAAAACAACAAAATCTCAACGACTTTATTGGTGTACATGGAATGTATTGGGATGTTTTGAGGGTAGATGTTATGGGAAAACTGCAGAACAAAGAGCTTGGCCAGTCCTCAAAGGCCTTCCTCCACGAATCGCTGATGCCCATGTTTTGGCAATGCAATTGCCTCGGATGCGAAGCACCAGGGAAGCAACACATTTGCCGTGAGCAAATTCTAGCGGAAAATCCTTTGTAAACCTCACGTTTGTACCGATGCTTCTCTATTTCTATCAGATCTCTCGGAGATGTTTTCAAGCTTGAGCTTTGCTCTTGAAAAAGAAACACTTTATCCAAAGGGGTATGGTTTTAAGACCATGTGAATAGCCTATAGCAACATGTGGCAAAAAGAGTTTCATTTGGCTATCATTTAAAGTTTGTCAGCACTATACTGAAATATGTCGTATAAGCCCAAGATCCTCTTTACCAGGCTGATGCTAACTGCTAACTTCCTTCCATCAACCACTCCGTATCTGTCGATATGTCCCCAACCATGGCCCTAGTCTCGGCTTCACAAGGCTTTCCTCCTATCATGGCTAGCCTTGCTGGATACGCAGCAGAAAAACTGGTGTTCCGCTGGGTATGATATTTCCAATTTGATGTTTGTAGCTACAAAAATCAACTGAAACACAGACCC
This sequence comes from Symbiodinium sp. clade C Y103, assembly GCA_003297045.1. Taxonomy (NCBI): domain Eukaryota; class Dinophyceae; order Suessiales; family Symbiodiniaceae; genus Cladocopium; species Cladocopium sp. clade C. The sequence continues at coordinate 196,473 of BGPT01000620.1, read as the reverse complement.
TCCACCAGCATCAGGATTGACAAGAAATCAGCAAATATTTGGTTAGTTTTAGTTTCACAAAGCCTTTCTCCTGCTTTGGAGAAACAACACATTTTTTCTGAGTGAATTGTTACATGTCGGCAACGTGAAATAAGGTGATTCCAGTAAATTAGCCCGGGGGGGAACCAAACAATTTCCTGGGAGGTCTTTACTTTCAGAATCTTTCAGAATAGAGGAACGAAAGAAAATCGACCCACTTCATTGGGATATCTTATGGAGATATACAGGGAAATTATTATTGATTAATGCGCCAACAATAATAATATGGGTTTATCCCAAAATACAGACTATTCTATCTCATGGTTTTTCAAGAGTTTTGCCATTGACATCGCCACAAATCGAACAGTCTGGTCCAGTGTTCATGCTGAACCTCACATGCCCAGCTACTAAGTGTTAATGTGCAGCTGGTTGATGACCTTTACCATCCAAACCATCCAAATACCCAAAGAAAAACAACGCATTCTTCTGGGCCAAGGCCTACCTGTTGCGCAAATGTTTTAACACGGCTTTGCTCAGCTATGCTTGCTCGGATACGCATCCCAACTATGAAGCGGTTCATCTTATACAATTCATTACATACCCTAATAAAATGGTTGTTGGCCTCTTGATGATCAAACATGGCAATAGAAAATACCACCATTTATAGATGATGTTCCCAGTTCCCATTAAAACCTCTATTCATAGGGGATCTCCCAGCTAGCCATGTTTGATTTCCAGAGCATAGAACCAATATTCCATTTATGATCCATTAATATCTCCATTGATATTCCGTTAATACTCCATCAATATCCCCATGATGCCAGAAGGATCCAGAAGGTATGTCTGGTGGGTGGTGTCACCAAAAACGAATCTTCAAATCCACCAACTTCACATAGCACTTCCAAGGTGCATGAGCAACTTGTCCAGGAATGTGAGCTTGGAGCTCTCTGCAATCACCTGCGTGGGAAAATCCACCCATTTGGATGTGTCTGGAAATGGAACCCAGAAATTACAATTTCAAGAGGGAAAATGATGATTCATCGCTATTTTCAGAATCAAACAACTTTTCTTGATTCCAATGGTTGGGTTTGAGGGAAAACTTGACGGTTGAAACCCATCGGTTTTTATAATCCCAGACATTTTGGGGGCGAACGCTGTAAATGGTCCTTCAAGCCAATTCTGCTATTTGGTTTGATCAATCTAATTCTTCTTTGCTAATAAACCATCAATTCTGTTCCCAAGCCTTCCCGCCAACGTCCTTCATGAGGAAATCATCCAACAACCAATGCAGTGTAGGATTAGAGGATTAACAACAACCTGTGAGTGGGGATGAACAAAGACCCTTTTTCAAGAGGTAAATCATCGAATTTCAGACCTTTCTTGATTTTTCAACTGAGTTTCTATAACACCAAATCAATACCAATCAAATCAGTAAACCCCACGAGGACATGGGTAAGCGGTTCACTCCATCAGACTACTGGCTGAGGGGTTCATGATTGACATCAAAACCAAGAAACAGAGCGAACATGTCTTAACCATCATTACATCACTAAACGTCAAGGGTACCCCAACAATCAAGACAAAATTAGCTAGCTATGGCACATCACCTCACTTGACTTCACCGCGATCCCCTTTGTCTACGAACGCTGCGCAGCTTGGTTTCAGCAGCATGGCGCAGCCGCTTGGCCCTCTGCACGCATCTCACCTGACTTCAACAGGTACGTCATCAACACATGCTGTTCTTTTTTTTGCTGGCCATACAAGTTTGCCGGAAGATACATGGTGAGACATGGGTGTACAAAACATAGCCACGTGGATGTATATTGCAACAGGGGGATAGAACAGGTTCTAGTAAATCCGTGATTTGATTGGCCAAATGATCATTTTTGTGGGTCATGTATTTTGAACGTTGTTGCTGCTGAGATCCCTATTGCTACGCACAACCAACTATATAGTATTTTGATGTATTGTGTAATGTATACATAATGGGGTGGAATCGGTCAAAGTTCAAAGTCAGACCCTGCAAACTACAGATTTGGACATTTGTTTACCTATTTATCATCAACTCTTGAGTGCCCCAAAGACTTGACCCATACCAAACAAACAGGGCTGGAACTCCAGTATGCTGGGAAGCCTGAGGGAGATAGGCTAGCCCGCAACGTCAGGTTCGGGGTCAGTTTCTGAATGGAATTATAATTTAATGGCTTACTGATGCTTACTGTGCATAAAGCACCGACGACTTTATTACTCATGGGACTTTTATCAGACCCAGTTCGATCCATAGTCATACTGAACATCCCAGAGATGTCAAGCCTTTGGGCCAACTTGCCAACTGTTAAAAGCATTATCAACCAACATAAATGGTATGCGGAAATATATCTATATAATATCATATAATAACTTTATATTACACATGTGCGCGGTAAACGTGAGAATCTTGGTATATATATATATGTAAATATTGGATTAGACTAGATAAAATAATCATCTACTTGACCAAACCCATATTATTGACCACTATTTTCTTGACATTTTTTCCTCTATAGTTTCTTGTTTGTTAGTGCATATTGCACAGTATTAAACTGTATTAATACACCGAAGCTCCCAAGAGCTCTTTCAAAATCTGGGAAAGAGGTAGTACACCCCTACATACCCTCGCTATTTGTTGAAACATCCTCATTGCACCCACCAGTTTCACTGGTTCATGGTTTTCAGGTTTGTTCCCACAATGTTTGATGAAGTCATTCAAGGTTCGGATTGCATAGACCTGTGGCATAATTTCCCCTGCTAATCAGCAAATGTGTGGCTTGGTCGGAAAGTGAGTTTGCCGCTATAGTCTATAGTCCCAAAATTGTTCTTTTCAGGAAAACCTGCAAGGAAAACCCAGTAGTTGATGATCAAAATCAAAGCTATGGTTCCTGCAAATACAACACGGAGGAAATGCAGAAGCAAAACACAACATCCCATCCTTAAGTCCCGCGTTCTTTGCGAACCACCGAGTCACAGATTGAACGTCACCAGATCCGATTTCTTGGGTTCTGCTTGGTCGGCCATGAAACTCTGGGACAGATGATGCGTCCAAATGCTGTGAGTCACAGTGGTGACAAAGCAAAGGACTTGTACACATCTTTTATTTTCTGGTTTCAGTCCATTTAAAATTCAAAACATGATTCAAGAGTTGGGGATCAAATGGGACGAGTGATTTTCAAGTAAAACAAAAGACTCAAAGTATCTCAAAATCAGTAAACAACAACTGGTTCGTTTTCCTCCAAGAGTTTCAAAATCAAGAAGGTGGCCAAAAAAACAAGCCCACAACGAAGAACAGATCTATGAGCTGTAAGGCATATGAAACGACGTCAAGAGATCAAACAAAATGGCCTTTGCAATTATCCATCAAATTAAGTTCATACCAGGATGAGTCTCCGGTCTAACTTTCTAGGCGGATGGCTGCATCTGACAGCTCACGCTGGGCTAAGTTCTTGACGAAGTGGGCTATTGCGATGACAACATGTTTCAAGTGGGTACCGATCAAACAATGGATCTTCTTCCATGAGCACGATATGTGGTCGAAAGAAAACCAGAAAACCTTGGGTATATGGTATACATTGTTATACAGTAAAATGCGACGGCGGAAAAATTGGCTGTAAGAAAGACTCAGGAACAAAACGCCTCGCCATGTTTCGGCCCAAATCCAGCCGGTTCCTGTTTGAAACCACGAAGTTAAACCAAAGTAATGTTACAGTATGTGTCTTGGATCTCTGAAGTTGCCATGATCCCAATGGGAGTCGAATGGGACTCGAAAAAACCGATGACTAAACTTAAATAGTAGTGACCTGACTTGAAATACAGCGGGCTGTACTGGTGGGAAGCGGAGCAACCGACGCAAAACACATTAACAATGCATAATTATGCAATAATGCCCATCAAAGATACTTCAGACTAGAACTAGAAACAAAAGATGCCTTCATGATCATTGAAAGGACAGCACATGGTAGGACAGGTGTCTTTTCTTTGAACTCGGAACAAATGGGAAAGGTAGTTCTTGCGCTCTTGGGCTCCCTGTGACGCTTTCAGCAGAAACACCAAGACCAAACCAAGTGCTAAACTCCGAAACATGCCGGTGAAATGTGTAGATCCGGGTATGCGGCCACACACTTCACGATTCCCAAACCAACGAAATAAGGTTACAATTCTGACCCTGCAAATACCATCAATGATTTCAATTTGCCATGTTGGGATGCAACCACTTGATATGGCATGCGAGGGCTTTAGCTGGATTGGATAAAAGTATACAACCAATACCACATGATTCCCCGCCGGCCTGTTTCATTTTGTCTCAAGATGCTGGTTCGAAATCAAATTCACGCATCCCTGGACCCTGTTTTGAGGTCACAGAGTATCCAAAGGTTTTTTTGAATGCAACCATACTCGCAGACTCAAGAACTAGAGGCCATTTCACACCGCGGAAGACATGATTAGTGAATGTCTTGTTTGTTTCCAACTTGGCAAGAGTCTTCAGGTCCTCCTTGTCTATGCTGAAGTTGTCTCCTTCGTGATAATCCGCCATTTTCTGGACTGCTGCCTCAGCATATAAAGTGCCGAGCAGCTCTGCGGCTTGTGCTTTCCGTCGCTTTTCATTTCCTTCTCTCCACGAATCTATTTTTCGTTTCACCGATGGAAACGAAACTCCATCCTCCACGATCCTTACAATCAAAGGGTCCAAGGGTCATTGGAAGAACAACAGGCAAAGCTGAGAACACCAGTCAATGCATTTTCAAGGGCTAAAAAAAGTATCCGCGTTCATTGATTCTATTTTCAGAATGAAACTGACTGGAACTATTGCGGAACTATAGAATATTAATGAATATTATATATATTGAAGTCCTCTTTCCAGGGACAAACCGACTTGGGACATCCGTGAATGTAAAGTAAGCAGCTAACTGTATCACTGGTTTGAATTTCCACCTTCAGCCAAAAAAATGCCCAAAACAGTCTTCTGCGGCTCCCGGTGCAACACTCTAGCGACTCTGGCGAAACGCAATGAAACGCACCATACCGGAAATTTCCGAAATACCAATGACATAATGAAATGAACAAATACTACTTGTAGGGGCGAATGCGCAGGGACATTCAAACGAACCCTGCTCAATTTGCAAGCATCAAGGTTTTGAGGTTCTCATCAATCAAGCGACAAGGCGATCACCATCACCTCTAGATTTAGCACATGGCCCCTGTATCTAGAGCGATGTATGCCCCATCATACACTATAGGATGATGTTTTTCAGCCCCCTTCAAACATGTTATTAGCCTATTCAAGATCATCACCTGAAGAATGCACAGGAAACGTGGAAAATGAACACAACAAATCCATTTCTATTCATGACGCAGTAATGACAGCATATTCTTTAGGTTGAGGGTATGATCACTATTTTAATCATGGTGGATGTTTGTTGATATTTCAAAATAAACATACTTGTTGGTGCACACCATTGCACAACCCTGAGCGAACATAGAACCCAAATGCGCAATGTCCAGAAAGGAAAACCGTCTTGGTGCCCGAAACAAAATTATGAATACGCAACCAAACACTTGTCTTTTCTGCCGCATGCTTTGACTCTTTCCACTTTCTCTGCTAAATCCTGAATCGTATAAATGCTAAGTCTATAATTCTAAATAATTCTCAAGACTTTCCTGGTCAAATCCATCACTTTGCGGTCCTTTCTCGATGTGGGATGGCGCATTGCCAAGTCTCTGTTCCTCCGTGGGCTCCAAGCCAAAACGCTTCAGCTCACGCAGTACACCGTCGCGACTCACGGTGATGGGCAAATGCACCTTGCCTTGGCCGCAGCTGCCGAAGGACAGGGCTGAAGTGATGTATCACCACTGCTGGGGTGATTTCTCCTTGAACTCAGGATCTGTCGAACAACGGCATCTTTCCTGATCACAGTCAAAAGCACGGTTTCAACATGTTTCAACTATCAACCACCGACAATGATGATGCATCTCAGTTCTGAATGGTTCTTAGCGTGTCTGGGACTGAAGCGTCACACCCCCCGCTGCCGATCAGTTGCGATCTCGGTGATAGTCGAGGACGAACTGAAACAAGTCCTGGTTGCCTCCATGGGGGACAGCTGTTGCACATTGAAACCGCAGAGTTGCACAGCCCCCTCCTTTTTGAGAAACCAAAGCCAATCACGTTTGTTGGTACTCCTACCAATCTTGTTGGGCGCTTTGAGGGTCAAGGTATATAAACTGTATGTTTGTTGACCCTGGCAACTCATTGGGTTGCAACCCTGGCTTTAGCAAGAATTATTCTTTCCCTACGCAGCTGCAAACATAGAAATCCCGCTTACCGAGCAAAGGACTGGCCACCATCACCACGGGTATGATCGTTCTTGGTGGATCTCCTCATGGAGGCATCAAGAAAAACAAGTTAAACGGCAAATCGATGTCCATGTTCACAAGAGTTCCTCCAGCTGGTGGTTCGTCGATCCCTTACCCAACGATTTACTTTCGTTGGGCATTTACGATGAAATATGATGCTCAATGTTTTATTCATCTATGTGGTTTCGGACCTGTTTATGATGATGTTTACCAATTTTTCCATCCAAACAGAAGACACAACAACTATTTAATTGTATAGCTACAATCCATCCATTCCAGCACCCATCAAGACCCACCGGCCTTCCACAAAGATGGGCTTGTCATCCTCCAGATCTTCCGCCATCTGCGTCAGCAGCGAGTTGGGATGCAAACTCAACGTGGGCTCGCGGAGGACTTGGTAGATCTTGCCGCCCCTGGGCGGCGGCTGAAGGTGATCTGTCCAAGCATCGGGAGATACTCCACCTCTATATTATTGCTCAATCCTAGCAGATATCACTCAGGGGATTCATGGACTCTTTAAAACAATCAGAAAATACACGAAAATACTTCAACCTTCTACCCCAGCGACTGGACGCACCTGGTTAATCAGCACTGCACCAAACCTTGCTTTTAGGTTGCAGGACTTGGATCGCATCCAAAAGTATTGTTTGAATACCCTGTTAAGTGGGTTAGCTTCGCAAGCTCTATGCCCATCTCCCACGTTCAGATCTAAATCTCATTTTCGCATCTAATATCTACATGTCAGGAAAAGATGTGGACATATGACATATCTGTATGCACTAAATTCCTTGTCGTAATCAACACATACAATAGACATCAATAAACACAGTCTGTTGACATTTACATCGCCTCACCACCCCTCTTAAGTCCCCTGTTGCACCAAGTCTCACATTAAAACTGACGAGCTCTGACTTGTCTCTTGCCGCCATGGGTCGAACACGCTGCTGCAGCAACGATGATCCCAGTCCCGGCAACAAAAATAAAACACCGTGGATAGTTTGATGTTCAATTTTTAGCTGTGGATGGATATGGCGCTATTTTTGGTGCTGCATCTTTGATATCAACAGATTTACAGTAGCGAGGTTTGAAGGTAACATGTGGTTTCATATCGTATGATATGACATTAAATTATGCTGTATATATATATATATGTTACATGTTTATATATATATATATATACACGCATCATCAAAAGATCTCAAGAATCCTTCGGTGTGTATATTTAACTGTAAATATGTATGTATATATAGCATACAAACCATTGTCACTGGACAAATCGATGTCAAATAACCTGAATCAAAACTTTGACAAATTTCATCAAAGCACGGGCTTCTAAAAAAGGCGGCTGCAAAGCAATTCTATCCGCAATCATCTCTATGAGATCAGCAATCTTAAGCCCGGATTCAGCAACCCTTGGTATTCTTCTTTGTAGAACATCCAAATTGATCAATCAACCGGTCTTGTCCTCAAAATGCTGTGCGTGCTGTTGCTGAGCGGTCAATGTGGGCCCCCCTGAAATTTGTAAATCACAGTAAATCACCACCGCCCTCCAGGAAAGAAAACATGTCGTATTAGTGACTACAAATGAGTCTTGTACTCATTTCGCTTGAACTAATCAGGACATGGAGAAATTTAGCCCGTTTGGAATGGTTCCCACAGAATATATAACACAGGTAGGAAACAAAACCCCATGAGGCGTGAATACCCGTGAATGGTAAAAGTACGTTTCATCAAATCGTGAAACCGTCTTTTGGGAAAAGGCTATTGTTTTAATAGCCCTTGGAAGTCCAGGGTTAAATGATTAACCATATTCAATAAAATCATCTGATGGATTTATTGCATAAAAAATGGATGGGGTAATATGTAAAAATTTCGGGGGAACATACTAAATGGAAATAGGCAAGGTCCCTTCTAACTCTATCTAATAATAGCACTAAAGATATACTTACAAACACAATAGCCTCCGAATCTGAAAATTTAATAAGATTTCACCACTACGACTCGGTCTCCCACATTTTCTTTGGAGTTGCTTGGCGAAAGTTTGAAGCCCTGTGCGGCCACGTTGTGTGGCTGGCAACGGCAGAATCAAATCTAACGGGTGCTTTAATCCAGACCCCAAATCATACAACACAATTCAAGTTTGATTATGACAGTCAATTCTGGTCAAATGAGAATTCTGATAACATGAAATTACGTATTTCAATATGTTTCAGAATTGAGCACCACATGATCAATCAACACAACATATGAAAATCAATTCTGATCATCATCCTCTTTTGGGGATCATAAGATCAACCAAGATTTCAATCCAACACCAGCCACTTGTCAGATATCTACCAGATGGGTACCATTCATTGTCTGTGCTTTCTGCGTCTTTTCTGGGCATGGGCTTCAGTGGGCAGCTCTGTATATAGCGGCTTGAAAGTCACGATCACGTCTTCTGGAAAGGCGTCGTTATCCTCGTCTTGTTGTACGGCCACTGAATATCCAAAAGATCTTGCAAAGTCCTGCAAGCTCTTCGACTCTGCGATCGAGGAGGGCTGTAACCCAAAAAAAACCTTTCGAAAGGCGCCCTCATTTCCTTGAATTTGCTGGACGATCCCCCAAAAAAAAGAACATGCGAACTGATTCTCCAATTGTGGGATTGCGGGAAATCAACAATCACCTTATGCAAATCCCAAAGCTCTGTCCAAGCGCAGTCTGCTCAAGTGGTTGCACGATACCTTGAAACCTTGACCTCGATCCGTTTCCAGAACCACCTGAAGGATGACCAAAAACACAGAAAAACTCTGATCCCATTTCATTTTCATGGTTGACGAATTATTCTCACATGATTTTTTTAAAAAAAACACACCATCAAAAACATACAGGATTTCACCATGGATTTCATATCCCAATGTTTCACAGCACCTGTTGGGTGTTGTGTTTTTTTGCCTCCCTCACCTGTGAAGCCGCTTCCGCAAACCAACTGCCCACCAGCTCAATACGCATCTGTTGTGTCTTCTGGCTGTTTTCCTCTCGCCAAATGCACAGCTTTCGTCTCACAGAAGTCAGACAAATGCCAGCTTCCACGATCCTCACAACAATCGTTGGTAGAAAGTGTTGTCAGGGGTAGCTCTAAATCTCATGGTTGATCATCATCTTCCCAAAGTGACATTGCTGATTTTGGAGGTGTACCCACAAAAGAACAAACTGTTGGACTATTAATTGCCTGCTGTTTGAATGGATCCAAATAAGTGGGGTAAGCACCACACTAAAAGTACCTTCTGGTAAACAGAAATTGGTAATGGATACTCTCCGCTCAACAACCGGTCACATGTTCCATCGATAAATGGCTGCATAGATGGGACTCCCAACCAGCTCCGGAAAAGATACTTGGTCATATCCCCTTATCATTGGATTTAACATGAGTTAAATAACCCGTGGTCCATAGGTGGTCGCTTCTCAAAAAGGGGGAGCTAATAAATCTTCCGAACTTGATCATTCTCAAATGGTCTTATTGCTTGAAGGATTCTAACATTTGGGCACTCAAGAAGACACCACAATTGCATGATTTTTTTGCTTAAGGAAGGTTTTGGAGTCCCTAATTCTACGTACGGAATAGGATGAATCACTCAAAATCTGCCATACACATAAAATATGTACATCAAGTAACATCAAGTACTTGATTGTAGCAACACCACCCAACGCCCAATCTTGAGAAACTGCCTTCGGCCAAAACCACCCAAAACAACTCCAAACCATTGAGCCCAGTCGCTGCTCATCTGTGGCTTCCAAGCCGAAGCGCTTCAACTCGTGTAGCACAGCTTCTTTGGAGACGGTGATGGGAAGGTGGACTTTGCCTTGGGATAAGCAGCTTGGCTGGGTACACAAAAAGGGTGTGGAATACCTTGATGAGCAGGAAGGGGTCAGCTTGCTGAGGGACACGAATTTCAGCCAATTTCTCGGTGACTCATGGACTTGGTATGGAACAATAAATGACAATAATATTTACCCACGGCAAAAGGAGACATTCAAAAAAAATTGAGGCAGTCCAATTTGATCTATTTCGGGATCTGCTTCACACTTGCCCTTTTGGAGAAACTCACTGTCAAGCTGCAATCAACTCCACGGTTTGAAGTAATTATGTTTTGACACATATTTAGTCGGAGGTGTAGTCATTTTTGATCAGCATCACCAGCTTTCGAAAGTAAACATAATTGTATACGTAATTGCTAATTCCAAGAACCATATAGACAAAGCACATCTGAATAGCCAGGCAATTGTATATATGATTGGTTGGTCATTGCAACTGTATTTGCAAACCAAACACATTACCCACACATGGTTTTCTACAATAAGCCTCAACCTGCAACCAGATCCTTTTTTGAACGCAAAGTCTAGCTGCGCGAAACTCCAGACCCTTCAGTGCGGTCGGAATGCAACTATTTGGGTATGGACTTAGATGAATAGAGCCAATACATTCCAACCAGCATTTCCTTTGGGGGAAGATCAATTAGGAACAAGTAATAATCATAGTATTAAGTCGTTCTAGCCATTCAAAGCATGACCCAAATGCAAAAGTGGTTTTCCATTAAGGGTCATTGTGAATGACCCATCCTCATCATTTTGTATCATTTTGTCAGGCTGCCAATTTCTCATCCAGGTTGGTTGGGAACTTGACAAATTGACCCAATTTAAAAGCTTCTCCGGTAGCAATCCCCCTTCAGCATGGAAATCCATGCGGCGCTTGGCTGAGATGCTTAGACAACTAGCTAGTAAGTAAGCTTATGCTCTTTGTTAGAAGTGGGTATATTTCTCATATAATCCTCTTATAGTTCGTTATCTATCCTCTCACAGTAAGTAGCTACTTACTGATTATGGTTTGAATTGCAAAGCTGGTTGAATTTTGGCCTATATCATATATCCTTTTAATCCCTGTTACAACTAGTTAGTTTCCCTCATCAGGTTGTCACCTACTTGCGAACAGCTTAACTTCATCACCAGACTTACTATCCAGTGACCTCATCCCACAGCCCCTTGAAGTCGACCAGATGCGATCGCGGTGAAAGTCAATCACGAACTGAAAGAGGTCTTGGTTTCCTGGCAGTGCAGTTGAGGTTATACCCTCTGGTAATTCAACCTAGCTCTTGAACATGGCCATAGAAATGTCGTGGATTTTCCCATTCAAAATGGTGATTTCCCATAGTTATTTAAACGTTTACCAGTGGGTAACCATGCTTGTAGCCTCCATCGGTTGGGATCTGGGGCCCATCACTTCCGGAAGTGGGGTCTCAAAATCACCAGAGAGTTCACCAAAAAAAAATGGGGGATACATTGCGCGGTTCTCTTCGCTGTTGGTTTCCCTCTGACAGATGACTCAGATGACCAATAATTTGGATGAGAAATTGGGGTCCCCTATTTTAAGACACCCAAATGCCGTGAAGTGGCGAGTCAGTTGATATCAGAAAAAGGTGGTCAAGTCCAGCTACTCACTCTTAATTGTGGTATGCAAGAAGACGGAAAACTATGCAAGAAGACGGAAAACTTGCACAGGCTGGAATCCGTCATTGTCTATTTATATACTTATGCATTTGCATGACTAGCTGCCACGCTGCAGTGTTGCGTTGACTTTCAAGATTAGAAATCCCAACAAAGGAATAGTATATCGGGCTGCATCCCCCAAAAAAAAACGGGCCAAAAACCATCTTGTGCAAGCGCATAGCTCTAGTCAGGAAAAGCTAGAAAGTCGAAGTGTCTGAGATGCATACTCGATGCCTGTATGAGATCACCAGACATGCTTTGCGTTCAGGTACACCTCTTGGAAAGTCAGGCACAAAAAACCAAAGCCCTTAGTATTACCCAGAATAATGAATTTAAGAAATTATAAGAAACATGACTCATGTTTGATCAAATATGATAGCCCATGCCTTAACATGTTCAAGTCTCAGCACAATTACCAATCTCACAAAACGATTTTGGACAGCCCAAGCCCCAGAGAACCACCCACCCACTTGCGCAGACCTTCCACGAAGATGGGCGTGTCATCCTTCTGATCCTCTGCCATCTGCGTGAGAAGTGAGTCTGGATGCAAACTCAATGGGCTCCCGCAGCACTTGGTAGATCTTGCCACCCCTGGGCAGAAGAAGCATGGAAGAATCAATGATACTAGATGATACAAGTGGATTTACAAAAAGACAAAATGAGTGTAGGAAAGGATCATGGGATTATACAAAGAATATGTGTATATTTAAACTGAACCAGAATGAATGCCAATCATGCCAAGGGTTAATGATATGCTTTGGGGTTGGAGGATCCGCTTTGCGGCATGCAAGTTGATACCCAGTCTCCCTGGGTTGGGACGTCTCCAAATGGCCCAACCAATCCTTATCATTCTCGACTTGGTTTACCCAACAAACGATGGGGTAAGCCATACTTTGAATTTCTTTATTTGTAGGTCATTTCTCCCGAAAAGTATCCATGTGATCTTATGAACAAATCTCCATCTGGCATCCCACTAGCAAGATTGTCTATCCGTGTGTGGCCAGGGGCGGATTGCTAACAGGACATTCATCATTCGCAGATATGCTGTCAAAGCGCCGGTCCATCCACACATCAAGTAATAAATGCAGTATAGAAATGTATACTAAGACAGGTTCTTGTAAATACGTCGTTGTACTTGACGTACAATCTGATACACCCGCATTAGGCTCATGTTTTATGTTTACCCTTCTCACCCCAACAACCAAGAGACACATTGAAGGTGACGAGATCAGAGGCCTTCGATGCAGACATGGCGATGCCACACAAAGGGCGAGCCGGGCAAGGTGAATCCTTTGCTCACCTTGCAAGCTCTGAACCAATGGCCGCGAATCATGGCATCGGATCATGCTCCAAGGTCAGGGACCCACAAAAAAACATGAAGGCATTTTGGATAAGGCTTTTACAACCACATATGGCTATGGCCATTTTTCATGGGACATTAACATAAATAAACCAACCAATTATAGGGTTAATAATTGTGAGCCATAGCCATATAACCACCAGCAACCGCAACATGGCGAATCTCGGCCATCATGCTTTTGGGCCCAGCACTGTGAAAGCCCCTAAAATATGGGCGTCTCCAACACACTGCATGTGACATTACAAGATTTTGACGCCTGGAAAAAGGTTCATGCGTGTGACTTTTTTTCGTAATTGGAAAAGTGAATATTTCCATGATTTCCTCATTTACAGCACATGAAAACCTTCAGCCTTCAGCCTATTTTCATCCTACGTTCACCTGGCCTTAGGACCTTCTGAATGGTTGACCACTCCACAACCCCGGAGACATGGCGGCTGGACCATGGTGGCCGCTGGCTGAATTTACGGTTCCACTGTTGAACCCCAAACCAACCCTACCTGCAGAAATGAACGTGTCTGAAAATGGAATAGATGCCCAATTTATAGCAACATCAATGGAGAAAAGGATGATTAACCTCTGATTGTGTATGGTGGCACCCTATTGTTCAAACAAACACAGTAGGTGGTCCTTCTAATTTTTATCTGTCCTTTTAATATAGTTGTTTTTTGTTTTAATTTTGAAGAAATGTCACACAAAGATCTTTGTCATGCGTAGTATGTCCAAGGCTGGTCTTCTACATGGACTCTCAGATGACTTAAACGGATCTTTAGATAAGAATAGATAAGACTATAGTCGCAACCGCCTCTTGGTGGCTTTCTGTTTGTAACCGTGTGTGGTCACCTGATCTGGATCACTCAATCTTATTTTTCAATGGTCTTTTGATAGGTCACTCTTAGGGGTTGTTATAAGTTGTCCAGATCCGCTAGGAGCCAGCAATCTTCCAGCACCGAATCGGAATCTCCCAGATTTTGCCGCGGAGCTTGTGGTCATGATTTGGCTGGTGGGCCACCAAAACGCTCAAAATCAATGTTTATGTTTAAAGTCAATTTTCAAGTTTGGATCAGATCCCATTTTTAGGGATGGCATCCAACTAATCCGAGTCAGATGACCCTCTCTGTCTGCGACGCTTTTGCGGCGTCCGAGGAGCTGGCTCTTTGAACAGCGGCGTGAAATACACCACCACATGGCCATTGACATCAGGGTCCCGTTCCACAGGGTCCCGTTCCTCCTTAACGGCAATGGAATATCCGAAGGATCTCGCGAAGGCTTGCAGACTTTCAGATTCTTCCAGTGAGGACAGCTCTAAATGATTGAAGATCCTCTGAAACATGAGTTCATCTCCTGGAATCGATGCCAAAAAAATATGACCAAACGATTTTCTACATGGACGTTTCTTGAAATCAGGGGGCCAGAACTTATCCAATCTTGTTGGCCATTTACATAGGAAACCAGTGGGCTCAGAGCACCGCATTTTGAAAAAAGAACGCCTAAACAATGGAAATAAACCAAGGGTTTCAGCATAGCCAAGTTTCTCTTTATGCCGATCCTGTCCAAATCTTCTTCAGAAATCTTGAAACCTCCTCCTTGATCCTTTTCCATGACCACCTGTGAGGTTTGTTTAGAAGATGGGCATATCCACCGAAAATAACTGTCCATTTTAGGTACCTGAAAAGGTCATTAAAATTTAGTGAGCCACAGAATTAACCACAAACAAGGGTATCATATCCTGATTTATCATCATGATATGACAACCCCAAGGTGTTTTAGAAAGAAGCTCGTAGAAGAGAGTAGAAACAATATACAATGGTTTCAGTTGCCATATTGATTGAATGTTGGTTAATCACCCTCCCCATGCTTGGTGCTTAAATAATCTTGAATATAATTTAATTATTCATTTGTATTTGTTCCAATCTTTTGTTAAAACATGGTTCCTGATTCAAATCGCCTTTTCTTGTTGCGTTGCTCACATACAATTCCAGCATGTCACAGCCACCATCCACCAGGGGGTTCATCTCATTACCGTGACTGCCGGATTACTAAATCATCATGTTTTCACGGTGAAATTGAAAGCCCTACTCTTGTTTCTCGAAACCTTCATTTCGTTGCTTCACTCCCGAGTTAAATCATCATCAAATTCACCAACCATGTTTCCCGCCGTTTCTGGCTGTTAAATTCCACGATTGCAGACTGATTAGATCTGATTAGGATCCCACATGTTTAATGATGAAATCAGAATCCAACGACCAGGGGATCTCATCCAATCACCATTGCTCTAAATTGAATGGTTGCTATTCATGGTGAAATCGTCCATTTTTGTGAGAGAATAAAGCGCAAGGTTCAAAGCTTAAGACCATCCAACCACCCATTTCTTGCCCATTGTACTCCCATGCTATTCCCGATCTGGCTGGTTCTATACCTCCCAATAACTTTGCTGGTTCAACCCTTCAGGCGGGGGTGCTGAAAGTGTGTTTGTTGGTTGTTTCAAAACACAAACTGCAAATGAACATCCATGAAATAAACACCAGCGAAAAAATCTAAAAACCTAATTAACCCGGTAAACACCCACTAATTCCCTCACTTCATGTACTCGCCTCTACCATTTGGGGGGTATTTGCAACCATTCCCACAAAAAGTAGAAATGTGGTAAACCCAAAAAAACCATCCTGATTTGAGGTTTACTTTTGGGTATACCGGTATATCCCTATGACTGGGATTCTTGAAAAGGACCTCCAAAATGGTTGGTTACTGGGATGGTTTATGGCATTGGGTTTACCACATTAATGAAGAATGATCAACCAAATCACCATTGAAATCCCATCAAATCACCATAAAATCCCTTCAATCCCATATAAATCCCATACAAATCCCATTAAAATCCCATTAAAATCCCATTAATCCCATCAATTCCATGAATCCCATAGAATCATATGGTTTCCCAGGTCTCGGGATGTCCCTTTCCAGTTGACTCCACCGCCTTCGCAGCCGCCTGCGCCAGCAGGTTGCCGACCAACGCGGCGTTCGCCGCTTGCTGCCTGGCCTGGTTCTCCACGGACCAGGCGCGCAGCTTGCGCTTCACGGAGGTTAAGGAGACACCGTCCTTGATGATCCTTGGAGTGAAAGGAAGGAAAATCGTGGAAAATCACGGAAAATATTAGAACAACCTCAATGGAAATCAGAAAAAGTTGATGAAAATCATGGGAAACCCATGAAAATCAAGGGAAATCGATGAAAATCATGGAACATCCTCAAAGATGTTGATTTCCCTACTTTTTGAAATTTCGAATTACCATGAGAAAGTCTCTTCATCCTTTTTCTTGGAGTCTGCGTGCGGGCACAAAAGGGCAGAAAGACAAGTAACAAAGATATGGTTTTCAGGAAGAAAATGAAGGGATCTAACCCAGAAAAACCATGTGGAGGAACCCAACATGTTCTTTACCCGCTGTACTCAACACTTCAGGAATCCTTGTGATGAAATCCCCATTTTTTTGGGGGGGTGGGTTTGACTCACACGCAGAAGGGTTGAACCAAGAAAAGCCGTTGATTTGACCATGCGAAAATGTTGGGAATTGTAACCACAAAAGCGGAGGATTCAACCATCAAACAGCATCATTTATGTAAGCAACTAGAATAGTAGTTTGACCAAGAAGACATGGTGATTGAATCTAATCAGTCTAACCAGTGAGGACTTAGTCAAAGCCGCATCTGTTCAATGACAAGCAAAACACTTGACAGAAAATAACACATGGAGGAAGCTGCTGGCACCCTGCAGTATTCCAACAGGATATACATTTCTTCTTGGGGATGGACAAAATGAGAGGCTAGCGGTTGGCAAGTGGCCGTTCCTAATCAAATACCTCGACGTTCAAATACTCTTAGAAAATCACACAAACATGCTTTAAAGAAAAACAGTTTATAGGAGCTTCCACTATTAGGGGTGATGCATGTTTTTTGGGGGGGCGATGAAATGCACCCAGTCCATTCCGACAATCTTAGGTACCCATCCGAGGTTGACCATGCAATATCCCATTCATATCCACTATACAGAATATATATGCATATAGAATATCAATTCATGTCATGTAATATATATATATATATGTATTTATATTAATATCATATATATAAATATATATATATATTAATATATATTTATAATCATATAATGCACTATTGGTTTAACCCTCATGAAATGGTTGGTTGATATCCCTATCAGTTTCATGAAATCACCATCAATAGCATAAATCCCAAGTCATCAACATCGCAATCCTCATGACATAAGCTATTTCCTACAAAATAACACAATTGTAATTATCTCCATTTTTTTGCCCGAAAATTTCGGACACACCCACATTTACCCTCTGGTAATCAAACATGGGCAATAGAAAGTCCCCCAACTCCCCCATTCAAACAGCAATTTCCCCTTAAAACACTATTTATTAAGTTACCATAAAATCCCATTAAATCACCATAAAATCCCATTAGAAACCCATCAATCCCACAAAAATCATATGATTTCCAGAGGTTACCCATTTCTATTGATACATCGAAGGCCTAGATCCATCCCAGCGGCTGATCTTCGGTGGCTTCCAGGCCGAAGCGTTTCAGCTCGTGGCGCACGGCCAGCTTGGAGAATTGCATGGGAAGATGCACTTTGCCTGGGTAGAATCATTGGGTTTAAGGGAACATTTGCAGGAAACCCCTATATTTCATGGGAAAATCCATGGTTTAGATGTTCCCCTCAACTAATCCTCAGAGAGGAACGCAGATTTTGGTGGGTATGGGTGAAAATTCAAATCCTGGGGGACCACAGATTTACTATATTTAGTATTAACCATCCAACTATTGGGGTACCCAACTTTGACCCGTACCCAGGTGGTTCTACTGAGGGAAAACTGGGAAAAAAGGTGTGGTTTGACTTCAGGGCTGGGGATGGCTGGGGTGGGGTTTAAACAACCAAAATTCGGTGGTTTGACTGAAGGAAAACTTGGAAAAAATGGGATGGTTTGACTAACAAAAAGGATGGAGAGGTGACAAGCATGGATGGGGATATTTAGATAACCGGGGTTCAATGGAAAAACTATGTAAATTGATGTAAATTGGACAACGGCATGGAGAAGTACAGTAGATAAACATGTTGCCAACGAGAGTGGATACGTATGGGAAGTTTAATGGGAAGTGGTCACCAAAAAATCGGTTCTACCTAGCGGGATGTGTAGTAAAAGCCGTCCAATCCCGAACAATGCTTGAAATCCAAGGCCACCCAATCCATCCAAACAATGTGAATTTAAACCAAGAAAAACTGTTGCCTCAGTGGTGATTTAATCAGTTTGAGTTCATCCGACCAATGGGGATGACATCAGGCAAGGCTTCAGCGGTGTATTGGTCTATGTGCCTGTTTTTTGGTGGTGGGGAACATAATCCCATTTAAAGGGTTTGGTACCACCAGCCTCTAGGAATCAAGCTCATAATGATCCCAATTTCCGCCTGGGATCTTGCTAGCCCATATTCAAATCCCTCAACCAATGGAGGTGGCGACTGCTGAGGTGAAACAAATAGTGTGATGCACTTGTCAAAAGGCTTCGAAATGACTTGGATATCTTGAGTGTCCTCTGAGGGCAGCACCAACGTAATCTCAGGGCCATCAAATGCCATCAGGAAGGCATTAGTGCTAATTTTCCCTCTCCTAACCATGGAGTTAAAACTTACACACAGCAGTGAATAACTGAGCTGATTGATGCCAGTTGCGATCGCGGTGATAATCAAGCACGAACTTGAAGATATCTGGATCTCCTGCCAAGCGACATCTGGTTGACTTTATGATGATAAGATACATGATAAAGCTGAATGGGTTTGCCATATGTCTCTTTGGCAAATCAAATTGCCAGAATATTGTTGCAGATTTTGATTTGCAAATTTAGTGCTCGTCATTTGGGGATTAATACAATCACATTCCCCGAATGCTGAGGGTGCTATCTCTATGCTGAAGAACTATATGGCACATCATGATTTACTACTACATGCAAGTGAACAGTGCTCAAAGCGACGCTTAGTCGAAAGAGTATGGAGTCCAACGAAGTTGTTTAATGGGAACTATCATCAAAAAGATAGAACAGTTTGTCCTTGCTATTTTGATGACACTTTATCCAAGTTTGGGAAAATTGTGGGGGCCGAACTGGTGATGATCTGCATTCAAAGCGTTCAAGCAATATCCTCCTATTGAACTAAGCAGAGATTTATTTGTCAGTTGACATCATCATTCGTGACCTTCAAGCACTGGAACTTCGGCATAGGAATCATGTAGAGGAAGCATGTAGAGGAACCATATTTGAGACAAATCCATGTGAGATGTCAATCCAGTGTCAAACAAGTGGTGAGACCTTCCCATAGTCAGTTAATCTTAGCGTAAATCCGACGCCTGTACATCAACCCAGACCCAAAATTTACCTACACCCTCATACACCTATATATATATATTCACAGCCACACCAAAAAAAAACAACAAACATCTTGCAGTAGATCTTCATCAACAAAAATCCAGTGAAACATGTCCCCACCCCCCAGACCTTCCAAGAAGATGGGTTTGTCATCCTCCTGAGCCTCCGCCATCTGCGTCAGCAATGAGGTGGGATGTAAACTCAGCGTGGGCTCCCGCAGCACTTGGTAGATCTTGCCGCCCCTGGGCTGAACCCACCAGTGATGTTGTTGGCTTTCGGCTGAACCTTTGAAGTTTAACAGCCCCTCCAAAAATATACGCTTAGTTATGTTATTCTATATTTCTTAATGGGTTTTAGCGATGTGTCATCTCAAACCAAAGAGTCTGTTAGTGAAGCTCATCTTTGATAGTGATGAGACCCCCCATCAATTCGAAATGCGGTTATATAGTTTGAATATGTTCGAATAGCCCCCGTACACCAGGATTAAGAAGTCATTGGGGACCGTTCTCCTAGGAAAAACAAAACCATATTTGAAACCAATAGCTAGGACCAAAAAAAAACATACGGTGTACGCTAGTGACATGGGTCACCTCGCATTTGGTGCCCCTGAACAAGAAACAATGTGAATCCTGCTTGTATAAGTGGCCCATAAGTATGAGGTTTGTTCTATCTGGTTGCATAGGGATTACTAAAACCCACTTCTTTATTGCACAAATACCCTCCTGTAAGCATACAAAAAAATGCGGAGAACCCACTATTTGTATAGATCATGTGCCTAGGGAAGCCATTGGTTTTCCATGTCTATGTTCGTTTACCACAGGGTAACCTCCACAATGCTCGGACTGACCAAGTGGCACATTGAAACTCACGAGATCAGACTTTTTCGACCCGCAGGACATGGCTGCGGACGCTGTGCCACTGAGCTGCTAATGACTAGCCTTCAAAATGACACATGTTAGCGATCGCTAAATCATGATGGTTCTGGACAATTGTCAAAAACGTTACTTTCTAGTGAAAGATCAAAACATATAAACACACCACATATAAACTGTGTTATAGTCGGGACATGTGTGATCAACCACAGGATCTTGTGGTACCCAATTTCCACACAAAACCTCATCATCTCAAACACAGATGGAAAATACATTTCTCTGACTACCAAACATGGAGGCCCATAGTTTGAGATGAAGTCGTTTATTTCATGTCAAACAATCACTCTGTACCGCTCTCGTTACTTACTACCTGTCCAACAAACTTTGATTGAAACGCCTGCAGAAACATATACAGTGGACATGAAGTTCGGCATTGAAGGCCAATCTTTTCCAACATGGCGCCTGGTTTCACCTTTGAGTATCCTGTGGTAATTTAAAATATCTATGAAAACTGGTCGATTAATAGATGATTTACCTATTACTGGTGATTTTCCATTGTTTTTTGTTAGGGGGTAGCTTGCGGTTTGCCTGCTTCCTGGGCTTGGATATTCCCATCGCATGAATATTGGCTGGTTCATAGATATCCTCATAGTGGGCAATTTCGCAAACCCCAAAAAACCAGGAAGTTTGAAAAAAAAACAAAATATGACCACCGATCAACAAAGGAATCTTAATGGTTCAGTTGGAATGCACCTTAACAAAACCATTTTGTTGACACATCTAACATCTGAAGGTATTTAACACCTGTGGATTAATAGATTTTGGAATCTGGGGTTCTCAGCTTCTTGTCAAGTTTACCCAGGTGATTCGGACCTATGTATACCTTCACAAAGTGCCGACTGTGGGGGCCTTTTTAGCTGTAGGATATCCATGGCATCCATCTGGATTATCTGGTAACATCATTCACAATTTAACCATCTAACAATTAGCAATGATTCAAGATCAACCACCTGATGATTCACAATTAGTAAAGTCATGCAAAATCATCTTTGGTTTGTTCCCCCGACTAACCATCATCTCTTCTGTGAGGTCTGTTTAGGTCGTCAGAATCTGGCCAAGTCCATGCTGAAATTGCTTCCAAATGCGGCCAAGACATGTTGAAACACATCCGGATGTGTGTGAATTAGTAGTAACCAAAACATAGACAAGACTACATCAATGAATCTACCATTCTCTTCGTGGAAGTTCGCTGTTCTACTGTTCTATTCTTGCCAGGGCAACTTGGCCAAATCTGTACACTACACTTGGGGGGTCCAGTTGAGGTTACAAATGGGTATAATCATGGTTCTAAATCCCGCAAAGTTGGGATATACCCCCTATAAATCTATGGTTATTCATCATTATTTGGAACTGCCAAGTACACCTGCAAGTGTCACTGTAGGGGATGCTGAAGGTAAATGTGGGCAAACTAATCATAGAAATACTTGATCATACATGGGTGTTGCTTCCAAGCTTTTCCTCCGCCAATGCTGCTGTCGCTCTGGTGAAATTAACATGATACAATTGCCAGCTCTGAAAATTCTGAAGCGAATCTGTTAGATGCACCTGTCACCATCAGGATTGGCTAACTTGAAGCGGAACCAGCAAGCAATGTTGAACCCGCTAACCAGCTTCGAAGTCACAAAGTCACACTTCTAGACCCTGAGACCTGGGCACCGCTCCGTCCGCTGGGGACAGTTTTCAAACGGTTGGGGTGAAACTGATTCTTGGTGTGTGGCTAGAAGTCCAGCTCCAGAAATTATTCTCCAAGCTGACCGAGATTGAATATCCAAAGGACCGTGCAAACCGTTGCAGGCTCTCACTCTCCAATGCTGCCTTTCCGGTCACTTCGTCGAAGATGTTGTTGAAGACCTGCACATTGTCATCCAGACCTAGTGCTTCTACCAGGTCCATCTTGTTGACAGTGAAGCCATTCCCTACATCCAAATCAGATTTCTCCACCGCCGCCTCCATTATCCCACTGCACAGCATCTCCGTGGCAGAAAGTCTTCTCATCTTCCTGCTCTCGTCTCGCCAATCACTCATCTTTCTTTTCACTGAGGAGAAGGCTACGCCGTCCTCCACTATCCTTGCATCCGGTGAATTTGGAAAGCTGGAGGGGGCAGTTGGGTGTCTCGTTTTTTGAACCCCCGTCAAATACTGCTCTGAAGCCCCAAAAAATGAGAAATCCCAAATGACACGCAGCACTGCAGCACTTTAGCCAGTTGACACAATCAAAGTCAAACCTGCCATCCTAACAGAACAAATGGGGCTATCGTCAAAATGTCAATTTTGGTTGGTTTCCAGCACATTCATTTAAAATTATGTGCCCTCCTGCAAAAACCCCGCAATCAAAAGAACGCCATTTGGTTCGATGAGTTATCTTTAAAAAGTGGTGAGGCACAGCTGCGTTGCTTGAATCCCTTTTTCTTGCTCGAAGTCCCCTTTAGGTGGCTTAAAACCCCCATTATCATACATCCTAATTCCATCAACTCCCACTTTGAGGAAGTCCCGCCAATCTGCAAAATTGCCCATAAATCTACAAAATCCCTATAATTCAACATTTGATGATGGCTTGAACATCTCCAAAAAAACGGTATAAATCCACTGTCTTTTGGAGAATCCCATGTCATGGATCCAGATAATCCCCAGCATGCAAAACGTTGCTTGTGGTCTTGTGGTACCCTATGATCATCAACCAAAGATCATTGATCAACTCTATCAGAAGCCTGTGATGGAAACCATGCACGTTTGTTCACTATATCGTCCAAAACAAACAACTATAATCGATCAACAAAAGGTATCTTTGTTGTGGGTCATATACCACATGACACATCAAGTCCCAAATAAGAGCCATACATTGATTCTGACCATTTTCCTGTGATTGCAACACAGTATCATATTGCAACTGCAGTTCACCGTGGTCAATCAGAAAATTCCCAAGCAATGATTGATGATCAACATCACGGTGTTGAAATGGGTTTCTCTCAAAATAGGGTATTCCCAATTCCAAATTATCATCATTCAAATCATTGTCTTCAAAATGGCTGTGGATATTCCTTATTTTCAGAACCCAAATGGGTATGGCTCAAAATTATTAGCTTTATACTTGGTTGGTTTATGTTAATCATTAAAAATGGAGCCATTTTTGGTACCTCTACATTTGAGCCATAGCCAGATCTGTTGAAGCTGCACAGCTTTGGCGAAGCGCCACCAAGTCGCTGGTCATCCGCAGGTTCCAAGTTGAAGCGCTTCAACTCGCGAAGCACGGCATCTTTGGCCACCAGGATGGGGAGGATGACTTTGCCTGGCAAGGTGACATGGGGTTCACATGAAGATGTTAGGATATCTATCTAATATATATATATATATATATATATATATATATTTAATATAAGATAAATTCAAAATTATAGATTATAAAGGGCTCCGGGGTGGTTTCGGGCGTTCTCAAAACCGAGGCTTTTTGAGGGTGCATGACCAGGGCATTGGTGCAAGTCTGTGTTGGCCCGTGGAAGCAAAATGAGCACAGAGTAAAACAATGTAAAGAAGACATTGTGTGAGGAAGGAGGGGACAAAGAAGAAAGCTGTCTTGGAAGAGCAGTGTCTGCAG